>JARWLC010000010.1:75902551-76140051 GCA_033318265.1 Phyllotis vaccarum
ACATAATAATTCACGTTACTTCCTTCCATCCTACCAGGAATGAAAATCCTTCCTTGGTCCACTGTAGCCACACAGCATATGCAACCAATCCATTAGTCACTTAGCAGTCCTACTGATTATCAGATCAACTAGCATACTGTCACAGCACTTATAATGCTAATTTCATTATTAATGATGCTAATGTATGAGTGTAGTGATGCTGGCAACTTTATCACAATGTATTATCCTAATAGTTGTTTTATAATGTTATAGCTCTTACAAGTGTAGGTGAAGAACTGAGCCAAACGTCTTTCATGTTTTGCTTGATTGATAAATTAAGTTTCTAACCTAGGTATGCATATATAGGAATCAGCATAGCCAGTATAGATATCTCTATGGGTAGAGCTATCTTTGATAATGGGGACTTCTTCTCTCATAAGTTCTATGGTTTGGGTTGAGTTTTGTGTATCCAGGATGTGAGGACTTTCGTGGCTCTTTGCACATGAATATATGCTGTACCTTCTGCTCTTTCTTCAGGTCCTCTATAGGCCTTGCAGGTGCATCATCCACCGAGCAGACTGGGACTGACTTCTCCGAGGTCTTCCTGTGAGGAGGGCTGTTGGGCCATTATTAAACGTGCTAAACCAGGTCCTTATCCTGACTTAGTGTAAAACAGCGAATGGTTCGCCTTTCAAATGATGTTAATGAAGCCTTAGAAAAAGAAATCCAGGCATAATGAGATAGTCCTGACTTCTCATACCTATGTGACTTTGAGCCTTTTCTTTGGGGGCTTCAGTTTCCCCCCATGTTAATCTGTACAGTACGTTGTCTCATCTTAAGGAACCCACCTAATCACACATGACCCAACTATAATTTCATTACATGTAGAGAACAGATCATTTAAAACAAACATACTTTATAGTCCCCTGGGAGGGGCTCAGCTTTGATTTTCATTTCCCTGTGTTCTGGACTCTTCCAACCTCTTCAGGGGGGCTGAAGAATGACTTATGAAGCTTCCCCTGAAGCATCTGGTCCACTAAGAGCTCCAAGAGGCTAGGCATTCTGAGCCTGGAAGTATTTTTAATGTCCATTTTGGCCTAATCCAGTTTTATTTGTTCATTTTTTTTGGTTTGGTTTTGTTTTGTTTTAGGCAGAAATTTTGTCTTCCAAACACTTCTTGTCCGGTTCTCTTCTCTGGTTCCTGGTTGCTGTCAGTTCCCAGCTCTGGGTGTGAGCAGCCATGCCTTGCATCTTTTGGCTCTGTTTCACCTCAAGAGTCTGTTGTTCTCTAACTCCTTAGGGATCTACCATCTAACCATCTAATCAGAGGAAAACTAAGTAGGCACTCCCATTTCAAGCTTCCACAGACACTTTCACTGCTCACAAACTCAACACAAAATGCCATAGTAGACCATTTTATTCACCTTTCTCACCTATTTCATAGAGCTGGAAAACAAACAAACAAACAAACCAAAAACTTACCAGCAAATCACTGTGCCTATGTAATGTGGTTTCCTCATGCTACTATCAAGTAAAGGTAATTGTCTCAGTCAACTCAAGGCTCCAAGGACAGCAAGCATCAACATGCAGATACCATGAGATATGCTTGAAAATATAGTATTGATATATTATTCTTCCTGTCAATTATCAACAATCTCATAATATCTGATATAATAGAGATGATGGCTTTCACCAGGTTTATCCATGACCTACAGGAAGGTTTGATATATAGTATAAAAGAACACACCTGTGCCATCTTGACAGATAGAACATTCTTACAAAACAACAACCTGGGATTTTCTGTCTTCCACACAGCAACTTTCCATTCCTCCATAGATCCTGGCTGAATTCTGAAAGTCATGAATGCAGCTCAGCAGGAGTACACATGGAGGCTCCTATGAGGTAGGAGAGAGCACATAGATCTCCCTCCTGGGTTTCCCAGAGTAGAAGCAAAGTCATGGAGCACAGAATAGGAGTCTCAACTCCTACTGCACTCAGTAAGAGGCTTTTGCAGGACCCTGGACCCACTCAAAGAAACTGGGCAGCCCTGAGGCCGGCCTGGGGAAAGTAGGCTTCAGCTTCAAGAGACAGGCACAAGAGACAGCCTAAGAGTTTGGCATGAAGGATGCAGAGTATTTTCAGTCTGCATCTACACAGATCAAACAAAACCTGTCATGCAGGTGTGGGAACAGAGTATAGTGAGCTTTACTGGTTTTAAAACATGAAACTAAATGGAAATTTGGTAAACATATATATATATATATATATATATATATATATATTTGTAATACAATATATAATATATTATTATATATAAAATATACCTCATATATTATTGTTGTTATTATTATTTATCTCTGTGTAACAGCTCTGGCTCATTCTATAAAATAAGCTGGCCTCGAATTCGAACTGCCTACCTCTGCCTCCCAACTGCTGGAAATGCAGGTATGTGCCACCTCTGCCCAGCTAAAGCCTATTTTTTAAGAATCCAAAAACCTGATACAGAAGAGGCAAAAACTTATCAATCAAATTACTCAAGGAGATGAGGACATGTTACTTTAATTCACATCTTAGCTTCTTTACCACTCGATATTCTTTTTTCCACGAGGTTCTCCAATCTGTGAGACACTAGGACTGAGTGGTTCCTGTGGAATCAGAATCTTAAATCTCTGCTTCACTCCTGAGCCAACTCACCAAAGCCCAACAGCAGCCCTCGACATCGATATTAAACATTATGCTGCACTTTACTATTTCAGCAATTTTACCCAGAAGAGCATCTGAGACAGGGCTTTCACATAGCTGTGGTCTTTTCTCTGCCTACAAACAGCCTCCTGCAGGGGGCCTTCCTCCATTGTCTTCCTATTTCTTATGTTTAATATCCAAATCCCTTGGTTTGGTAAGTTTCTGCTTTCCTTCCAGCTCCCCATAGACATTTTTAGAAAGAAGAAAGCAAGCAGATTGGGTAAGGACCAGGAGGATCTACAGATCCACTCAGCAAGACACAAGTGGGCAGGGAAGCATAGTTTAATGCCACAGGAAATTAAAGTGCTTGAATTCCACTGTGCATGTAGGTTGCCCGTTATGTGGGCTCACACAGCCCAAAGTCTCTCACAACTGCCCCACTTGCAACAAAGTAGATGAGTCTGCAGCAAAGAGCATCTATGGGCTTCTATCTATATGAGGACACTTTTATCAACAGTGTAATGTTCTAAGGTCAGATTCCAGGACAGCACCTTAGAGGTAAATCTTCCACCAAATATTCCCTTCAGGGCCTCCATGGGAAAGATGAATGGTTCTGTGAGGGTGTAGACACCACCCATGAGCTTACCATGAAGTACCCCTCACCAGAGTCTCTCCAGTCACCAGCTAGTCTTTTGTAACCTGATTGTTAGCTTCCTGATGCCTTTAATACTCTCATTTTCTTAATCAAAATGATCGTGTGCAGCCAGGGAGCACTTGCCAATCTCTCTGAACATGACTGCAACCTGGTAGTCCCATCTTCCATGTGCCTACCAGGAGACTGCCTCCTGTGACTTTAAAGCTAGAGATTTTTCTAGGGATGCTCACAGGGCTCCTTCTTCGGAGTTGCCATAGCTCCGTAGGTATTGCTCTGTTTTGATTCTTACTGCATGATATTATAAAAACATTGAGATTACTATCCCTTTCATAAGCCTCCTGCCACAGAGAGACAAAGTAGAAGTGCTTCTTCCAGTCCTAGAAATGGATGTATGGATGCCAATTATTGGGATGAAATACATGATTACTCAATGACTGTGTGGATGGTAGAAAACTACATGGTCTGATTTACAAACTTTGTGTGACCAGTTCGTATGTATCCCTCCTGATCTGATCAACAAACAGCACAAATATTGGTTTAAAATTGATTTATCATTTTGTCTGGCTTTGGAGACTATTCTTTATGTGGGATATAGACATAAATTTTAAATTTAGCACCTAAGTCACTTTAAACACCTTGAATTTTACTTAATTGTTACAAATAGAAGGACCATGTCATAATACAGTAAGCCAATTCACTGAAAAGTCTATTAGGTGTTTACTACACTTATATATTAAGAGAGTTCATCTGAAAGATTAACAAATTGATGCTGTAAACCTGATAATAAAGTGCACATACTGGAAACTGGTGAAGTAATTCATTGTCATTTTTTTCTGGTTGTTTTAAAGTAAAGACACTCTTATTCATGTATAAAATACTAAGAAGTTGTTTTCTTTCTTAAAATTGTTAATTTTTGAGTGTTTCCTACAATGTTTTGATCATATTCATTCTCTTCCCCAACTGGTCCTAGATCCAGCAACCTTCTTCTTCATCCATGCATCTTTTTGTCATTATTTTTAAATCATCAAGACCGGTTTGTTCTGCCCAAATATTCTTGGATGTCTGGCTGTCCACTGGAGTGTGTTTAACTTAGCAGAGGCTATACACATTCCTAGAGGAAACGGACTCTCTTTCCAAGGAGGCAAAAATTGACAATGCCTTCTTAGTTTAGAGTTGTTTGACTCCCTTCTCCATTCTGAGACTTGGCTTGGGGCTTGAACTCATGTAAGTCCTGTACATGCTGTCATAACTGTGTGAACTCATTTACAAAGGTGCCTCAATCCAGTAAACACTGCTTCCTTATAACTATGCACCACCTCTGATTCCCACACTGTCTTTTCTTCCTGTTCTGAAATGATTCTGCCTGAGCCTTGGGAGGAGGGACTATGGTGTATATGTTCCGTTTGGCGCTGATCATTCTGCAGTTACTTATTTCCTTGTATTTTAGCCAGTTCTGGGTCTCTGCGTTAATTGCCATTTACTTTATGTGAAACTTCACCCATGACAGTATAGAGATGCCTTAATCTGAGTGCGATGATGTCATTAGGAGTTGATTTAATTCTATGTCCATTTAGCAAAATAACAGTAAATTCTCACCTACAGCAATGAACTGACCTGTCTAGCCACAGATAGGCTCTTGGTTTGATAATGACATCAGGGGTAGGTGTAATCTTTCAGAGCTGCCTTAATTCACTCAGAAAGTGGCTGGTTTCTTCCATGATGTTCATGCCGCTACTGCATCAGTGGGCACACTTGGGTTTTTTTTTGTTGTTGTTGTTGTTTTTGTTTTATTTTGATTTTTGTTTGTTTGTTTGAGGCTTTTGGGGCTTTGGATTTTTTCACTCTATCTTGCACTCTGGCTTCCAGGGCTCAGAGCTGGGTAAGACTGATGATTGCTTTTCTTATGTACTATGAAAGCAAGTCAGTAGACTCTGAGATTCAGACCAGTTTTCTCTTGATTTCTCTATGTTCTATCACTCAGGAATGTAGTAACTCCAATAGCTGGTCTTGTCAAGTTCTGGAGGGTAATTAGGGGCACTGACAATAGCCTGTACTATTTGGGAATCTATGAATACTTGTTGGTCAATTGCAAAGAAAGTATCTGTTTCTGGCAATTGGTTTTTAATTTATTAATCTCTAGTAATTAGTGTCTAGTGAGGTTCTAGTTACTAAGTGTCTAGTAAGCTATAGTGAGAGCTTTCATTAAAGTGTCTAGTTGTCCACAATATGTAGAAATTCTATTTTAATTTATTTTAAATGTGTGTATCTTACAACCAGAAAAGCTTCCGTGTGTGTGTGTGTGTGTGTGTGTGTGTGTGTGTGTGTGTGTGTGTGTGTGTTAAAGTAGTTGGTATCTATATGACTTTTTTATTTTCACTGTTGAAGAAATAAAAATGCCATGGAAGTTTATGCTATCTCATAGTTCTGTCTGCTTTTTATAATTTCATGTTTTCTCTTTGTCTTCTAGTCATGTTTTTTGCAATGCTAGTAACATCCTGGGCAAGAGTGGGTGATGCTCTAAGATGTTGATCAGGACATGTCCATTAATTCTGTTTTTATAAGGGCTAAAAGCTTCATTGGATGCTCTTCTCCCCAAAGGCAGATAACAGTGGCTTGACAGCTGTTAATAAGCAACCTTGTCAAATATACCCCAGCTGAGGTGGTTAGACGATGTCTGGGCATGAAATCAACATTGTCTTTTGTTCTTCATACCAAGCACTTTGCAAATATTATTTCAAAACAACTTGAGTAATAAGTTAGTGGGTAAAGGGCTTGCCATGAAATATTGAGAACTTGAATTCAGATCTTCAGTACTCTGGTCAACCTGGGTGTACTAGTACACATCTATTACACGTCCAAGTACCCACACTGAGATGGGAAATGGATATAGGAGAATTCCTGGAAGCTCACAGACTAGCTAACCTGCCAATCTATGGTAGCAAAGGAGGACCAAAATAGGTACAATGCAAAGACTAATCCCCCACTGTAGTACGAGGTTTCTGTTCTGGACTTTCGGGCCTAGACTCAAGGTTTATGCCCACTGACCTGCCGCGGACCCGCATACTTGTAGAGACAAAGACACACAGATGCTTACAATTAGTTTTTGGCTGATCCACCTAAGGCCCAGGCATATAGCTTGCTAGCTCTTTACCCTTAAACTAACCCATGTCTCTTATCTTGTTCAGCTATGGGGCTCTGTACCTTTTCTTAGAGCAGCATGGTTGTCCTCTGCTTCTTCCAGCTTCTCTCTCTGGCGTCTCTGGCATTCTGCTCTGTGCTTCCTGTTCTCAGAGTTTTTAGTCTGGTAGCCATGTCCACACTTCCTGCCTGCCTTTGGCCAATCAGTGCTTTTTGTTAAACCAGTGGGTGGAACAATTATTTACCATGAAACAACAGAATCCCCTACACCCCACAACACTACTTGTCCTCTCATTTCCTCGTGCATCCCACAACCCCCCCTCTCTGTGTGTCACACACACACACACACATACATACAATTTTTAAAGGTTATTTTAAAGAATTTTTTTAGCCAACCCTGAAAGAAAGAACTGTTTTATGCATATTCTATACTTCATATTCTTGATTTGGGCAGCAAATTATTTTAACAGTCTTGTGATCTTGTTCACACTTATCTTTTTTTCTTTTAACACAGGATTTCCTTTTGTAGCCCCAGATGTCTGGAACTCACTTTGTAGACCAAGCTGACCTCGAACTCAGAGAGCCACCTATCTCTGCCTTCCAAGTGCTAGGGTTAAAGGCATATGCCACCATTTCCCAGCAGTTACACATATCTTTTTAATTTTTTGTGTGTTTTTAGTGTAATAATAATAATAGACTTCATTCTTTTTTATGATGAGACTGACATCTAATTTCACACTAATGAGGCATCTCATTTCACACTTAAAATTATTTTGTGTGTGTTTGATGCATATACATGGGTATGCATCACAATACATGTGTAGAGGTCAGTGGACACACCTGGGCAGTCAGCTCTCTGCTCCAGGAAATGAACATCGGTTTGGGGACTTATTTCATCTGGTGACAAGAGCCTATACCCTCCTCAAAGGGCAAATCCAACCACATAGAACCCTCAGACTGTTGTTCTCAACCTACTACCTTGACCTTAAATCATTTAATATGATATCTATGAGCATTTTAATTGATGATGAGTATGGGCAAAATCTCCAAGGAACTGAAATTTGCCATTCAAAGAACAAAACCGACCTCTTTCCTTCCATATTTTAGTTCAGGTCCTTGCATTCTAAAGTAGTTAGATTTAGCAACATGGTCTGTCTTTTCTCCAAAGCATGCGAGAAGTTTTAAAAATAGTTTGGATCAGAAACAGCATTTGCAACAGAAGAAACTGAGGTAGGAAGTGACTTAGCAGTTTTCTTGGGACACTCATGACTAAGCACAGGCTCACATGGCCTTTGGAATTTAATTTATTCCAGAGAAGGGCCAAGTTCCAGACTATGCAACTCACACATGAGAAAGCCACCCAAACAAAACTACTTCCCTGAATTTTAAATAGAAGATTTAAACTGCTTGCAAGTAAGCACAAAATTCCAAGTTTCACTATGTAAGATCCTTCAGGATAGGTGCAAAATAGACAGAAAATGAAGAAAATGGGCACACATGCACAAAGAAAAAAATCTCACTTTCTTAATAATTCAAGTCACATTGTACGATGATTTGTACACAGTGTAAGATGATGTAATTTTTACCTTCTGTATATGTTAGTCGTTGTTAACAATACTTAGTGAAACTCTCATTAGATACAAAATATTTATAAGTTTTAAGTTCGATCATATATTTTAAAAGTAATCCAGAGTCACCATGAGTCTTAGAAATCTGTTTCCTAAATACCACGGGTCTGAACAAAGCAAACCCAGTGAGTTAGCTTGTTACATGGAAGCACCATACATTTGAGTGGGAAGTGGGTGGGAAGGTTGACCATTGCCAAAGGAAACATGAGCAACATTTTACCAGAACTGGACGCCTGAAGGGTCCAAAAGAAGTGGCCTTAGCAATTCAAATCCTAGAACAGACAGAAGGCTTGCACACGCAGAAATAAGTTAATGGTAGGAAATAAGACAGGTCCTGAAACTACCGGCTTAGCCACATGAGCAGTGAAACAAGATGAAAAAAAAAAAAAATAGTCCCCAGCATAATGAAGGGTCACAGGCTCCTGATGGAAGGCATTGCATCAGCAGGTTATGAGCAGGATTGGAAGTTGAATGGACAGACTTCTAAGAAGCCAGGCATGGGGAGAAAACAGTGAGGCTCTTACCAGCAGAGAAGCATCTCCCTAGTACATTTGCTTTTAGATGTCTGAGTACATTGCATTTTTCTATTTATATGTTGAACTTTACATACATGGGAATGTGTTTGTATATCTCCTATAAATCCAACTGAAAGCAGCTTAAAATGTCTGCATGAGGAGGGAAAAGTTACAAAGTTTCAAGGACTTTTTAATCACTCCCACTAATTGTTACCATTCCCTGACAAAGGGACTTGCCTTTCCAGTGCTAACATTGTTATGGCTTAATATATGGATTTTACCTTCTCAGTGTTGGTTCATAACAATAATATATATATAACTTTGTATGTATAAATATATTTAAGTTTTTAGAAATAGAAATTAAGCAGTATGAAAAGACAAATACTTTTTGTATAGAAACAAATGTAACCAAATAGGGAAAAATGCACAGAATACACACAAAAGAGAAATGGATCCCATAATTGGGGTCCTACTATGCATCTCTTCTCCCCCAATTTAAGAGAAGACATAAGAACATGTTTTTAGAGGACAGACATATCTATAAATTCAAAACTTCAAGGTTTAAACTAATTTTATACTATATGATGGCTTGAAAGTAAATGGTTGTATACATACATGTCCCCAAACATATTACTGTAGGCAGTATTAGTAATGAAAATGCTCTACTAAGAACTCTTTCTTTCTAGAATGATATGGATGAATTAACGCCATAAGCTTGAAGTGGTAATTTTATGCTAATTATTTCTACATTTCAAAAGGCATCAATACTTTGGGGCATTGAGTGTGTGCTCTTACTATGTGCATTTGTCTGTGTGTAGGTGTATGTATGTGTATGTGTGTATGTGTCCACTTGTATGTATATGTTACATAAATGCTCTTTGTATGTCTGCTTTCATATACAGGCTAGGTTTATCTTAGCAAATTCCAAATGAAGAATTAAATGTCCTTGACATTCCATCTAATAGACAGTGGGTGGCACCATCTTAAGGAGCACATGATAGAGGTTTATCTGGCAGTATTTTCTTTATTTGGGCTACAAACTCTACCCAAATTTGAAGGACTTTCCACATTAGTAATTAATAGAGCCCCATTATGCTAACTATCATCCAACTTAGGACATCTTACAGGAAAGATAAGAGATGAATAATTTGAAGTAATTTTCTTGTAATCATGCCAATCACTTGAGCAAAGTAGTTATTAAAGGAAATGGTATTATGATGAATTATAGGACATCTCACATTGAATACCTTTTCTTATCAGCTACTTATAGTCTGTGATGCTTGAAAAAGGGCAAACAAGTAGAAATCTGTTCCGTAGAACACTCCTGTTATTGTAAATAGAGTTTTGTTTAGTAAACCTTGCATTTTAATGAGGCATGAAAGGCAGTCTTTACCTTACTTTCTGCCCATCTCTTTGTAAAGAGCCAAAGTTCATGGGCTTTGCTCTCCCTTGGAAGGAAGGCATATTAAGCATGAATCACCTTTGATGACAAGAAACCCTTCCAGTTCAGATCTGCTGAAGTGATTAGACATTATTTATCTAATTAAATGTTCAAAACACATCATTATTGAAAGGAATAAATTTAGTACATTTGTTGAGCGGTGTTAACTGAAATGTAACTGCACATCATTTGACTTTTTAACATTTTATTATATCTATTAAGTCTTTCTGTGCTTAATTAAATCAACTTATTTTTTACAGTTAATTTAACATGATTTCATTTTCGTTACGGAGTTCGAATCAGATATTACAGAGAAAGCCAACTGTATACACAAATTAAGCTTTGATTCCTCAGGTGTTTCCCTGCATCTCATTCAAGTCTGCTGGCTCAGGATGTGTGCCATTTCAGATCGATGGTATTTTTCACGCAGAGCAAGGCTTATCCCCCATCATTGGTATTGTTTATTTTTAATGCAGCTATTTTTTTTAAAGTAGGAACAATTGTATTTATCATGTTTTGCATCCTAAGTCACGGCCACCATGATCCACATCAGAGAGCCACATTTTGATACTTAAGGAAAGCAAACACAAAGAAGAACTTGAAAGCATGAGTATGGCTTGCTGCCCCCGCGGACACGGGGCTTTCTTAATTGTTCCTCTCAGAACAATGGTATCTAAAAATCAATGCTCCGATTCCTCACAAGGAGTGAGTAATGGAATAAGGCTGGCCAATGGAAGGCACAATACGCCACTTCACCCTGACTACTGTATTCAAATGAGGAACCATCTGTGATCACATTAAACAGTATTCTTCTTGTCCCAGGAACCCTAAACTAGGAAATGGGGGGTGAGGAAAGGAGTAAGATTGAGGCCCTGGTGTTTGATGTCAATCAAATACTGTGGAAAGTGACATGCTGGGTAAAAAGCATCCTTTTGGAACATTCAAATCTGCACTTAGAAACTCAGATAGAGGTTATGGCTAGAAATAAGTGGTGAAGGAACATTCAGAGGTTGTAAATTGTAATTAAGCATTTATGTCAGTTTGCAAAGCTTCTTAGTTTTACCCCCAAATGTTGCGCTGTTTCTCATTCTGTCAGCCTTTTACCAAGAACGGTGACAAAGAAGGCTTTTGAACTCTCATCTGACTACCCCCATGAAGAGTTTAAAACACCGGAGATGAGATTAGGGGTTCTCTATCCCTGCACCAGAGAACAAATTGGGGGGGGGGTGAGTTAAAATAAAACGAAGAGCAGGAAAGTGAGTTTGTGTGTGCCTAGGTACCCTCCTTCACCTCTGCAAGACCTTAGGGAATCACCAGCCATGAATCCCTCCCTGGGCTCCAGGTGCCTATTCTGGGTTTACATCCTGACCACTTGGACTTGCTCTGATTCCCCAGGGTAAGTGTTCATGATCACAAATTTGGCCAAAAGATTTTTCATTACCCTCCAACATTTCTTTTCACCTCCAACCTCTAGGCAGGACCCTGGCTTTCCCTTTGGAGGCAGGAATATAAAGGCATGGGGCCATTGGGCTGACCCAGAGGGCCCTGCTGTCAATCACAGGCCCGCCATCTCTGCTGCCTTTCACACCAGGCAGCTGGACCCATCGCTGTCAACCAGGTAACAACCCCCAGACAATAGCGGCCTGAAAGCCCGGTCTAGACACTCTTTTAGCCACTTATTCGCTGCTCTTGGCAGCTGTTGAAGCATAAATAAGCAGTTTGTAATCAGAAAGCTGACATCATCGCAGCGCGGCTGAGAGGAGAGATTGTTCCTGGGCACTGAGCGGGTTTTTTTTGTGTGTGTATGTGTGTGTGTGTGACAACAGATTCTGGGGTGGGGATGCAGATTTGTGCCATGCTAAGCTGGTCTTTCTTTGATTTACAGAAGACAATTGGATCAGGTCCCCAGCTCTAGAGAACACCAGAATTATTTTTTATGTTCAGCTCTGATGGCCAGTCATATCAAATAATAAACTGAGTACAAGTGGCACATGAGCTTGGCAAAGGTGGAGACACAGCAGGCTGGGTGAAAAGTTTAGACAAGGGATGTTTGTTGGTCCATGGGGATAACTTACCAGCCCCCCTGTAAGTGACTGTGTGATATGATTTTGGTGGGAGACACAGGGGTGGGTGGCTACTGCGTGAGAGTCTGCTGGCTCTGTGAGATGAATGTTTTCTTGAAAGGCAACAGAGAAACGGGCATGCTTCCTGTGAGTGAGTGTGCCTGTGTGTGCTTCAACATCAAGTCTGCCATTCAAAGTGACTGGCAGCTATACTCAAGAAAGCAGTAGGTATGGGCCATCCACCAGAAAAATTTTACTCCCATCATCTCTACAGCAAAATAGAGCCTCACGTAGATTTTCCTGTTTTCCCAGGGCCTGGCTTTGCCACTAGAACGCGGAGAGGTAGTATATGTTATTTACTTATCATAATTGATTTCTTATAATTGTTTAAGATTCCTCCCAAAGGAAGGAGAACTTCTTAGGTTCTGATTGTGGTGATGTCCGCTAGTGACACCTGGCTCAAATCCTGTTGGTTCATAGTGGCCAAATCCATGCCAAGACACTGCAGGTAGTTTTGCCCATCTCCTATTTCCTTTACAAAAAGAGTCCAGTTCTACAAAAATATTGCCTTTCTGTCCCCCCGAGGGGTTCTGGTATTAGTTTGTTCTAAGTAGCTCATGATTTAGAATACAAAAACATTTCCAGAGTGCATGTTTAACAAAATGACATAGCAGATAATTGAAATTTATTTGCAATTTTCAAACTACAATAAACACAATTCTCCTTTTCTTTCATTAATAATCGCACGGCTAATGCATAGCAATCCCTCTGCAGCTTTTACAAGCAAACTTGAGCTGCTGTGCTGTAATAGCTGGAAAAGTTAATGTAGCTTGAACGAGGTTTCTAATTGTCCCTGTCTCTGTCATATTTGTCTACTTGAATGGTCCTAAATACCACAGCGATTAATTACTACAGAGCAGGTATTACAAGATGTTATCATCTTTCCCCAACCGTCTGGGTGAATGGAGAGAAGGGGAGATTGTTACAGTGTTTCATCTTTTGCTCCTTCTGTAAGACACTTTAACCAGAAGATTTAACGTGTCAAAGTTAACAGCGTTTCTAGCAGATATTCACATTCTAATTAAAGATTAAGAACGTAGTACATTACACTGTGATTTGTCATACATGGCTTGTTAAATAGGAAACCTACCGGGATTCCCTAACATTTTATAAACATTATTCAGGGCTTTTAATGTGGGCAAAGTGAAAGATTGTTCAACTGCATTGCAGCATAGAAAGCAGGTCGCCTCAGTCCCACCCCCACCCAGCTCCCAATAAATAACTAAATGAGACAACTTGGGCTGTTGGGAGGCTGCTTTGCAGTGGAGGTTCCCTTCAAGCCATGAATCACCTCTGGTTAGTATTTGGCGATAAATGGAAGATCTTTATTATTAACCCTAGGCTTTTCTTCTTGCTCTTTTTTCCTCTCTTTTCTTTCTTTCTTTCTGTTTTTTTTTTCACTTCTGCTTTTGGCTGTCAGCTAGTAGAGGAAGGTAAGAGTCTTTGTTTGAATTGGAGTGCCAAAGGACAGAATAAAGATGAAACAGTGTTTCAATATGCAGCCAGAGCCTTTAGCTGCTTCTAGGAGCCCTGATCACACCAGTTCCAGGACTAGTGGCACAGGACGGGTTCACATTCGATGATTGCCTGAGGAATAAATTAATGAGGTTACTGAGATACTGAACATTTGCATATTCACGGATGCTTATTAGGTAGAGAGTGAGTGCCAGGTGCGCTGAATTTGGGGGTAGGAGATTTGCTAAGAAGTCTCATCTTTCTCTTCCTCAGAAACGGGGTGTCCTGACAGTAAAAACAATACTCGGGCAAAACTCTTGCTTAATGAACATCTGAGTAATTAGAGCACCAAGGCAAGGCAAAGAGGGTCAGTCTGGCTTACAAGCCCCAAGGAAGCCAACATACTGGCCTAGTTATAGAGAGCCATGGATGCAATAGTTCAGGGGCATAAAGGGGACAAATCCCACTTGCTCTCGCTGGATTTTAGGCTTTAATTATGCTGGCGATGTGCTCAGCCGAACACAGGATGCCATGGTACCTAATGCAAAATGATCAATTGAAGGAGACCTTTACATTTGTAAACATTATTATTGACTGGTTGCCAATCTAAGTTGGAACAGGGGAAAGCTTTTCTAACAAAATTGCATGCAACCCCAAATTGGGGGGGGGGTGGATCTGGGCTGTCACACTAAAGGGTGTGGGTCTTCCCATTTCCTCTGCTGGTGGCTGCTGCTAGGGTGGAGAGAAAGCATATTGTTTAAAATATTTGTATCTCACTGTGAAGCTAACATTCTGTGCAGCTGTGGGTCATGGCTTGGAGACTCCCTCAGAGCTGAAGGACAGATGACATACTTCTCAGGTCCCCAGGACTGTTATAGCACAAAACAGTGACTGTCCATGTTTTTCAGAGCACTGTACAGTGGGAAAGGCTGTCTCGAGTTTTGAATATTTTACTTCTATTTTATGCAGATAGATATTCTTTCTTTCAAATTTATTTTCATCTTATCTTTCAAGAAAACAATTGACAGCGATCAACCTCTAGGAACTTATCTATAGAAATGAAAGTATCATAAGTATTTTTTTAAAAAATAATGATGGCTATTTAGTAAGAAGTGGCATTCTGCCTTCCTTTTGCAGGACCTCTTGCATCTTTTCCCATTCCTGGCCAAGGTCGGTGGTAACCCTGCCTTAGAAACAGCATGTGTACACACTGTAAGTGCACATGCATAATAAACAGATACCCACAGATTCCACAATGGGTGTTCTCTATACAGCTTAGTTACTTTTCACTTAATTTAAAAATATTATTGCTAGCCTCTAAAGCTCTTTTTAAAAAGGACTTTCTCCCCTTATTTACAAATAGTCTCTGAATATGAATTACTTAAATGCCTTCCCAGGGAAAAATCAAAGAGATTCTTAGTACCCCTTTCAGTGTTGCTTAAAACTTAAGCTTTTAATTTATTTTATCAAGGTTCAGAGGGCACAGTAATTGTCAGAACTAGCCCCCCCCATCCTCCTCAAAATAATCTGCACATGTTTGAAAATTCAATTTCTTTTTCTCAGACAAATTTTGATATGCTTACATATATACAGAAATCAAGTATTTCAAGGTGCTATAATTGTATCTAGGAAGCTACATATCCTCATAAACTAAAAAAATATAGATCTATTAACATGTGTCAATAATGTCACTTAACATTTTTTGAAGGTGTATTTCACCTTGAAAGGACCTGCTTGAAGCCTCCACAGCAGCGAAATCACTGTAGTCCAGGGTTTTGTCGCACACACAGAGCACAGATTTTTTGATTATGTAGATTTCTTTTCCTACCGCAGTTTCATATGCAAAGCATGTATCAGCCACATCCATGCTATCTCCTAAAGCAGTCATTCTGAAACCCAATCTGGGGACAGTGCAGACTAAATAAAATTTCATTTTGATTTGGCCTCCCGCTGCGAATGGGGCTGCTTTGTCTCAGTCGACAGAACCAGCAAGCCAGAAAGGTATGTGGCGCTTTGCATGGCTGGTGGTGTGTCTGGAGGCTCAGGATCGCCTCTGCTCCTGGCTCTCCCACTTCTGCTCCTCTCTCTCTCTCTCTTCCATTTGCTCTCAAGCTGACTGCTGTGTGCCTTCTACCTGCAGGGCAGGCAGAGCGGGGGGCTAGCCCGCACCAATTGTTGACTTTGCCGTCTGGTTAATTGCTCCTGTGGCTGTTTTCATCCCCCCGCCCCCCACTGTCTTTGTTGTTATTAGGCTTTGTTTTTTGGTTTGGGGTGTTCTCTCCCCTCCTCTGTCTCTATTTTGGGGTTTGTTTGCTTTCCTTTGCTGGCCACATTGGCTCTCCATTCTCCTCAAGGTGTTGAATACTACAATACTGACTGAAGCGAAATTGTTTAAGGGCTGCTCTGATGCTCCAGAGATTTTACTGGAAAATTTGTCATGCTGGATTTTATTGTGAATTTGAAGATGTGTTTAACAGCTTTGAAGGACTTTAGCTTTCATGGCCCTTTCGAGTAGCCTTGGCAGAAAAGCAATCGCCCACTTTTAGAGAAAGAGGGAAAATATAAAATAAAGACTATCTTCTGAGGGGACTGAATTGTTTACCGTCTTGGTAGGCTTTCCCCCCCCCCCCTCAAATGCATTGCAGTGTTTGCCTGTATCCCTGCTCAATATGTCTCTCTTTTGAACAATGACCTTCACTTGGAGTTACCTCAGGAGAGGATGCTTGTGTCAAAGGTCTTCTTAAACTTGTCCCACCTTTGTAACATGGATTGGTGATCAAGGGACAACCTGCTGTGATGTTCTCAGAGGCTTGAGACACAATGGCAAAGTGCCAGGGGTATGGCAGTCCTGGGAACTCAGTTTTCAAGCCCAAATGTCTCCTTGGAACTGTCACTGCCCTTGACCAATTCATAAGGTGCCCGTGAGGGAAAGATGTTTCTCCTTGGTTTACATATTGGCATATCATTAATCTAAATTAGATGATATCAAACTGGTTAAAATGGATATGGAATAAATGAAAAATAAATTGCCTACGAGGAGAGTAGGGAATCACTTCAGTCAGACTCAGGAGTTCTGCATAAGTAATCCCACCTAGGAGATGGATGAATGGGTAGAAATACTAAAAAAACCTCCCAGGGATGTTACTTCCTCTCCCAAAGCAAACACAAAGTAGGTCATGCCATATAACTTTGTACAGGGTCAGAAAGTAACTTTTAGAAATCTCAAGCTTGTTGATGCTCCGTTGTGAGCTCTTGGTCCCTAGAGCACAAGGTGTTTGTGTTTAGCACCACCAGGACTGAGTTCTTCCTCCATTAACCAGGAGCCTTGGGTGAGTGGGAGAAACACAACATCTCAGTCAGTCCCTTGTGACGAGGCTCCCTACTATGTTCTGGTGTAAAACAAGTTGAAGAACCAAGTAGATGTGGAAGATGTTGGAGAAACTGCAACACGAATATGGAGACGGGTACCATTTGGTATAGGTGTCACCGTGTATGAAGAAGAACATAGCAATGATAGGCCTGATTTGAAGGCTTAGCTCAAAAGATGGATTGTAGCTAGCCCTAGTGATGGCCTTTTTGCCATAGCCTAACTCTGATAGCTACACGGTTATTTCCTACCTGCTAATGATAACAAAACACAAATTTGGTTTTTGTCCAACCGCTGTGTTTCCACGAGTCACTTACTGAAATTTTAGGGTCTCTCGGTACTAAGCAGATGTTTTTAAAATTAAGATATACTAAGTGCTACATACATTTTCTTTAAATTAACAGCTATTAAGCAAGAATGCCTTCTGAAAGCTATCAGATTTGAAACACAAATATTTTAAATATTAGAAAATGTAAGATATGAAATAAAAGTGTTTCTATTTTGAATATATGCAAGGATAAAAGTTGATAATGTATCTAGAGGACAATTTTAAGTTCTAGCTCACTGGATATATAATATGTACCAACGATTAGTACTAAGCAACAGAATACTATTAACTGATAAGCTCATTTGGACTCAATCGACAAGAGAAAATTATTACAATATGATGTAAGTAACCATGAATTTGGGGGCATGAGAAAACTCAGTAAAGAAATAGTGTGTTCTCCTGAGATGGGATGATGTACCCCTCCTATGGTATCTGCCATGCCTGAAGGATATCATTCCTTGAGTTCCTGTGCCCAATAACATGGCACTTCTATGTACCCATAAGGACTAAAATGCTCATTGAAATAAAATGTTGACAACAACGATAATGGAATCCCTTATGGTACATGAATTTGATTCCTATTTTGTGATGAGCATTATCTAACTTTGCACATTTTATCATCTGGGTCTGTTGCAGTACAAAGGAAGGTCAACTAACAAGAGCGTCACAGAAATTCTGGACAAAGGCAGAGAATTTAAGAGAACCCATCTATTGCATTTTCAGTCATAGAGATAGTTACGGTCAAGAATGTTCAGTGAGGGCATGAGTGAAGGGAGAATGTCCTGAAGGAGAGGGCAGAAAGTGAATGCATTTCACAGCTCCTCTCTTCATACCACCTGGGGGTCAACATTTGTGGGGGAAAGAGATTTAAAAGTCACAGATTCTCCTCTGTGAGCTCCAGAGACCACTAGGCCTATTCACTGTAGTCCTGTGTGCTCCCCAGTGACATTGCTTACTACAGTATGTTCAAATTATTTAAACAGGGTATCTAAATCATAAGATTCTGTATATCCTAAAGCAAAATGTAGCCAACTGAAAAGTTCTAAGGGCAGAAGAAGAATTATAACATTTTCTGGAGGAGTCAATATGAAAATCAAAATAGATGTTCAGTTGACTTATATGCTGTGACTACTTCTCAGTTACAAAAAAAAAAAAAAATCCCATCACAGAAACAAAAAAATAAATTGATTTTCTAAAATCCCACAACAGTTACAGAGACTTTATTTTATATTCCCATGGACAAAGCCAGTAAAAAGTCAGTGACAAAAAAAAAAACCAAAAAAAAAAAAAAAAAAAAAAAAAAACCAACAACAACAACAAAAAAAAAAACCAACTAGAATTCAGGTCTGGAGCTCTGGTGAGGTGCCACTGGAAAGAACAAACGTGTTAGAATTCCTCAAGGCATCACCAGGTCTTAGAATGAAGCTCACATTATCTTAACACAAATAACTATATTCAATAAAAATATTATTTACTGTGAGCACCACAACCATCTTGTTCTGAAACAAACAACCGCATTAGAAGTATGTGATAGGTAGAGGCAACGTTCTAAACCCATTAGTTCTATAAAAGAGCATTCAGATACTTTCTTTACAATTAGGCAACCTTGAAAAATTCCCACAATTAGAGTGACTGGGGCAAGATGAACTAGAACTAGTCTTTGGAAAATATCATACCTAATTTTACTTTTGAAGATGTGCCATGTGCTTAATTGATCAGATCAAAGATGTCCAGTACAGGTCCCTGCAAACCACAGCTTACCTTCTTGTGACCAGAGAGTCTCTTAAACCATAGTATTTTATCACATTGGAATGTCCAGAAAATTTTAAGTCCAAGATTGATAGTCCCCAGAGATACAGAGTTTTTCTCTACAGGGTTTTCTCTGAGAACACAAGAATAGTCTTAGTCTGTCTTCACAGAAAGAGGAGATTTTCTTTGATACTTGGTTAAATAGAGGGAGGCCCTTGGTCTGAGTTTCAGTAACTACTCTTGGCTATGTAAAGCATAGGTATTATTGTCACCAGGCAAATTGGCCATGCACGAGCATGGAATAGCAGTTAAACTGAATGCATGGTAGAATGCTAAAGCCCTGGTAGAATGCTATAAGGCAGAGAGAGAGGGGAGAGGGGGAGGGGGAGATGGAGAGGGAGAGAGGGAAAGAGGGAGAGAGGGAGAGAGGGAGAGAGGGAGAGAGGGAGAGAGGGAGAGAGGGAGAGAGGGAGAGAGAGGGAGAGAGGGAGAGGGAGAGAGGGGGAGAAGGAGAGAGGGAGAGAGGGAGAGAGGGAGAGAGGGAGAGAGGGAGAGAGGGAGAGAGGGAGAGAGGGAGAGAGGGAGAGAGGGAGAGAGGGAGAGAGAGATAGTTGTCTGGTTTTTCATAGTCAGTCTGTCTAAGCCCAAATAAATGTTCAGATTCTTATCAGTATTACTTGCTGCACAATATGACTCTCTTTTGAACAATGTCCTTCACTTTAAGTTATTTCATGAATGACCATTAGGTTACCTATTCATAAGAAGTGGAGGCTGCAACTCAGTGGTCAAGAACACTGGCTGATCTCCCAGAGGACCTGGGTTCAACCCCCAACACCCACATGATGACTCACAGCCTGTTAATAACTTCAGTTCCAGGGGATCTAATACCCACTTCTGGCCTCCTCAAACACCAAGAATGAATGTACTTCACAGATACACATGAAAAAATTCCCATATACATACAATAAAATTAGATTTTAAACTTTTTTAAGATAGAAGATTGGATAGCAAGATATAAGAATAGTACGAGAACACCATGTGAACAGAAGAATCTCTATTTGCTCCCATAGCCACCAGAATCTATAACTAGATCTGTAATGTACCTTTCCTACCCTTCAGCATACCATCATATAAAAAGAAGTGGAGGAAAAAAAACACATAAACCTGGGTATTTTATTCAAATGGAAGAATGTCCACCAACTGAGAAAGATAGCTGAAATTACTAGGCATGATAGCTCAAAACTTATTGGACATTTAAGTAATGTCTCTCCGATATTCTCACTCATGACTGACTGAGGGCTTGGGAAGAAGACTAGAAGAACTCCAACCGAAACACAGAAAGACAAGTATATTTTCATCATGTGTATAAGTACTATTGTGACTGAGATGTTCAAAGTCAGCTACATCTGAAAGATTCCAGGTTTCCACCTCTGTGTCCTTTGCTCAATGACTAAAAAAAATGTTAGAGACTGCAAAATCAGAAACAACAAACAAACAGACAACAGGAAAGGTGCACAGAATAAAAACTGATTGATTAAAACAAGTTAAACTTCTCAACAACTCTCTGTAATATAACTTTAAATCCAGGGAATCAGATGTCCTTGCTATATGGACTTCTCCCAGCAAGTCCCCCTTCTCTAAAAGGGATATTTAGCACACAAAAGTGGGTCCAACTATATTGCCAATGTCTGGTCTCGAAATCTATGGTCTTGTTTATGTACCAGGCTCAATGGGGGCGGGGGGCCAAATAGAGCCAGTATCTCCATCCTGAGAATTTAGAACGTAAACATAGAAGCTGGCTTGCTGGAGTTGTTGGAACAGGGTACATTCAGTGACAGGGCAGAAGACGCACACATTTTACATTTGTTCCAGGAAGCTAGAAGCTGGCCAGCTTTCTTCTCCTTCCATAGACCTGTTTGGTCAACTCATGTTGTGTTCTTTGAAATGCCAAAGCGTATCTCAGCCAATTCCCTCCCTTATGCTTAAGTTGGCTAAAGTTTATTTCAGTTGTTTTCAACTTAAAAGAGCATTGTGATGCCAAAAACATGTGAACAAGAAATCCTTAGAAATTGCTGTAACATTTTAGACCTTCTACCACTTAGTTTAAGAAAGAAAAAAAACAGAGAACGAATGCTCACTTAGTCTTTGCACATATATTAAGACGGAAAGGATGTTGAATATGAAAATGGTGGCAAACTTTCAAGATTTCCATCAGACATTTCTAGAAGATAAAATAAATACCAGGAATGTCGCTACCTTAGAGCCAAAGGCTGCCACATTATAGCATAGTGGTTTTCAACCTGTGGGTCACAACCCTTACAAGGGTCACAAATCAGATAACCTGCATTACAGACATTTATATTAAAATTCATAACAGTGACAAAATTACAATTATGAAGTAGAAATGAAGTAACTCTATGATTGGGGGTGGTCACCTCAACATGAGGAACTGTATTAAAAAGGTTACAGCTTTAGGATGGTTGAAAACCACTGTCAGAGCATCAAATGTTCCAGAATGTAGTTCATAGAATAACTTCCCCAAAGATGCCCAAGGTTCCTTTGCTGCTCTGGCATGGTTAGTCTCATAAAGTTTGGATATCAACAGAAAACTGATGTAAAACTCATGACAACAGGCAAAGAACTGAGACTGTCACATTACTGAAGAATCCAGGCTGACTTAGGCCACTAAATCGATCTAGATTGACTAACAGGAAGGGGGAGGGCTTATTAATTCTGAAATGGCCATAAAAGAGAAAGCTTGGGACTATTGAAGGCAGTTGAATGGAAATCTAAATTTCTAAAACAAAACATGTTAAGGTTTGCAACTAAGCCACAGATTTTAGAAGAAAGACACATGGCTGTACCATTAAACAAAATGCATAAAATGGTCTGAACTTTGGAAAGAACAATTCATGTTATAAATAATGTATAAACAGAGGTGTATCCCTATGAAAAGACTACCTTGCAATGTTTTGTATAACCACAGGATGATAGAAGCTTCAGTAACACTGTATATACTATATAGTATAATGTACCTATTATGATATTTTGATATTTAATATGATACAGTACTGAAATATATGTATGGCAGAAGAGTGAGCATAAAATAGACTACATTAGGGAACAGAAACTTTACCCAAATGGCTCAAGGGTTTGTTCATGTCTGAAGGGCAAAAGAAGGTGTCTCTAGCTATACCATTATCACTTGCCCACATTAAGGATGCATTTATTCCCTTCTAGCCCATTGCAAACTGCTGTGCTCTCCATTTATACACTTTTTTGTTTTGCTTATTGAGAAAAAATGCTTGGATCTTTAATATTAAGGAGTATTTTTCAAAAAAAAAATAGTGCATGTGAGATCTGACTTAAATTAAAAAAAAAAAAAGATCTGGGGTCTAGCTACAAGATGATTAAGAGAGGGTGGTTTTTTTTTTTTTGCCAGCTATTTATTAGTATTTGGAGAGTGTAAACACTAATGAGGGTGAGGAACTAGGTGGAACAAGAGGATAGGGTTTGGAGTAATGGCATGAAATTAAGAAAAGGGAAATTTAGGTTGATTACCAATTACCAATTGAAAATCTTCTTAATGCTGAGGTCTATTAGACTGTAGGGTAATCTTGCGAGGGAAGTGGTAAGACTCCCATTGCTTGGATGTTTAAAATTAGAGTGGACAGAGCACCATCAAGGGCACCCCATGGTGAGCCATCTACCCTGTTGTGTGAATGAGTGAGTTCACCTTGGTTGCCTTTATAGGCTCAAACTTCCATTTGATCTAGGAGGGAAGAGAAAGGCATGCAGGTCTGCTCCCCATAGCTCAGGATTTGTCCAAATGATGATGGGATCATCTGGAAATATTTCTTCTGTTTCTTATCTGGGGCAGTCTGAACACTTTGATGAAAGCTCTGAAGAGACAGTTTTGTTGGCAAGAAACACCTTCCCAAGATATATGTTTTCCACCTGGGAAGCCGACATCTTTCTAAGATTCAAAGAAACCAATATCTTGTGTCATGCAGCCCTCAACTTTTCAGTTAAGTAAAAATTAAAGCAACCAGGCAAGTGACATTTTAATGACATGGCTACTGGGGCGTGGTGGGTGCGCATTGTCTCTCTTTTCTAAAAGGCAAACAGATGGAAGGAAGAAATGAACGATGACAAAGTTAGGAGAGAAAAGGAACAGATTTGATTAGCAATTGGTAAGCATTCTGTCAGGTGCTAGCAGCCAAACAAAGTAGACATGTGTAAAAAGTGTGAAAAATGGTCATTTCTCCTTGTCTGTGGAATCTCATCTTCTCACCTGAGAGAAGATTTCAGAGAGAAAGGTATTTTACTTAATGGGAATATCTGTGTAAGTTAATATGTCAGTGTGCAAGTAGTTTTTTCTGCTGATTTTAACCATAGAGATTCTGTCACTTAATATAGAAAACAAATATTAGATGCAGGTAATAACTGGTCTGGCTTTGGAATGTTCTGGGTTAAACACACATACCCAGACTCATAAAAACTAAAGGACATACAGCGTGAGCTAATATGAATCTTGCCATATTTGTTTTCATTCAAAATTACATATTAAAATTTGGGTGCCACTGTAGTGGCGGTGGGACCTTGAAGAGGTGATGGGTGAGAGGGAGTGAGTGAGTTCCTGTCCTCATAAGACTAGATGAGCCCTGTGTTGCTACCTGTAAGGCAAAGAGTCTGTGTTTATGTTTCCTATACATCTGCTTGTCCTCCTTCCAATTGCCTTCATACATAGAAGCAGTGAAGGCCCTAGCTAACACCATACTCTCACAGGGACCCAGTCTTCCAGAGGAGGAATCAGTGAACCTCCTTTCTCTTGCAAATTACCCAGTCTTGGCTTTTCTCTTAGAGCAATAAAAAACGGGCAGTGAACAAAGGTATACCTATAAGCTACTTACTGAATGGAGGGGTTAGTGATGGCCAGTGAGGAGTGGTAATTAGATATCCAGATTCCAGGACACTCATTTATGGAAGTAATGTAGAAGTCTGAAGTGTTATGTGAGTACAGTAGAGGTCTTATTCTGAACATCTCCACTGAGTAGGTCATATCTCTACATGTCTCTACAGTGAAGATGACTTCAGGTACCTCTCTTCCAACACCATGCAATGCTCAGTCTCTGTTCTGAAGTGTGTGTGTGTGTGTGTGTGTGTGTGTGTGTGTGTGTGTGTGTGTGTGTGAGTGTGTGTGTGTGAGAGAGAGAGAGAGAGAGAGAGAGACTGTGTGTATATAGATCTGTGTATGTCTTTGAGTATGTTTATGTACATCTGCGTGTCTCAGAGTCTGTGTGTGTAAATTTGTTTGTGTCTCTGTGTGTGTTTTTGAGTGTGTTTGTATGTGTGTGTGTATACCTGTTTGTGTGTATGTGTATGTGAGAGAGACTCTGAGTGTATATGAGTATATATATGTATATATGTCTGTTTTGTGTGAGTGTGTGTATGTATATCTCTGCCTGCCTTTGAGTGTATGTGTGTATGATTGTGTGTCTCTGACTATGTAGGTTTATCTGTATGTGTGTTTGTGTTTTTCTGTGTGGAGTAAGTTTGTCTGCTTGTCTCTAAGTGTGTATATATACATATGTGTGTGTGTGTGTGTGTGTGTGTGTGTCTAAGCATGTGTATACACGTGAATATATGTATTATGTCTGAGAATGTGTCCCTGAATGTGTGTTTATGTGTGTGTTGTTGAAAGAGAAGATTAAAACACTGTGTCTTGGTCATCTCAAAATCTGACTATGTAAATCTCTCTCTCTCTCTCTCTCTCTCTCTCTCTCTCTCTCTCTCTCTCTCTCTCTCTGTGTGTGTGTGTGTGTGTGTGTGTGTGTGTGTAGCTGAAAGAGAAGATTTCTTCTCTCTTTCTGTGAAGGAAATCACTGTCTTGGTCATCTTATGTTCTGTTCTCAATTACCTCTCACTTTTTTCTTTGACAAACTCTTTTTGTGTTTGAATTTAATATTCTTCATAATACCACATGTTTGTAGCCTGACTAAAGCAGTAAAAATGTCGCATTCCTCCTGATTCCACACATGAAATTAATATTTTCTAGAAAAATATGACTCTTTCTCTCCTTACATGACTCTTCAAAAACCGATAGTTACACACAAGAAGGATACATTGTGTATTTGACCAGACCAAATACAACTATCCCTGCCCTTCCTCCTTTTCCTGAAGCCAAGGATTCAATCCAAGGTCTTTCACATGTCGGACAGGTTGTACTTCTGATGAGCTATAGCCCCAGGCCAGCTAGCATTCATGCAACCTATTCTCAAAACTTACTGATTGAGAAAATGTTCACATGCTATTATGTAGTAATGGTATTTGAGGGAAATTCACCTCTGTTGTGAGCTAAACTCATCAGCAGTTAGTAGTGTTCTGACTATGAGGCTACCTCGAACACCCAAAGAACTGAGTCAGCCACATACAGATTGCATCCAGACATGCAGCACAGACCAGGGAGGAAATCAAAGGGCCAGGCTGGCAACAATGGCCAGGCAGTTCCCCAGTGCTTTCATTGTCTCCACAGGGAAGTAAGTGAGCTGCTTTCCTAAATATGAATGCATTTGGTCAAGAATCCACTCTTCCAAGTGCATGCTCACTTTCTGAGAAACCCTCCAACCCTAGGCACTAATTGCCCTTCATCTGAAAGACAAGCCAGAGGTTTGCTAAATGAGTAGCACCTCAGAGAATTTTCATTAAGATTTCCTCAGAAAAATATGATGTTAAAATTTCTGCTAATTTTTTACTTCTTACATTTAGATTAAGGTAATAACTCTCCCCTTAAACCTGAACATTGCAACTTATATCGACAGTAATAGTGATAATACTTTCTATGTAAACATAATTTCACATGCCTTCATGTATTTGATCATTTAAGAAACACTTAATTTTTTATTACTAAAAGACAAGTTAATTTCATGATAGCTTAGTTTTATGAACTAACTGGTGGAAGAAATGTTGAGTTCAAGCTATAAAACAATACAATTCACAATAGCCTCGATCATAATAAGGGACTTTTGACAGCTATGACCACTTAACATATTTCTGTCATACTGTGGAAAGGAGTTTTCAAATGGGCATAGAACACTCAGATTCCATAAAAATTATGACAGCATCCTTGGAATCAGAGATTAGATACCTCTCCGCTGAAGTTCTGAGGCTTCATCTCAGAACTTGGCATCTGCTTTTTGAGACATGATTTATGTGGCAGAGAGCTCTTACATTCTAGCTTCTGCCGTTGATGCCCTGATGTCCTCTGCAAACCCTGATGGCTGTAGCTGGTGTGAGTTTGCACTTGATCTGAGACCATTTGCCCAAAGTCGACTGCTAAAGTTTCAAAAGATGAAAGCATAAGTTCAAGCTCATGTTAAGAGGTCTCTAAAGGCTCCAGAAGCTCTCTTTGATCTCCATTGATGACTATGTGGTGGTACATGGAGCCCAGAAGGTAGCCGTTCATGAAGGATGAGCCCAAAGGATTTACAAAGATCTGGCGACTTCCTTCTGTTTTCTTAGGTACTAAGTGTGTAGACAGAACTCAGTTCCAGGCTGGTGCCTTAGAAACATGCATGGGAACTCAGCAAAGATCAAGGGTTGATCCCATAGTGCTCTCATTCCAAGTGTGTTGAGTCCCCCATACACAGGCCAGATTTGGGCACCCTCATTTCACAAATGTGGAAAGCAAAAGGTGGCTGTCATTTCCAAAGGCCCTGAGCCACTAAGAAGCAGGCATGGGAATGAAATCAATTATCTAACATCAAGCTGGTGGCTTTGACTAGCTTAACCTTAGTTACAATCCATCCTCTACCTTTGATTAACAAGGTGAGATTTAAATTAATATTACAAAACCAAAGAGTCTGGAAGATGAGGAGTATGCTGAAGGCCAGAAACTGCCTTACTCGGGTTTTATACTCCTTCTCTATTCTTTCCATGCCCAAGGAAGGAAGAAAACACAGAGAAGCCTAGAAAATCTACTCTGCAAATGAGATCCCAAAAGACTATATATTTTGATGATACTCCCCCATAAAAAATGAGGAAGTTTTTATTATTTTATGAAGGTAAAACATACCTTCAGTTAGGGTCAGCTACAAAGTCTTAGGCCCAGTCCAAAATGAAATCACAGGGTACCCGTGGGCTGGTTGGTGGTTTGCTTTTCTGTTTTTAGGTTATTTTGTTATTATGCTTGTTTTTCAACTTGACTGGGATCACGTGGAAATAAAGAACCTTAGTTGAGAAAATTACTCCACCAGATCGACCTGTAGGCAAGGGTATGGGCTAATTTTGTCTTTCAACTTAACACAAGCTTATGTCATAAGAGAGGAAGGAGCCTCAGCTGAGGAAAAGCCTCCATTGGACCCAGATATAAGTCATTATTTTATTTAGTGATTAATGAGAGTGGTCCCAGCCCATGGTGGGTGGTGCTGTCCTTGGGCTGGTGGTTCTAAGTTCTATAAGAAAGTAGGTTGAGCAAGACAGGGGAAGCAAGCTAATAAGCGGCACCTCTCCACAACCTCTGCATCAGCTCTTGTTTCTAGGTTCCTGCCCTATTTAAGTTCCTGTCCTGACTTCCTTCAGCAAGGAACAGCAATATGGAAGTGTAAACTGAACAAACCCTTTCTTCCCAACTTGCTTTTGGGTCATGGCGTTGCATCACAGCAATAGAAACCCTGACTAAGACAGCAAGTCCGTAGGGCACTTTCTTGACTGATGATTGATGCTGAGGGTCCCCCATCCCACTGGAGGTGATACCACCCCTCCCTGGGCAGGTGGTCCTGAGTTGTGTAAGAAAGCGAGGTGAACAAGCCATGAGGAGAAAGCAAAAAAGCAGTGGTCTTCCATGCATTCTTCAGTTCCTGCCTCCAGCTTCTGGCCTGGAGTGTCTGCCTTGAATTCCCTCAGTGACAAGGTATGTATGATCTGGGAGGTGAAAGATGAAATAAACTCTCCCGTCCCCAAGACACTTTTGTTTGTAGGGTTTAATCAAAACAGTAGAACCCAGAGTGAGTCATTTTGTTCTACAAAGATTTCAAAACTTAACCACAGCGTATTAAAACAAGCATGGCCTATGTCAGTGCACAGGTCTTGGCCCAGAAGGTGGCTTGGCTGGCCTTGTCTTTCCTGAACCTTGCCTGGTTCTGCTTTGGTAATCTTATTTCAACTGAATACATTGAAATCCTAGCCTCCAGAGCTGCTCAGAAACACTACAGACCAATTTCTGACCAGGGTTCAGGTCTTCTATAGATGTTTAGCCAGAATCTGGCAGACTTTCTGGTTAAAGACAGAGAAGGGTGTATGGGTACACATATCAGGACAGAACCTGAGATATTCGGAAAATTTCTCCTCAAGCCTCAGTGAGTCAACTTTGAAGGCAGCATCCTCCATTAATGCTGCTAATAGAGCCCAGCTTATTTTATCTTAAGAGATACACAAAGTCTGTGATGACTTTACATTTGGGCATTGGTCATTTATACATGACAAGAGAGGCATTTATTGGACTTCACTCACTGCATGATACTCTTAATAAATCCCAAAGACAGCTAAGGACATTCTCTAACCACATATTCCATATGTTCCTGCTGCTGTGCAGGTGCATATAGAAGTCACCTCATCGTGATAGCATTACAACCAAACACCTCTTGACAAGTGTACCCTTATGAGACTGTGAGTTCACTGGACAAGGAGACCAAGGTAGAGCAGTCTACTAGGAAACATGTAGAAGTATCTATAAGGGCCATACTATGAAATGCAAATTAGGGTGATGATACTCAGATCACAAGCGACAGGTGCATTACCCCAGTCCTTCAGAATTTCATCAAAACAAAAAGAGAACAAAATACCCCTTACTTACTTACTTACAATTGAGCAGAAAAACATTTCAAGCCTCCTCATACCAAAAGCAACCAGAAAAATGAGGTGAGTCTGTGACTATATGATGGCTTGCTGAGGAGAAGCATGATTAACAATACCAACATCTTATATTTTTATTAAGTGCCTTCAAGCTATTTGAAATATAGTCATGTGAGTTAAGAACATGGGGCCTAGCAAAGCCATCCCACCATTCAACAGCATTTGCCATTGCCATTTTGTCAATAAAGTAAGAAAAGCATTGGTTTCTATCAGCCTGAATTTTTGTTGAGCAAAGCAACACTGTGGTGCATGAAAGGCACGTCAAGAGATCTGACGTAAATGGAAATCATCACAGTTTCATAATGGCCACAACAGGTGCACAAAATAAATGTTCAAAATGCTTTCTATTATTTGGCTTTTTTGGAATCAAATCAGAATCAAGAACAATAGTGGCCATTTCAGATAAATTTACTTCTGCACATTCTTGCAGATGGAGCAGCTGTAAGTGAGAGAAGGGAGAAAGCTGGGGTGCTAGCTGTTTAGAAGGTGGATGCAAGTACATCTGTACTATGTATACAGTATACTCTGGGTGTTAAATTTTGCCTTTTGTGAGCAATGGTAAAACTAGTTTCCTTTTCAGGATTGCACGATTCATTAATATCACATATTAACATTTAAGAGCACAACTCTGGAGGCAAGAACTAGCCAAGATAAAAGTTTGCCGGCTATCCATTATTTTTCTTAGACAGTCACTCTGAACAGTCCATGGAGGTGTGGTTTAATAATTTAAGTTCTAAAATAGGCTGTTTCATACAATACTGGGTGTTGATGTACAAACATCATCTCTTGGGTGATCAGGTGTGTTGCTAATGGCAGGGGGTGGGTGAGGGGCACTCCTCCCTTGTCCACCGTCATCCCATTCTGCCCTCTCTCTGGCCATTTTCGGGCCTTACTGTTTCTGCTTGCCATTTTTAGTGTTGTCTTTTCAGTGCTGTCTGTTAGCACATTCTACTTTATCAGACATTATGCCAAGTAGGGAGAAGGCGGGAGAGGGGCAGGCCCTCGTAAAGGAGCTATCTACCTGGGATAGTAGGATTAAACTATTATCTCCTCATACAGGCCCCATAGAGAAGTCATGGTAAAAGCACTCATGTACTATGAGGAAGAGGAAGCAGGCAGAGCCCTGTTCTCACTGATTGTCTAGCAGATACTTGAAAGGAACATCAGGCTTCACACATAAGCAGTCATTGTTCTTTATGATAAGCCTATGCTCCTTTTCAGCCTCAAATTTCTGTTCTGTAAGATTTTTTTTTTCTCCTCACATTTCAATTCTTATATTTAGGTTTGCTCCAATCTCAAGGCTTGACTTCTCTCAAAAATTTAGATCTCACATAGAAACAGATATATATTTGCTAAAAATGCCCTCTTCTTTGATTTTCTTTTAAAGCAAGATAACTGAACGCCAACGCCCCAGGCGATGGGAATAGGGGACTAAAGTTAAAGAGCCATGTTTTTAGTCATAAATAAGCCCAAGTTTTTAAACAGTAAATTAAATGCAAAAATTGTAATGTGCTTTTATATTATACTTGGAAAGAAACCCCAGGTCCTTCTGCGGAGGTCCAGGCTGCTGCAGGTGAAAATGGAAAGGAGTGTGAAGCTGGGGAACACAGCAGATGTCCTGATAACGTGCTGGGACCGGACTTGGGATGGGTTACTCTTTGGCATGAGCATGCATCTGATGGATTGCTCTCCATTTAAACTGTAAAAATATGCACATCCAAGGCTTTCTTCCATGGGTCCTTTTCTAATGTTCTGTGTTTTAGAGTAAAACTGGATGTTTTCTCCCTTCTTAAAAAAAAACGTAGTAGAGATCTGGTGTCAAAAGGAAATTGTACTGATTTTCAGTTACTCTATCCTAATAGTTTCTTCGTTTAAGGTGAAACTCCTAAGCCATTTTGCTGGAATTTAATATCATATGAGTTTCCTTAACAAAACCTTCACTTTCTGCAGTTGCTCAGATCTCCAAATATCCATATTAAACATGTATGTAGTGCTGGATGTCCTATCTGACGGGAAAGTTAATACTATTTTTCCTCAAGTAACAAGTTTACAAACTATTTAAATCCCCCAGCAGGCTGTGTGCTCCCTCTATATTGGAGTTGCTGCGACATTGCCTCTGTGGAAATCTGTCCAGCTTTTGGGACTGGAATATGCAGGATAGAAAGGGTGCAGCTCTGGAGGCCGAGCTACTGCTGCTCCTGGGATGCAACCAGAAGAAGGGGTGATGAGGAGACTCACCACCAAGGCAGCCCTGGTGAAGGCAGCTTCTTCTGTTTGATTTCCCCTTTTCCCTTTTATAAAGGGAGCTTCCGTTCTCAAGCACAGACCACCAGGTAGAGAAATGTTAGAAGTAATTTTTCATTTTCTTTCCATCTTTTTTTTTTTAATTGCTTTCCTGAATGAGCCAAGGGGCCTTTGAGAAATTAAAAAAAAAAAAAAAAAAAAAAAAAAAAAAAAAAAAAAAAAAAAATGCCAAAAGGAAAAGAATAAAAGAACACCAAAACCCAAAACTCACCACTTCTCGGATCTCATTCCCAGCCCCAGATAAGCCGACAAGGGGGGGTTCTAAGGAGATTTTGCTCACTGCCGGCTACATTTCCCACTTTTGTTTCCTGTGGAAATCAACACGGAGCAAATTGAGAGACTGATTATTTGAAGGCTCCACTGTCTTCCCTTATCCAGCGTCTCCAGGATTTTCGTGGAAACCCGAAGCAGGGAACGAATGCAGGGGAGACTTCAGAGGCTTGACAGCTTCGCTGGGCTCCTTGGCAGGGAGCTCAAACTTTGAGCTTTTCAAACACGCTGCAGAAATCTCTATTCTTTATACGTCTGAAACAAAAATGTTAGTTGCTCATTGACTTCACCTTTACCTGTCTCTTTCTCGATTTCCTTTTGCTATCCTAACTTCCTTTCACTGTGTGATTATTTTAGGGAGAAAATAAAAAATAACACAGTAGTTCCCATGGGTGGTTATGTGGGGAAATTCAAACTTTGTTCTGTAAATTAACCCTTGAACAATGGATTCCCTCCAAGCACTGCACTGGCCCGGGACTGGCTTATCCAGCTGGAGATTTAGTCCTGTCCTTTTTGTTTCTTTTCTTATGGACGTTCTAAAAATAAAACCTGTTCTTTATGAGATTGGGGGAGGGAGGAGGCTCCAGTGCAGTAGATTCGGTTTACTCAAAAAAGAAAAAAAAAAAAAAAATTGAACTACTATTAGTGGCCAAACACGGAAGTTGAAAGCTAATATTATCTTTACATGGATTAAACGTGTTCTGGGTTGCATTGCTAATGTACTTCTGCAGGGGAAAAAAAAAAAAAAAAAAAAAAAAAAAGCTTTAAAAATCACCATATTGAAATTTTCAAAATAATATGTTTTCGGAGTTTGCTTGCCCAGTGCAAGACAATGGTTTAATCCAGGATGTTCTTGTTTCATACAAGTGGATTTTTAAAAACCAGAATACAGCATGCAAGGAAAGATGGTCTCGGTGTATCAAAGGGACACTCTAGGCTGCCTGTAGTACACTCATCATTACTACGTACTGACCCCATACCTGATCTTGCATGCCAGTGAATGCCCTCCACAGTGTTCTGAGATGCCCACTCCCATGCTTATTTTGTAGATGAGGAAATTAAAGCATGTGTTCCTAAAACTACTCCTAAGACCCTCACTTACTCATTCCTGGTCGACAGGAGGGTGGGAAACTGCAAAATGTCATTCATTTCTTGATTGTCATTATAGGCAAAAAAAAAAAAGAAGGCCCCAAACTGCCAAATGGACACAGTGGTCCACACAGTAGATGCCCTCATTATGATGCAGCAAGATAATTAAGAGGACTGAGTGATGCTCACAAAAACAGCTCCAAAGAAGCAGGGCTTTGGTCTGCCTTCCCATGCCCTGACATCAGTGGCAGAGAGAGAGAGAGAGAGAGAGAGAGAGAGAGAGAGAGAGAGAGAGAGAGAGAGAGAGAGAGAGAGAGAGACTTTTAAAGAACAAATCTAACATTTTTTAAAATTCAACTTTAATCTACAAATTGTGCCAACCATGACAATATACACGATATATATCTACAGTTATTCCATATCTATGAAAAATTTGCCCCCAAATCTCCAGCAGATGGCTCCAAGTATGGTTAGAATATAACATTATACTTTGTGGCTTTTTTTTCCTATTCTTAAACATCTATAATTTATATAATATCCAATATTTCCAGTTAGGCACATTAAGATGTTAACAGAAGCTTCTATGACTCCTTTGTTATTTGGTGTCATTATTAATTGAAAAAAAAATGACGGGTAATGAGAATTCTCAAACACTGTGGGTCAAATATGATGGCACATAGATACTAAGCAAATAGTGGGCTGATGAGGAATACTCTGTGGATACAAAGGACAAAGGGAAGGTTTATAATTCCTGAAGGGATAGGATTGGGTGGTGCTAGATTTTACTGCATTCCTTGGAATGGCACACCATTAAAAATGTATAAATTGTTCAGTCTTTCCCATTTATTGTTTTTAGAATGTGGTCAGCTCCTGGGAACCAAAAGTAAAGCAAGCAAAGCCTCAGGCCCACAGGGATGACTGTCTACATATACGTGCCACATAGCTGATGGTGTCTGAGCAGCAGAGGCTGTGGCCTAAGACAGCACTTTGGCTTAACAACCACCATTTTCTAGTTGTATGAGTGTGAGTGAACTCAGATATTCTGAAGCTAGGTCTCAAAAATAGGCAACAACGATACTCAAGTTCATAGTACAGTGGGAAGCACAGTTGGACATGTTTGTGGAGTATAAACACACACACACACACACACACACACACACACACACATCAGTATAATGACAGTTCTGCTCACAACCATCTGGTAATGTCTGTTCTGCTTTCTCTGTTAGTCTAATAAAGCAGGCCTGGTTTCTCACGTTTAACATAATGATAATCTTAGTCTACTTGATCCTAAAGGCCACATATATTTCTTTCTACAAAGGGCAACACCTTTCTTTAGATGTGTTAGTGAGCTTTCTTTCATGCACATAGCTCATATTTTCTACTTGAAGATATTCATCACGTATTGGGGATGTTAATGTTATTAGTGAGAGATGAGCATATATGTACACATACACAAATGAGCATGTAGAGTCACACATATACAACACACACACACACACACACACACACACACACACACACACACACACACACACACACACAAGTTTCATTTTAACCAGCTCTGTCTGAGCTTGGATACCAAATAAGGAAAGAAATGATAGACTTGTCAATGAACAACCAAGAAGAAAAGATATCAAAAGTTAAATTTAGATCTCTACTTCATAGTGTTGCAAGAATATCCTGCAGACAGAAGTGTCTTAAATATGAAAATCAGAGCAGACACTTAGGAAGAGAGTGTGTCTCCGACATGAGCTTCTTAGAGTTTCTTGAGAATTGACTACAAAGATGCCATCTAAAACACGGAGGCAATTTCTCCATTGAAAGAAACACCACTGTGAATCACCACATCTCTTTCCCGGTCACCCAGTATCTGTGCTCAGCCTTCCCTGTTGCTGTGATGATCTCTCCCATGCCTTTGGATCAAAGCTTGCCTATTTGTCTTCTTCCTATCTTTATGCTCTCCTGGACCTGTTTAGTTCTGTCTGCTTGGTCTTCACTTCCCTTTTGCCTGTGTCTGCTTCCTGGAGGAGGCAAGATTTTTCTTTGAGGAACAACTCTTCTTCAGTGATACTTCTCAGTGACAGGGCCCTCAGACTCTTGCCCGCAGAATTCCAATTCTAGTGCTCAGTGACTACCTATATTTTAGCTTACTGGTGGTTCGTCTGTGTTCTCCCAACCTCTTAACATATTGGTGTATTTGCCCTCTTTATTTGGGGGCACCAGAGGAATTTTCACACTACAGTTCAGCTGTGTGTTTGAAAACTTTTTCAAGAGGGGCGAGAGAGATGGCTCAATAGTTAAGAGGATCTGCTTCTGTCGGAGAGGGCTGGGGTTGGGCTTGCAGCAATCACAGGTGGCTCACAACCATCTTCCACCCCAGTTCTGGAAAACCAGTTGTCTTCCATGCCACAGGCTCCTGCATGCATCCGGTATATATAAACGTATATACATAATTGTTTTGTTAAAAAAAAAATCTTTAAAATGTTTAAGAAATTGTACCAGAGCCTTCTGGTATCTTCTAGGCCACGTAGACAATGCTGTTAGTGTCCTTGATACAATAGCAAGAGGCCTGAGTATCTCAGCAGATCTCAGCCAGAGCCATGTTTCAGAGGATATGATGCAAATATTAAAGAGCAAGATAGGTTTCTATCTTAGAATTCCATTTCTATAGAGAATGTTATATTTGGGGCATGTTTTATTGGCATGCATATAATATTTTATTTATCATTTTCTAAATATTCTGTCTTTGGCATCAGCTGATTGTATGTAACAAGAAGTTTCTGGACCCTGGCCAGAGGTCCAGACCCACAGACCTGCAGTCCCAGAGCGCCTAGTCACCTGCTGCTGCATAGGCTCTCCCAAAATGACTCAGACACTTAAACTGATAGCATGCTGTTTGGCCTATGGCTCAGGCACATTGCTAGCTAGCTCTTACATCTTAAATCAACCCATCTCCACTAATCCGTCTGTCACGTGGCCCGTGGCTCACCTGTGTTCCTCACATGCTGATTCTTTGGCAGCGGGATCAAGTCTTCAACTCTGCCCTCTTCCCAACTATGCTTCGATTTCTCCACCTACGAAGCCCAGCATAGGCCAAAACATTCCTTTATTTCGCACCATACAGAAACACATTCCCATATCAACTGTACACAGCACTGAGAGGTTACAAAGTAGGATATTGGAGTAATGTGCATTCCTCTGTCTTGTGCTAGTCCTTCTACACAGACTACCCTTCTACCCTTACTGGAATCTGGAAGAAGAGGAGGAGGAGGGGGAGGGGGAAGAGGGGGAGGAGGAAGAGGAAGAAGAAGAGGAAGAGAAGGAGTGGGAGGCCCTATTTTCACTCCAGTGAACCACTTCCTGTTCCTACCATCTATAACAGTTACTGGGACATAAATCATTTTAATGTTTGTTGGAGAAAAGGTTAAATCAACAAAAATAGCACAGCCCCAAATAACGAAAGATCAGGAAAACAGTGCATGTGTACTAACATGGATATTTTTGCAGGGTAGTGCAACCAAGATGATGTTTGCTTTGCTATTGATGAAAGGGCAACATCCATGAGCAGGATGTGTTCCGGCGTTTATATCTTGAGGAGAAAATAAAGAGTTTAGAGGAATGGAGCAATATTAGAGTAAAGGTTTTGTTAAGAAGAGAGCATTTTCAGACTAGAGAAGTCAAGCCTGACTTTCATCAACAGATCAGGAATTTAAATCTAAGAAAAGATGTCATCAGCATATCAGCTCTGGGCATGACTTGATATAATAAGACATTCACAAAGCACAGAACTATATGAGAATCATCCCTGTCACCGAATGCTCTTTGAGCTTATTATTTATAATAATTACTAATATATAATTAATAATACTTCTTACTCCCAGGTAGTGTCTCATTGCATAAGCAGACCAAATTTATTCATGGAAACAGTTTGTGAATATTCAAGTTCTTTCCAGTTTGGGGAGTGCTAAGGAAAAAGTAGGATGGACTTTGATGTAAAGCTTTTGTGTGTACCTATGCTTCACGGTTTTTTTCATCCATAAATCCCAACCAGTAAGTTTGTATCACAAGACAGATTTTGCTTTGCCTCTTTGAAGAAAGCTAACAATGATCCCCCAAGGAGCTATATGAGGTCACCTTTCTGCCAGCCAAGTGAGAACTCCAGCTCACATCTTCATGGGTCATTTTAATGGTAGCCAGCTTCATGAACACAGAGGTTCTGCTTCTTGGTAGGGGGATTTTGAATGAGGACCTTTGCATCAAGGAGTCTTTGAGAAACACATTGTAAAGCGCTTGAGTTTCTAAGTATAATTGGGAACTAATGTTTTTAAAAAAATATTTTGGAATACACATCTTTTTTTCTAATATACACTTCAGAGATATTTCCTGCCGATTCATGAGAGTTTGTAGCTGCTCACTATGTCTTTAAGGAACAGGAGTTTTTAATTTTGAGGAACTCCAAGTTTGTGGCTTCATTGTTGTAGCTAAGATATCTAATTGTTCCAACACTGTTTTGTAAATATTTCATTGCTTTGATGCATCTAGAATGTGAAGTATCCCATTATGGGGCATCTACCTATATCATGTCAATAGAGAAAACTCACAAAATTACTAACAAAAACATCCAAAGCTGCATTTTTAACCTTTGAACACTGCAGATTTTGGCCAGATTATGAGAAAATACACAAAACAGTAGCAGAAATAGTCATCCAGTCTTTCCCACTGTAACATTTCAGGTAAGTATTGCACAGGGATTATCAGCTTGTGGGTTGCAACACATTTGCAGGTCAAATGACCCTTCATCACAGAGGTCACATATCAGATATACTACATATCAGATGTTTACATTGTTATTCATAACAGTAGCAAAATTACGGTTATGAAGTAACAATAAAAATAATTTTATGGTTGGGGGTCATCACAATCTTAGGAAGGCTGAAAACTGGTGGTCTAGCACAGGCAGGAAATTTTTACTGAAACAACTGGTCAAGCTTTTTCAGATTATTTTAAATTGTAAAAATTGTAAAAAACTGTTCTATGCAGTTTAATAACAAGCATAGAGTCACATGCTGTTGCTGCCCAAGGAAAGAACAGTTTGCCTTGAAGGTCACTGGGGCAACTTTGCCAGCCACACCACTATTCTGTTCCCTAATGCAATATTTTATTTGTCATTTCATTTTCAAGAATATTCTACAAACAGAATCATAATTAGCTAACCATTCTGATATTGGCCTTATTTTTGTTTTTTATTCAAATCTATTCACACTACTGTAGATAACTAAAGTTTATCCCATTTAGTATATGGATGGACCACAATTCATTAAGCCACACCCATATCAAAGGACACACAGATTATCTCCAGTTGGCAGCTCCAGTAAATAAAACTTCAATAACATTTTAGGTGCAAGTTTTTGTGATTTTGTTTTTGTTTCCTACAAACATATTTTTTTTTTTCTTGTTGTTCAAATGTTTAAAAAGAACACATGAGCTGGGTCATATAATTCTGCAAATGTATGGTTAGGCTTACGAGCAGCAGGCATCCTCCTTACATTACATTCATATTCCCGCCAGCAGGGGATGGATCTATTTCCTCTGCACCTTCCCTGGCATTTGGTGACACTGCTGTTTCGGATTTGAGACATTCCTTTAGGTGTGTGGAATAAGCTCCTCATGGTTTACATCTGGGCCTCCTGAATGGCTGGTGATACCAAGCAACTTTGCAGCTTCTCTGCCATCTGTATCCTCCCCGCTAAACTGTTTCTTCCTATTTTTTTTTTTCAATTTTTCAACTACATTGTCTCCAAATACTACAGCCCAGTCTGTGAATTATTTTCGGGTCTTCCCAATGCCCCCCCCCCAAAGGTTTATTAGATATATTGTAATTTACACTGTGATTCTGACATGGAGTCTAAGAACTCTGCTGAACCTCAGATCTGAAAGGTTTTTCTTGTAGCTTTTAACACAAGCAATTAAATCTTCTTCTGGTTCCTGGATCATTTTGACTTGGTTTTTATGTAAGGCTAAAATCATGGGGAAAAGTTTCATCATTTTGCACATACTCCAACAGCATTTGATAAAATGTCAATCTTTCCTCTGAGTTTTTGTTCATCTTTGGAAAACAGTTACTGGCAAAAGGAAAATCCATTTTCCCCAGTAGGCATCAACTACATGCTAGAGCAAGCCCCATGCCCTGGTAGATCACCAGCCAAAAACAATTCCATGTTTTGTATATGTGGAGGGTTTATTGTTTCATTTACCTTTGTTTTAGTTTTTTGTCTTACTGTATTTTTGCTTTGATATTTATGTTTTTTTTTTATGAGGAAGAGAGTGTACAAGAAGCTGGGTGGGAAGATAGGCGGGAAGAATCTGGGAGATATTGGGGGATCAAAATACAATGTCTAAAACAATTATAAAGTAAAAAAAATAACAACAAAAATTCATCGGGGTACACATGCATGGGGCTAGTATGGCTTTTCTGCTTCATTTCACTATATATCCTTCCCTGTGTTGGTTGATACCTTATTGTCTACAGTTACTTCAATAATATTCTCCCATTTTATTCTTCTAAATAATTTCCTTGAGCTTAGGGCCTTGAGTTTCCATATGAATTAAAGTCATCTATGTTTGTAGAAACTACTGCCAGAGTTTGATAATGAATTACTTTAAGCCGTCAGAACAAATTGTGAAGATTTAATATCTAATAGGTCAGGTCTTCCATTCCACGAAATGCTACATATGTCTCCATTTAGTTAAGTCTTTGATTTAGCTCACTAGCAATGAATAATTTTTAGCTTTGAAATTTTATATATGCTATGTTAAATTCATAACCATTTCATTTTTGTAATAATTATATATTGTGTGTTTAAGGTTTCTGCTCCTTAGTTACTATTTCTTAAGATTATTACTGGTTTTGCTATGTTGACTTTGTATTTCTGAACTTGTTTGCTATTCCTGAAAAATCATGTTGAAATTATTTTGCTCTTTGGCAAGTTATATCATCTAAAGAAAGAGGAAAGTTGTCCCATCTAGATGCATCCATGTCCTCTATTGCCTGGCTAGGACTTTCAGCATCCACGTTCATTGGCAGTAACACAAGCCGATTCTCCTTATTCCTGACCCTGGAAAGAAAAAAAAATCAGACTTTTGCATTCTGCATAATGACAGATATCAGTTGATTTAGAGTTAATCCTTAGAAAATTGTAGCTTCCCTCCATGCCCATTTTCTGAGTTTTAATCATGACTAATATTGATATTTGTCAAGTAAGTGCTTGCAATAATTAATATAACCACATTATTCTTTTTCTCTCTGCTTCTTGATGTGGTGGATTGCATTGATTGCTTATTGCAAGTTGAATCAACTTTGTACATCTGGAAGAAATGCTGTTTGGTTGTGGTACATGATTCTTTGAGAGCATTCCTGAGTTCCAGTCATTAATGTTCTGTTGTAGCCCTAAATGACTGAGCTCCTGAGAGAGTGGTCTGTTAACTTGTGGTCTTCTGCACTTGATATTAAGTACTGATACGAGCTTTAGAAAGTGAGTGATTGTACTTTGGAACTCCCATTTGACTTCTGAAAAGGACAGTGAATTGGTATTCCTTCTGATCTGAATGTTTTGTTGGGTTCCCAGTGAAACCATGTGTGCTGGAGATTTTTTTTTAAACCAAGAGCTTTTTAAGCTACTAAGGCAAAATTTTTAGAACATTGCGACCATTTTATTTTTGTTTGTAGTTTTGAAGACATAGGATTTTTTTCTTCATCATTGACACCATGAGCATCAAGTATATAGCCAGTGGTCTATGTCTCCTCTTTCTTTTTTAATTCTTTATTCTTTCTTTCTTTCTTTTTTTTTTTTCCTTTGATTTCTGTTCAGTGTCAGGGACTGAATTCAAGGACTACCCATGTTAAGCAAGAGCTCTACCAGTGAGCTATACTGTCCCTCAGAACCCTTTCTCCCTTCTTGGTCACTGAGGATTTTTTTCTCAGAATCACTGACTTCACTCCTGGTGCTGGTGATGTCTCTGTCTTTCCATTTTTGTTGGGTTTCTAGAGCCCTACTTTCTTACTTCTTTTTCCCTCTCACTTTCTGTGTTAACTTCATTTACTTCTGCTTTGTAATCGTACTTCAACCTCTCAAGTCGTTTTTACTGTTTGTTTCCGTTTATTTCTTCTTTCTACTAATCTGGGAATTTTTTTTTCTTTTCTAATTCAAGCATTTAATGTTATGAATATCTCTCTCAACACCGCTTTACTGATAACCCCCAAATTTTAAAATCTTTAAATTTTTGGTCTATTTTTAGTTTTCTTTTTAAATTGTATCTGTGTACAGATGTGCTTGGTTATTTACAGGACTGAGGAGAATTATAGGTCAGAGAATATATCTGCATAATTTCATTTACATTTCAAAACAGTAGACTTGTTTGTGACAAAGAATCTGGCCCACGTACGTCTTGAAAAATTCTCTGGGCTCTTTTCATTCTAAAGTGTTATTAATTTTTCTATACCCAGGCAGATTTTTTTTTATCTTTTAGTTCCAGGGATTATTGAGAGAGCCTTTGAAGTATGAAATTACAGTTATGTATTTATCTTCTTTTTGTAACCCTGTCAGTTATGACATATGAGTGAGCTTTGCTTATAACTGCTGCTTATGTGCCCAGTGTTATATCTTATTTACGTATTGATCCTTTCATGTCTTTGTATGTGCATATACATGCACATGAAAGTGATGTATATATGTATGAGGTATATGAGCATATATCTGAGAAGATGTGCTCTGGGTACTTGTGCTTGTGTGTGGAGATCAGAACAATGCCTCAGATATGTCCTTATCATACTCAAATATTCCTCTGATTCAGGGTCACTTTCTAGCCCTGTAACTTGCAGTCTTCCAACAAGTGTGGCAGCTAGTAAGCCCTAGCTATCTTCCTACCTCTACTCCCTCAATGCTAGGGTTACAGGCATGCACAGGACCCCATCTGACTTGTTACCTACGTATTGGGATCTAAATTCCAACTCTCATACCTTAACTAACACTTTAAACCATTGAACCATTTCTCCAGATCCTGGATACTTTTATTATCTGGAAATTTTCTCTTTGCCCTGAAGTCTACTTTATCTTTTACTATTATAACACACTTGATTTTTCAAATTAATACTTGTATACTATCTTTTACAGTTCCCGTACTTCACACTTCCATATGCTTTTGTATTTGAAGTGAGTTTCTTGCAGATAGTATAATGTTGGATCCTTTTTAAAAAAGTCACAGTGCCAATTTTTATCTTTTGATTGACTTTTATTCCAAAGTAATCATTGCTAAAGTAAATACTGATACACAGATATCAACCACAACAGTTATTGTCTTTAAAGTTTTCCTTTGGCTTCTCTTTTCTGTCTAATGAAATCTGTCATTTTTTTTCCAAGAATTCAATATGATTTATTAGCAATATCACTCACTATACAATTTTCTAAAGTTTTATTATATGTTGTTTTACTAAAATTAAAGTTTAGTGTATGCTGATCATTTAAATGGAATTCAAGAAAATGGAAAATTGATCAATTTATAACACTAACATTTTACTATCTATAAAATAAAATATGAGAAAAAATAATTTTTGCATTAAAAATGGAAGAAAATGAAAACTTCATAGTAAAAAATAAAATTCCTAAAAATACAATAATAAATCTTTTAAAAACAATACACCAAAATTTTAACAAATTGAAATAGCTGCAAATATGCAGTGGAATATACCCTAAGTTTAATTGAAAGACTGTAACTAATACTTCTGAAGTCAAACAACATTTGAACTTATTAACAAAACTAAATATTAAAAGATTATTCTATAATAATGAAAGCATAAGAATGGCCAAACCTATTTAGGACTAGAAAAATAATAAAAGAGGCTTAACAGTCTTTCCCACTTATCTTAAAAATTATAATAGTTATAATGTGATGTTCATCCCAGGACAACAAGATAATAAAGAAAATTAATAATAAGGAAAAGCATTCCAGAAATAAAATATTAAAAGAAGGTATACTTATTATGTAGACAATCTTATCATTTAATTAGAAAATTTTAAATCACTAACAAAATGTTACATTTTATTTTTATAGATTTGATTTTGAATCTGGTAGCACATTTCTTCATTTTGATTTGTGTTTCTATAGAAACTAGATCTTATGAGTAATAGCTTTTTTTAAAAAATTCCTTATATTTATCAATTATTTTTTATCATAGCAATTTATATTTCCCTAGCCATAAATTTACCTACCTTGTGTTCCTAACTTAATGTTGTGTTTGTGTTATATTTTTGATGTTATTTTATTCTTTAGTATTAATGCACATGTTATAATCTAAATTTATTTCTAATTAGATTGATGACAGTACTCTATATATTTCAGTATGTGGAGTTAAATAAATTATTTCTTAAATATTCATAAAGGCCACTTCCTCTACCATTTGGCATGTGTTATATGTGCTTTTCATTTATTTAAAGATATATTTTATATTTATTTACGTTTCATCCACTGATATCAAATTGCACAGTACCATCATAACAGGCCTGTGGGACCATTCTGTGTAAAGAATATTTACTTTTGCTTTGTTCCTAAGTGTAACCATATTACGTTTTCACCAGACACATTGGATGTATTTTCTATTGCACACCACTTGGTGGTTTGGACATTACATTGGCATTAGTTCTGTCAGAGCTGACCTGTTAAAGGCTTAAAAAGATGTGTCCACTTCTCTCCCTTCTGTGGGTTCTCATTCACCTGTTCCTGAGTCCCCAACACTCCAGTCATGCGATAGGTAGCAAGGGATTCTAAGATAAACTTTCACAAGCATTATGTTGTTTGGCAAATATGCCAGTAATATTTTAAAGTACCTCTCAATTTTGTTATCTACCATTTTGTATTTTCAAATGCACTCTGCCTGACAGTATCAGGAAAAACTTACCCATGTACTTCATGTACTTCTCATTTCCTGAGTGGTGTACTTGGACACTTTCTGTTATCACAACATGTTATTTATACTTGAAGTTTCCAATTGCATTTTTCTTTTTTGATAACGTGGACAATAAGTTATTCTCTGGTAATTTCAAAAGTGATGATCTTGTTTGGTTTTAACTCTCCTACTGTGCCCCACCGCTTCCATCTTTCTTTCTTTTTCTTTTTTTTTTTTTTTTTCCAATACTGGAGATTGAACTTAAGTTCTCCCATATAGCAGAGAAGCACTCTCTCACTGAGCTATACAGCTAGCTGCATCTAAGATTCCTTTAAAAAACCTTGGAGTAAGGTCTTGTTTCTGACACCTTGTTGTACCCAGAATGTTTGTCACACCCTGTGCTCTGCTGAATGATGTCAAGATGTCTGATCTTCAACTCAAGGAATTCAGATGATCTTAGTTTAAAGCTGCAAAAACAGATTCTGGTCTTATAACCTGTTCTTGGTCTTCAGAACTGGGACAACGAGCTTCCGAGTTCTCTATTTGCCTTCTACTGAAGCATAGGCCTTTCTGTGGAATAGAATATGAGAGTGTTCTACTAATGTCTTTTTAGGCAGCTCAACAGCTGTCTAAACAACATTTAACTTGAGTTTTTAAAGGGTTGTCTAATGCAATTTTAATTTCTACAACAACAATATTCTGCATTTTACTTGTAGGTCTTCCGCTGTTTTTTTCCATGTTCATTGTTGTTCTTTCTGCCTTCTGCTCATCTTAATTAGAGCCTGTGGACAGACGATTGATGTCTGAGGTCAAGGTTGCTCTTCACCCAGCAAGTACGAATTCTTGAAGTTTGGTGTAACGTATGCTATGGAAGGGAAACTATACAGTAGCTTTTAAAGTGGTAAATTATATCTTGAGCGTTTACTTTTTAAAAATCAGTTTTTCAAACTGTTAAATAATGACATGTGTCTTAATGTATATAAACTGAATATAAGAACAACCTTAAAATGGATTTTATATTCTAAATGTGGACCTGATCTGTTAATCTTCATATGTTAAATCTAATATATAGTATGTATGAAAGTATATATTTACTCTGCTTCTTCAGGAAAGGATTTCTTAAACACATAATGCTGTCCCTAAGGGTGAATAAATCCCACAATAGAGTCAAAATTAATATTCTTAAACCATCCCAAGTACATCTGTCAATGTGATTTTATATAGTTAAATTTCTCTAGAATCCTTTCAGTGATCCTGTTTCCCATGATTTTAGGGGTTTTTCAAAGGGCATAAACACATCTTAACTTGATACTATTTCCTGACTTATGACCTATGCAGTTTACAAAGTTAAAGTATTTAGAACCTGGAGAGACTTTTACAGTTATCTTTCAAAATTATCCTGATAATTTCCTAAATGAGAGCCAAAGTGTAGCAGATAAAGGTTCCCTTCAGTAGATTTTTTTTAAATGATTATACTTACTTGACTCATTTTTTAAAAGTATTTCTAAACGTCACCTAAATAAAATAGTCCACAGTTTTCTTTTCATGCTTACAAATGAAGCTTATTTTATACTGTTTTGACTAAAAAGTGGGTGTGGGAGGTTGTGTTGTTTCATTTTAAATAATTGTCCCAACCACTGGTTTAATAAAAAGAGCTGATTGGCCAAAGGCAGGCAGGAAGTGTAGGCGGGGCTACCAGACTAAAAACTCTGAGAACAGAATGCCAGATCAGAACACCAGAGGGAATTCCAGAGAGAGGCCCCCGAAGAAGCCAAGGACAACTATGATGCCTTAAGAAAAGGTACCGAGCCCCATGGCTGAACAAGAGACATGGGTTAGAATAAGGGTAGAGAGCTAGCATGTGATATGCCTGGGCCTGAGGCTGATCAGCCAAAAACTACTGGAAGCTTCTGTGTGTCTCTATGGGACTGCGGGACTGTGGGACTGCGGGTCTGTGGGTCTAGACCTTGAGGTTAGGCCCGAAAGTCTGGGCCAGAAACCTCGTACTACAAGTGGGAGTTTGAAAAACCCTTCTTATGATTGAAATTTTAATTTTCTATCATTAAGTCATTCTATAATGGTATGCACCAAATAATGAAATCTTGGGAAATTATTGAAGGGAATTTGGATATCATTTGTCAAATCCTTTTATTTATAGATGAGGAACCAGGTCCCACAGAATATTGGTAATATGTATAAGTAAAGAATCACAATGTTGGTAACATTTGTATTTTCCAGTCAAAATAGGATAAAGAAAGAAAGTTGAACTGCTTCAGATCAGTTTAGATCAGAGGGAGCTAAGGTATCCAAATTCAAAAGCCTTATTGGGTGCTTGCCTTCAAGCAATGGGACAATTCCCATGTATTCATGCTACATGCATTTCCTCCAATTAAAGTTGATAGTGACTATTTAAATAGACAAACTCAGTATTCCTTTCTTTCCCAACATGTATTATCTATATATTATGAATGGACACTGAGGTGAGTAAAATACACACAAATTATCATTCAAACCTCATAGTCTCATAAGGGAGACAAAAGCATTAATCCCATTGCAGAAATACTCCAAGTTTTGTGTGTCGAAATTTAAGCACCTTGTGCTATCTCTCATCTGTTTCCCAAGAATCCATCTAGAGATTCCTAATAATCCAACCTGGGAACTGATGATGTGGATCTGCTGAAAAGCATTACAACCAGCTGATTGTATTTTCATCCCCCCCCCCCCCACTGGTCATCAGAGAAGCTTCCCAGTATATTGCAAATGAATAGTTTGCTAAGAACTTTGCCTCTTTACACTCTACAAAGAGGCTTATTTGTGTAATCATTTGCAAAGAAATGATTACATATTTTTCCTTTCTAGCTTTGTAAAACAAAACTGTCAGTTAAGATTCCTTATTGATTCTCAGCATAAATTAGTTATTCCTTTGTCACTAGCAATGTAGAAAATTAGTCTCTGTTCCTTCTGGACGCTTATCTCAGGATACCACTACTTTTTGCAAAGCCCCTCTGAGAGGCAGGTGAGATGCTCAGACTGTTGCTCCAACAGAAAAGGTATGAGCCATTCATCTTATGGTTGTCTATAGTTTAGTGGTCCTGATCTGGTTCTATGTCCCCAGACTCTGTGTCCCTGGATGAATGATGCTGTCCTGGAGTCCTGTTTTTGTTTGGGTGCCTAGCTTTATCTCCTATCTCCTTTGCTTTGCATCCAATCTGCCTATCTTTGCCCATTTCACCAAGTTTTCCATGATCACTCCTTACTGCAAGAGATTTCTTTCTGGGACATTATCAACACAGTAATGACAGAGATTAATTTGGTCTTTTGCTATAATTCCTCAGAAAATCCATTTCCTCCACTTAGAGAACTGAGCCAAGCACAGTGTTCTCATACTAGAAGTGAGGTGCCTACATCTCACTTCAAACTTCTCAGTTGGTTTAGTAAGAGTTGATAAGCTCTGGATGGACGTTGCCTTTTTATGTAAAAATCTTTGGTCAGAAACCTCAAGACCCTACTGCCATAAATCCATAGTGTTTCTCTCTAGAAATAAACCAGCCACTCCAATAACATTTTACTCATTCAAATCTGTGTGTCTATAACACACAGGGTAGCCCTGATGGGACAGTCAGATGGTTGGCGCTGAGGGGAGCTTCCACTTCATAACCTAGTCTAGCCCCTTTCGAGCCTGATAGATGAGCAAGCATAGATCTGGGAATTATGCAGCCCTTAAAGGAAGCCTTTGGTCTCACTGTGGCACGGACTGGGACCATGTGGAAGGGACCAATGAGAATAAGAAAGGACACATCTGTGGCTTATGTTAGTGATGTCATTCTGCACCTAGGACAGGTAACCAGGTGATTCTGAGTGACATGTCATAATATGTTCCAATTTAGTTGTATTGTTATGCCTTGAGTTTCATAAGAAACTGTTTAATCACATCTTTTACAAAATCTTAGTTTTAATATCAGCTCTCCAGTTTCAAATGTGGAGGTAAGGCATATGAAGATTTACCCCCTCACACACATAAGCTACATTAACATTGACATTCAAGCAGAATGGAAAAAATAGTCAAAGAAGAAACATAGGAAATCAGACTGGGTAAGATTTAAAAGCAAGTTATAAAGAGAAAATAGCCATGTGCATACAGTGATCCTGGAGTATAGTGACTGATGGTATGGCTGGAGGTGCCATGGGGCCGGGAAAACTGGGAGTCTGTAAGGCATATATATTTCCTTTCAAGAATCAGAGGTCCTGTGTTTGCTGTGTTTGTCCATGATCTCCTGATAACCAGTTCTAACTTCCGGGTTGTGACATATCTCCTATGATGACTCCTGGTATCTGTGATATGCCTGAAATTTGGAGCTAAAGCAAAGATTAGTACATTCTGAAATGGTTCCTACCACACAGTCTCTGCTTGTTTATATACTTGGCATATGGTTGGCATCCTGAAACAGAGACAACAAATGGGTCACAGAAGACCCCTGCAGTATTATTCTTTACACAAGTCAGCAGCCTTAAGCAGGTGAAGGAACTTCCTTATTTATATATAACTCATGACTAGCAACGTTCGATGGTAAGCACCCTGGAAAAGTGAAGACAGAACAGAAGCCAGCAGTCGCCCACCATACAGCAGCATGGCTTATAGAGCATGTCCCTGTCTCTGTAGCCACAGTGAAGAAGGAAAAGCCAGGAGAAGATGCACATGGGTGCCACAAGAGCCAGGTTTCCTGTACACAGGACAGGAAAACCAGTTTCTTCATGCTCCGAGTATGCCTTGTGCATGAACAACACAACTCCACAGCTCAGGAAAGTGGATTTCCAGTAACCCTTTACCCTGGTGCATTTAAAATTGTTCATATGAATTTCTGCTCAGTTCAGGTAGACTACCAACGCATGGAAATTGATTTCCTAAGGTACAAAGGTGGGTGTGCATTCTTTAGCTGGTAGACCTCATGACAGTTGTTTAAAGGATTAATACTTGGACTTTTGTGCTTGGTGAGGAATTGCGAAATATGTCTTTTCATTAATGAAGCAGAAGAAGGGTTATACTGATAGGTGCCATTTAACCTGTCCCCTTTCAGCACGAGGTCACATAAAACTTTCCTTCCTGCCTTTGCAGCTCCATGTTCCCAGCTGAATACAAACGAGGGACAAAAGCTTTGCTATGTCCAGCATCCGCAAATGTAGAATCAGTTAGCAATGGATTTAAGAACAATTGGAAGCTTTTCCTGTTTGAAGAGGGTTCCGAAACAATACCTCGTGATGACTAGAAGCTGTCCTAATTGTTCTAACCGATGTTATTCTCGTGTTATCTGGATTTATTGTGTATTTATATACATTTGCTTATCCCAGGTCATGCTGCAACCCAGGCTTTCAACTCCATTCACACACAAAGCTAGCAAATCGGTCATGGCATGTATGTATATTTCCCAGCCCCACTTGTTTATGTCAGATGGGCCTGCCATATGTAGTCTCTATACATTTTATGCCCACATGTTTATATCACACAGATAATCCATCTGAGATTGATTTTCACTTTACTTTTAAGTCTCAGGGACTGACAGTGAAAATATCCATCCTGAAATACAAGCTGAAGTTATGATTTTTTTTTTTTGCCATGAAAGAACAAAAAGAGCTAATTTTTTTTCTCTTATAACTCTGTTATGGATCTGTTTAAAGTAATGTTCCTGTGGCTTGTTACTAGATGGTGCTAGAGAAGAAAGTTGCCGTTGGGACGCTGCCGTTCTCCAGTTTCACACTAGGCATCTCTCTCTTGCCCCCTTCCTGTCCCCCAGCAGTACTAAAAGCAAAAAGATGGTGTGAGGAAAACACAAAGATGGTCCCTTGCAGAGAAACACGTTCTGACATCAAGCATTTCCATCACAGCTGATGGAGAAATGGCATGTTCAATTTGCACTTTCTTTATAAACGATGAACATCTAGGAACACATCCCTACCTACCTTTCATATCCCTGTATCCAAAACACAGGCAAGGAAAACAGAAAATGCTGGAGAAGCTAGCAAGTGTGCTGCTGCTTCATCTAGTACGTTTACAAATGTACAAGCCATGGATACACAGCAGGGAAATGTGCTTCTCCGAGTGTCAAAATGCCATTGTGATAATTCATATTTAAATGCAGCCATGCACTGTCTTTTCTAGACCCTACCACCTCCACTGTCCACAGAGGGGCGCCCATTGAAGTTAGCATGCAGAATTCAGAGGTCGGATATTTTTGTACCCTAAATAATTTCTTCATCTGAAATGGGAAGAAATCTTTCTTGTATGTGTGGCATTTGGATGTTCAGAGGCATAAACATGGGGGAAGAACAAAGTACATCTTTTAAGGGCTGGCTCTTTAGAAGTTGTCTGCCTCTTGTATTTTCCTTACTAAAGTAGCCACATGGGAACATCACCCACAGTGATGGTTTGTAAGCAAATCTTCTGGGGAATGAGGGAGGACTGCAGTGTGCAAAATAGTCTAAAAAACCTGCCAAAGCTATTAGGGCCCATTGTGTCATACCAGCTGCTATACAGACATACTTCATCCATGTGTCAAAAATGCTTACTAAGTTTTTCTCCTACAAGAAAAGAAACCATAAGTACACAATAGTCTTTGTCTGCTTCGAGCCTGGCTAACGCAGGGGCTTCACATACCAGGACCAAAGGTACTCTTGTTTCTGTACCTAAATCTTCAGCTCACACTCTATTCTCCCAGAGTGCCACACAGTGAAAAGGCCAGGAAAATCTCCTTGATCAGGCCTCTGTACCCAGTGCCTTGAGAATGTCCCCGCTCCCCGCTCCTCTTCAAAAGTCTGCCTCTGCCCCATAATCCTCTGGAAGCATCCCACATCTTGAGGTTCATGGATTACCTGGATGATAACAACCCTGAACCATCATTGTGATATAGATGTTTAACCACAGTTAGAGCTATCTATGAGGTTGGTGATTTACAAACACACAGGACAGGAAGCAAAAGAAGACAGACAAACAAAAAGAAGGAAGATGTTTTGTTATCAAAAAAAATAACCAGAGCTAGGAAAAATTATGCAAACCACTTAAAAATAGAAACATTAGAACACAGAGACAAAGGACCCCAGAGATGACATGGGACAAACAACACTAGAATAACCAGATTTTTTTGTCATGTGAAATTACATAATTCTTGGTCCAGACAATACGAAGGCCCAGTTCTTCCAGCTCCCATCACAATGTTCTTCCTCCCAGGGGACCCAGTCACTTCACTGTGTAGCAGACTGTTCGAGACTAGTCTGTTTCTAAAGAAGAGATTGATTTTGTCTCACATTTCAGCAGCCTGGGAAATCCAAAAGCATGGTGACTGTACCTTCCTGGCTTCTGCCATGGACCTCATGTTTCCCTGACTCATGGCAGAACAGGACAGGGTCCTCTTAGAACAAAGAGGAGAACATGGTGGCTCAGCAGTTTACCAAAACCTGTGCTCAAGACAACTCAGCCGTCCTCATGTAAACAGCATCCATTTCTTCAAGCCTCCTAAAGGCCTCATGACTACATAGAGGACCACATCTCAGCATGAGTTTGTTAGAGGCTAACCATACTTAAGCAATAATTTTATGAGACATCTCCCCACCACACTCAAACAGTCTCTCAACAGAAATAAAATCTTGAACAACATTCCACAAAGAAAATTAATTGCACAAGTTAAATAACATGGTAGTATATATGGAGATAAAGCATGTAAAACTCTTGAAGAAATTATCATCAGAACGATATATGTACAATTCCCTCCCTATGACCTGAGATATTTTCTTTCTAAGCTTGGATTTCTAAGGATTTCAATACCATTGAAATCCTACATGACACTTTGAAATAAGCTTCTGTCTTTTCTTGTAATTGTGAGCAGTGTGGTTCAAATGACTTTGTAAGAGTATTTCTCAGTATGTGTGTTCCTTTAAAAATAAAATGATTCTACTTCTGGCCGTGGTCCTCATCTGAATGTATGTAATTTCAATCTTTTATTCTGGAATCCTTTGAGTTTAGAGAATCTGCTTTGGGAGTAGAAGTCTTTTAAGAAGACATGGTTGCCTCTGCATCTCAGTATGAGGGCACAGAAGTAGGGGCCTCGGGTACTATCAGTAGTTATGAACATCTTTGCCTTTGCACTATCTGTTTGAAATTTTGGAATTATTCTAAAATAAGCTATTCTTCAAAAAATATTATGCTATTCTTGGTATAGCAGAAAAATGTGTTCCTCCTTTTAATGCTAATTTACCTTATTTTAATGAACAAATCAAAGCATTGAGATAAATACAAACACATAACTACATGACAGGAACTTATCAAATCCTCTGTTTTCATACTAGAGGGTTGAGTTATATTTATTGGGATCACAGGAAGAAAAATATAGCACATCACCAGAAATTTGGAGATGAGTTCAGTCTAGAATGGTACTAGACAGATTTGTTGTGCTGCAGAGATAATATGCAGAGTGCTTCCAGTGCAAAGTGCTAAGTGAGTCATTATAAGGCTTTTATTACTGCAGCTTCAACTAATGGCTCAGTGAAAAGAGGTATCACAAGCCAGAAACTTTGTGGCCAATGGGAGAGCAGAGAAGTAATGAGGTAAGCTTGTCCAATCTTTAGGTAGATAAAATTCCGATAAGCTTCAGTAGGGGGTAAGTATTTGAGATTGCATGTTCCTTGGTTCCAGGTGTGAAGGGTTTTCTACAGCCTGGATGAAACAGAAAGAGAAAGAAGGGGGAGGGAGAGAAAGAGAATCACCAGCTATAAGATTTCATTCTAGAAAGCAAGCTTTCCTGTTCTTGTCATGTGCTTGTTTAGACACCTCTCTTATGTTTCTGCAAAACACTTCAGAGTCTGATGGAAGCTGTGCACGCCACAAATCATGAAACCATACACTGAACTCTCTAATAACAGACATAATAAATGTATTTTGACGTGTGCTTAAGAAGTGTTCCTTCTCTTGACACGACAATGTAAAGATGTACAATAGGAAACCCTCAGACATATAGATCTGTTCACTTTCCTAAGGATCCCCAAAGCAAGGAAAAGTGGAATAAAAAAAATCATAGGCTACATCAGTCAGAGAAGACTTGACTAAAGCTCCACTTAATCAAAGCATAAATTCAGTATCAGCCATCTCTAGAAGAGGTGCCTACTCAATCCCATGCTTTGCTCCTAGCCATCTCTAGCATCTGCTAGTGTTAAATTCTTCCTAATATTTAACCTAAATCTGCCATCCTATACTTTAAGCCTATTATTATTTTGTCCCCATTGACTAATGAGAATTATTAGCCCCCTTCCTCTTTATAATTCCTCCTAACAGGAGTAAAATAGATATTCTGCCCATCCCTCTTGGGACTTCTTTTCTGCGGGTTGGATGTGTCCAGTTTTCTGAACATTTTCTCAACCTTTTATCAGAAGTCTTTCTGGTTTGTTAGTTCTTTCTGTGAAAGGCAGGATGTCCCGAACCCAGGATCCAGGGGAGATAACCCTTCATCAAGTCAAATGGGGTTACCAAATAAAGTTTATTCATGAGTGCCTCTCAGCATACACAGCATAACCAGGGCAGCCCAGCTTTTCTTAGCTGTCTTCTCTTCAACTTGCATTTTATTGCATCCTAAACAGCAACCATCACCTGGAAAGGGAGATGAACTGTCTTTCTCTGTGAAGCTCCCACAGCTTTCTCAGCAGGGTTGTCCTTATTGGAACCATTCCTTAGCTGAACCCTTGATCCATTACCAGGCTTCTTCAAATAAAGCTCTTGTGCTCAGTGGCAAATTTGCATTTTCCATATTATAGGATAAAGAAATTTACACGGTGTACATTTCCTTAACTTTTATTTTTCATTTTTAAGAATTGTTATAAGTTCACAGCAGAAGTGAGCAAAAGGCACAAGGATTTCCCATGCCTGCTATGTATGCACACGCATACATATGCATGCATGCCTGTGCAAACATGTACGTATACACAGACACCCTCCACCAAGATGGAAGCCAGCGCCCCAAATTTGTTTTGTTTCAGATTATGTGGCTTTTGTCACACATGTAAGAACATGTATCCACCCTGTTTTACATAGGGTGACTCAATTAGGCTGAAAGTCCTATGAAGTCACCATATTCTTTCTTCCAATAACTCCAAGTAGCCACTGACTGGTCTACTATCTCCTGGTTTCTGCTCTTCCTGGATTTTATATATTTGGGATCACAAATTATGTAGTTATTTATGAATATGATGTGAGTTGACAAATCAGTAGTGAGGCCCACGGAGCAGACCCAGGTCAGGGCCTCTCTCACTGAATTTCAGAGCCTCTGAGTGCTTTTGGAAGAAGTCTGTGGTCTGCTGCCATTCACTTCTTTGGATTTATTTAACTCTTGTTTCCCAGTCTTTCAAGGGAGCATTGTAAAAAATGCAAACATGAAGAAACAGACAAACTATGAGGAAGATAACGGTTATTAGGGGCACTATCCTCAGAGCCCTTCCTGAGTACTGCCCATGGATTCCCTCATTCAGTCCTCTTTCCCACCTCCTGAAATAGACTTTTTGATGTTCCTTTCGGCCTCTAAAGCCAAACTTTGTGCAAATTAAGTACAAAGGGTGTTTATGTCTCATAAGTCATGAGTTAAATGAACTTTACAAAGTATTAAAGCCTGTGCTCTACATAATGTATTCTCTTTGCCATCTGTCAAAGAAAAATGGCAATACCCAGAAAAGCATGTGTTAAGTATATCTAACAATCACAGATGTAGTTAAAAAAAATAAAAGGAAAAAATGAAAATAATTATAATAGGATGAGGCATGAGTTTTCTCTAAAATTTATGATAAAATTGTTACTTTTTCATCTATTTGCTTTTGTACAAAGAGAAGGCCTACTAAGAATTAGTGTCTTCTGGACATGACATGGCCTTTGTGACTCTGACCCCTCAGCAGCTTCACATGGGACCCACCCAAGACCAAGCAGTCAGCCTTTCACAATGGAAAGGAGAGAGGCTCATGAGATCCCAACCCTAGCAGAAGAGCTATTGGCAATTGATGGCTACTGGGGGAAGACTAATTTTTTTGTGAGGATGTGCCTGCTGGTAGGTGCCAGATTTCCAGTGGATGACCCTACATCCATGCAGACCTATAATTAGACTCAGCGGGATAAAAAGAAAAGATGTAGAGTTAGGAAAAAGGGAATGGTATATATTGGGAGGGGGCTCCACGAGGAGCTGGAGGCAGGATGGCTGGGGGGGAGGTTTGATCAAAATACAGTATATATAGCTATGAATTCTCAAAGAATAAATAAAAAATAAAAACATTAAAAATTAAAGTGAAACCAGTTTTTCTCAGTGGTATTCTCGGTATTCAGAAAGGGGCAAAATTTAAATGAAGTCAAGGCACAAATACAGAAAGACCTGAGACTTCCTTCCCTTCCTCCATCAAGCATTCCAGAGAGGACCCTGTATTCTGGCTCATTTCAGGGTTCAACAGTTCTATTCCATGGCCTCAGAAAATGGCACAGCCTCTACTGTCAGCCATGGCTTTTAATTTTATGATCTTTCAGCTGTTGTGTTTTGAGGGTTTGAAAACAATATTTGTACACACACACACACACACACACACACACACACACACGCACACGCACACACACACACACACACACACACACACACACACACATGTCTTACTCTCCTTTTATGTAAAAATAAAATGTAAAATTGCCTTTTAAATTACCAAGAGTATAAAGAGTTCCAAAAATATAAAAAGTTCCAAGCCCACCCAGCCACAGCCTCCGACTCCAGGGAACAGACAGACATCCCTTGTATCCTCTCAATTCCCTACCACAGAATCTGCACGCATCATAAAATGAGTGTTTTCAAGGTCCTAGTTTGGGAGAAATATTCTGGGCAGCCATAAATAACAGGGAATTTTACCCAACCGTTTTTGAAGAGTGTCAATGTGTGTAAGATAAAGCAATGTTACAATTAGGATCCAAGTAATTCCTGGCTTCCCAGGATAACTTTCTCTAGCAAGACACACCACTAGGGAGAGAGGTGAAGAAATATTCACAGATGCTTAGAAATGTCTGACTCCCCTCAGTATATGTGAAATGACTCAAGTCTCAAAGCCAAGCTAAAGTCCCAAGGAAATTGCAACACTCCAAAATATCTATTTTCTTTTCTTCTTGTAGTGCCTGGAATCAGACCTGGAGCCTCAGACAGGCTATGCTCTGCCTCTGAGCTACATACACCCTCAGTGCCTCCACACACTTTTTAATTCTTAAAAGTGGTACAAGACCCAAGACCACTTCATACGCATCTCACCCTCTAAAGCTCATTTCCGTGATTCTCACTTTGACAATTGGATGCAATGTTTCTCATTCAGAGAATTGTGTTCATCCAAAACACTGACTTATATAACATATATGATACACATATGTTAAAAAACAGTCCTTAAAACCACCCATTTTTCTGTTAATAGAACCCATAATTCAAAGAACAAAACTCTTATCCAAATGCTGAGAAGGCTGGCTCTCAGGTGTCTCTGAACCCTGCTCTGGTTTTAGTCTCCTAATATCTCAAAAGAAAAGTAGGGAAACGGGCCAGCCTGGGCTGCGATGTGACTCATTAAAAGCTGCCTTTTTATACTCTTCTCTGCTCTCTTCAGCCGAAAACATTCCAAGCCCAGGTGGTTATTATTCCTCAGTCACTGAGAACAGGAAGATGGCTCCTCTTTCACCTCCTTGATACACTGATGATTCTCCAGAAAACGTGCGTCCTCCCATCTTTAAAGACAGAATGCCTATTCGGGTGAAATATAACAAGGGGTTTTTCTTCTGGCTGCTGCCTTGTGTGCGGTGTGGTTTTAGTTTTCTGAGCAAGAGTCGCTTGCCCATTTCTTTCTTTCTCTTTCTTTTCCTATATCTCTGTTCAGTGTGTTAGTGTGACCGAGCTAAATGCCAAGCCAGGCCCCCACTGTGTGTGGTCCGCCACCTGCCACCATCCCTTGGCCATCGAGATTCCAGCTATTTAACTTTGGAAATGACATTTCTGCACAGTTCTTCCAAGATAGCAATGTATGTCAATCACCAGGAGTCTGCCAATGGCAGTGTCAATGGGTTTGAGTTTCCCATTGATGCTGGGGTGACAGGGCCATCTCTCTGACTTCTCTGACTAGAACCTTTCATATCACACAGAAAAGTTTATTTCCCAAGGAATTTTCTTTGTAATCTCAAACTCAATATGACCTTCCTTTTATAGTTCCAGAGACCACCCAGTGTTTTATTGCCAGGAGGCTCTTCTAGTTGACTTACAGAATATCTGGGCTCCTGCAGTCTTCTTCTGGGGAACTTTGAGACTGAGGGAGAAGATTGGGGAGAATGACTTGGTTTCCATGTTTGGGAATCCCCCGTGCACCACTGACCTCTAAAAATAGACGGGAAAAAAATAACTTGCAAAATATTAATACTAAAAAACATTGTATTCATAGCAATTGAAAGGTTTCTTCAGCTAACAATATGATGGTGAAGTTTTATGAAATGGAATATGTATTGTGGGTTCTAGAACAACTAGATACATATGTGGCTTTCTCCCAGGTACACAGCTATGTCTCTCCATGTATCACTCATACATATCAGGTAACTGTACCTGAAAGACATGGGTGTGGCTGGCAATAGGTAGTTGTTAATGAGAGAAAGAAAAACTGAATAACATTCATGCTTCACTCATATTTGCACACACTGTATCCTTTAGGTGTCTTGAATGTTTTTACTCAACATAAGCAATTTGCAAATTTTGTTTTGAAGGAGTGAGGGATGTTATTGTCATCCAAGGAAAGGCAGTGTTCCAGAATAAGCATGAGATGTGGGCTAGAAGGGAGCATTCTTCTTGTTCCTTATCTCCCCCACATCCCAGTGAGAAGGAAGGATACCTAGGCCTCCATAGCCAGCCTTCTGTCCTGGCCGAATATCTAGAGCAGTGTACAGCTGCCTCCAACCACCTGGCCAGATCTCAAATCAGGAAGAAAAAGGCACAACTTGTCTAATAATAAAACTTACTGTTCTGGAAGGCAACTCCTATTTTCCTCTGCTGGGGCCAAGCTAAGCTTGTAGACTATCCCAGGAATGGCTGTCTCCACCCAGGATCATGGCGAAGGTCTCCAAGCACATAAGGAAGATTTGGAAAATCCCTATGTTCCTCAGACCAACCACATTTCCTCTCTTCAAAAGAGGATTGTATTAGTCAGCTTCCTGTTGCTATGATAAAACACTTGAGATAATCAATTTTAAAAGAAAAACAGTTACTTTAGAGGTTCTAGTCCGTGGTGTGTGAGCCCTGCTATTTGGGGGGAAGTAATATATCCCAGGAGGGGAGCAGACTATCAAACCAGAAAGCAAGAAATAAGAAATCTTCTTCAAAGGCATGCCCTCACTGACCTGAAACCTTCTAGCATCAAGGAGCTAGGAACCCTGCCTTCTAACCCTCAGGACTTTGGAAGAATGAAGCTGAATAATATTTCAGAAACAATATTCTTAATATTCATGTCCTTAAGGCTATTGTAGACTGGTTCTCACATTTCTTACCAAGTGCTCTGACCACCTTTGGGCTTCATTGAATGTGTTGCTAGTGAAAAGTAGGTTTTTCAGTATTTGATTTTCTGACTTGGATTTTGGTCTGGTGGTTTAGGGTGGCCACTAAAAACCTCACCTTCCCCTCCTGCCTTGGCAGCTATGAAAAACTCAGAAGACACAGAAATGCAAACAAAAATATCCAACTGCAATGTCACTTCTAAGCTGATGATTTAAGAATCTGGTTTCCCTCCTGTCCACACCTGGTCCTCCTGGTCTGAGTCCCACACAGTCATAGCCTGCTGCCATCATGCTCAGAACCATCTCCCAAACTCTGCCCACATACATCACTGCTACTCATCCCAGAAGGAAGGTGGAAATGTTTCTCCTTTATTTTTCCTACACTGGAAAAATGAAGCAAAAGTTCCTCCTTTCCAGGGGGAGACATAAAATTAAAACTAAATAGTACAAGAAACATGCCTACCAGAGTGCCTGCCATACATAGTAGACTTCCAACTTTTTATACTTCAGTGTGTGGCTGTTAAAATAATTATGGAATATGAAAATTACTAGTACCTTCAGATTCTAAGGTATTTATTTCTAAACAAAGTGAACTAGTCCTCTTGCCAGTCTGGATATGATACTTGGTTTATTAGAAATGTCTGGTAGTTCTTTGGCAGAAGCCCTGGGGGAAAGGAGTGTTACACACACAGCTCCTGGAACAAGTGGACCCACTTGGTGAACTCCTAAGGAAGCAGACCTACCGCACAGGCTCCTGAGCAAGCAAAACTCCTATATTTCAGCCATCACCGCTTTTTAAATTTTTTCCCTCACTGTCTTCGGAGGCTGAAGTTGGAAGGCCTTTGATTTCAGCTAATAATGTAATACAACAAAGCCTTCTTCCCTCACTTTACCTGGAAACTCCCATGATAATGGTTTGCATCCAAGACGCCCACATTGCTTCCCACCAGTGCCTACACAGATGCAGCTGGGAGAAGACTTATGTGCAGGCAAAGAGAGGTGTGAGCAGGCTGTACGCAGAGGAAGAGATACCTTTTCCAGATGCACTTCAGATGTGTAGTGACTCCATATACCCCTGAATGACAAATGACATGCGATATTATTTCTAAGAGTGTTCTGTGGACTCCACATTAATATGCACGATAGGATTGGTGAACTTTGAGAAATCACAGCTACATTGTGATAAAATGTTACTCTCTCTCTCTCTCTCTCTCTCTCTCTCTCTCTCTGTGTGTGTGTGTGTGTGTGTGTGTGTCTATAAGTGTACTATGGTCCACATTAACAACTTATAAATGCCAACTCTCTTCTTCTACTGTGTGGAGACCACAGGTCATCAGATTTGGCATCAAGCACCTAACCATCTCACTGGACATCATAGTTCTTATTTTATAAATAGATTATGCAAATCTCCAAGAATAGAAAAAAATTTCTGAAGATTCAATGGCAATAATAAAGCTGTTTCATATCTTTCTAATCCATAATAGAATTCATTTGTAAATATTTGTAACAAAACAGAGATACTTTGCAGGTCTTGCCTGAGCAGAAGTTACTGGTGTTTTGTTCATCATCATCATCCATCATCATTAGTATACATGCTATGTACCTTTGCGTTAAACTAGGTCCTGGAAACTTATAGGCTGCTGTGATGACTGCAGAACAGCAGACAGTACAAAGGACAAGGAAGTTTAGGACAGTCTATGCTGTGGGATAATGCTTTTGTACATGTTAAAGATTTGTCACTTGTATTGGTTTACTAAAATACTGATTAGCCAGTAGCCAGGCATAAAGTATCGGTGGGACTACCAGACTAGGAGAATTCTGGGAAGAGGAAAAGCAGAGAAGCAATCACCACCCAGACACAAGAGAAGCAACCGAGAAAAGGTACCAAGCCCTGTATCTAGGCATAGATAACAATTATTTAAGCATAAGAACTAGTTAGTAATAAGCTTGAGCTACTGGCCAAGCTTTTATAAATAATACTAAGCCTATGAGTCAATTATTTGGGAAGTGTTGGGTATTAGAGAGTTGTGGCAGTACAGAAAATTATAAGTCTATGGCCAAAAAAGCACCTCTGGGGAGTAATGCATTTGTAGAGGGCTGTTGATACTGATGAGAAGCATCCTGGGAATTGGCAGCAGCATTTAGCCATAAGCAGGGAGTAAGATTTGGGGGAATGTACAACATGAGAATAGAGGTACCAAGGCAGAGGACCACTATGGTAGAGGAAGAAGCAACTTCTGAGATGTATATACAACTAGAAGCAGCAGCTCAGTGGAGCTAGAGCCAAGGGTGATTGCAGAAACAGGATCACAGCATAGGAAGTAAGCAGCTTTCACCCTACAGGTCTGAGATTGTGCAGACTGCAATAACAGTGAACTGGAAACAAGAGCCAAAGAGGACACAGACCACAGGGGATGATGACAGCGAAAATTATACCCTGTCATCTGGATCTTTGGGAAACAAAGAACTGTATCACAGGTGGACACATTGTCCTTTGAACTGAGTTAAGTTGAGGTCACACAAAACACTTATCAAACTTGCCACCTTAAGATGGTTTGATTTACCATTCAATGTTACATGTTGTAGAAACCATACTCATTCAGTAGACTCCATATGTGCTGTGTTGTCTGTTAGTTTGGTCTTGCTGTTTTGCTGTCTTTTTTTCTTTTTATCAACTTGACACAGCTAGATTCATCTGGAAAGGAAAATACTAATTGAGGAATTACTTTCATCAGATTGGCCTAAGCAAATCTGTGAGGCATTCATTTTCTTGACCAATAATTGATGGGGTTGGGGAGGGAGGCTTATCTCATTCTAAGCCATAACATTTCTAGGTATGCGGTCCTGGGGTGCATAAGAAAAGGAACTTAACAAGCTATGAAGAGCAAGCCAGGAAGTTGTGCTCTTCCATAATCTCTGCTTCAATTCCTGCCTCCAAGTTCCTATGTAAGCTTTCTTCAATGATGGGCCATGAATATGATGAGGAAATCATCCCCATGGTGTTTACCACAGCAACAGAGAGCAAACTATGATACTGCATTCTAATTTTGAGTTTGGATGCTTTGCAGAGGTGAGCTGATTCCTTTTCGCAATACTGAGCAATGGCATCAAGCCTTGGCTCTCATTCTGCTTTGCCACCCTGAGGGGGAAAACGAGTCACCCCCTAGTGGGCTATGTTGTACATTTGTGGAAATCAATAGTTCAAGAGTGTTAAAGATAATTTCCACTAAGATTTTTATTTGACAGTGAGTGTATCAGGACAGTACACTTTCCTGCTGAGGAGCTGAAAAATCAAATACAGTTTAAAGTTTGTAAATTATACATGCAATCTTTTGACTCTTCCCAACACTTGAGCAAAGGCCAGGTAATGATTTCCTTGAGTTTTTTGAGAACATCGCTGCTTATAAAGACTCAGGAAACATAATCTAAAGAAGGCTTTTATCTGAACACACTAATTTCTTTCCTCCTGAAAATCCAAGTTTCCTATAGAATTCCTGTTCCCAGATTTTTAAATGTGGTCTAGAGTTTGGACCTTCTTTGGGCATCTCAGTTCTTTATAAAGGTGATTTGGCCAAACAAAAATTCTGGCCAGTTCTGTTTCAAATTCCCTTGGCCTCCATAGAGCCATCAATTTAAGCCACCTTCTGTCTGGATTTCCCTTGCCAACAATTTGCTGCTTGGTCACTGATTCCAATTGCTAAAGTGACCCTGAGCTGCAGTTGCTGGAGAATGCTCTGGTTCCGGCAAGGTAGTAAAGACACCCTAGAACACAAGGCTGTTTCATTGACCTGGTATCCCTGGCAATCACTTAAGTAGTCACATTTTTTGTGCCCTAAAAGATTAGTGGTGTGGCATTGGAGACAGCATGTAACATCAAAGACAGGAAACCATCTATGAGGGCTCTCTGTTCCGAAGTCTTTTCTTTACCACAGGTTCTTGGCTTTAGTTCACTACCCGCAATATATGGAAAGAGATCTGTCCTTGAATGGTCCTGAAGGAACTTGATAACGCTGTGTTTGTAAATTCCCCTTTGTAATCCACAAGAATGTGCTCTGAGGACCTGTGTGGATGTCTGAAGCAATGGGCAGTGTATAGCCCATACACATCATGATTGTTTCCACACACACACAAACCTGCATTAACTTCAGATTACATTAGATACATCACAGCTCTCTGTAGCATGCCTGAGTTTTGAGCTTTGCTACATTGTGTCTTTAATGAGTAAAGTAAGGATTACTTGCACACAAGCCCATTAACAATCTACCTACCATTGTACCAATAACTGTGACAGCTACCAAGTGACCAGTGAGCAGGAGCAATCTGCCTCCAAGCTCTTTCCCTGTTTGAGTTCTTGTCTTGACTTTTTTCAGTGATGAACAGTGACATGGAAGTGTAAGCCAAATATACCCTTTCCTCCCCCAGATGCTTTGGTCATGGGGTTTCATCACAGCAATAGGAAACCTGACTAGGATACTCACAACGCTTTGTCTGGGCTTTTACAAACTCTTTACAGATTTTTATTTGGCTTCTTGTTTTATCCTATTCTGGATTTTTTTATTTTATTTTATTATTTTTTAGGTGCTTATTTGTATTCTAATGAAAGAGAGAGAAAAAAGAGTGTGGATTTGGGTGTGTAGAGAAGTAGTGAAGATCTGGAAGGGGTTGGGGAAGGTAAATCAGAATATATTGTATAAAATTATTTTCAATAAAAAGAAATTGATATCACAGAAAAAATACATGCAAAGAAACAAAAGACATGAGTACCCTTAACCACTGAGCTGTCTTTCCAGCCCTGTGGAAATGGCTTCTTGCTTCCGTCAATAAATAGGTGGATATATAACTGATCTCTCATCCAGTGTTCCACAGACACTAGTTACAGGTAGAAAATATAACATAAAGAAGAGTCATTTTGATTCTGTACAGAACAGACTTCTCTTCTATTCTATAAATTCTGTATTCACTAAAAATAATTATAGCTTCAATATAAGATGTATTTTAATTTTCCAAATCAAAATATCATCCTGCTATCAACAATGATCACTGTTAAGAGTGAATTACCAATACACGGAGAAGTTGACTTGTTCACAATCTAAATTAAGTTTATCTGGAACATATAAAACCTATTCTGCAAAGTTTACTTTATGGAAAATAAATATGTATCTGCAGTCAAGAAATTATAGCCCAACATCAAAATCCTAAGATTTTGTTATAGGGCCAGTACAATACCAGGTTAACATTAAAAGTCATCAGCTATTTTTGAGGCTGGGGAGAAGCTGCAATGTACAGTCACTTGCTGCATAAAAATGAGGACTAGAGTTTGGATTTACAGAACCTTAGTAAAAAGCAAATGCAGAGACAGAGGATCCCCAGAGCAAGCTGGCCATGTCAGCAGTTATAGGTTTGATTCAGAGACCTGTAGCAATGAATAAAGTATCCTGGAGAGCCTTGCAGCACCAATCCAAGGCTTCCACAGTCACAGGCACACACATGCATATCACACATGTGGACATGTGCACTTACATGCGTACCAGACACCTATGCATAAAAATAAAAAAAATCACTAAATATTAAATTTAGGAAATAGGTGGTGCTAAACACACACTATTCAAAAGAAATTTCTTGACAAACATATCATTTCAAATTTCTCAAGTAATAATCACCATGATTTGGTAGTTAATACACCCCCCCAATACCCATGTGCTGAAGACTTGATCCGGGGAGGAGTACTTTTAGCAGATAACTGTAAGGAGTTGGGCCTAGTAAAGTATTGTAAGATACAGATGGGGTGCACCCAAAAAGAATTGCAGTATCGTAGACCCTTCTTCTCTCTGTCTCTTCCTAGCATGAGATAAGTGGTCTTGCTATGACCTGTGCCCTGACCATGACATACTACCTCACCAAAGCCTAAAGCTGTATGCCAATTTCTGTTGCATGAATTCTGGTTGTATTAAATAAAACTCAGAGCCAGATAATATCAGAGAGGAAACAGACCACAGTCAAATCTCATCCAACCAACTTCTCAAGATAAAAGCTATCTTCCAGTTTCCTCAGCCTTCCTCCATCTTCCTATGCTTGCCTTAAATACCTTCTCCGCCCAGTTGTTTCACATCCAGGTTAAGATTAAAGGTATGAGCTACAACTATTTGGTAGTTAGGCCTTTTACTCACAGAAACACAGAAAGATCTCTGTCTCTGGAGTTATGGGATTAAAGCTGTAGGTCATCACTTGGTCTTTCCCATGCTGGGATTAAAGGCATGAGTTACAACTCTCTGACCCTCCTGGATTGACTATGGGTGGATATGTTCTATAATATTCCAGACTGGTTTTATTAAACGTATAACATATCACCACAAATTTCCAATAGAAAGGAACCTCCAAAACTCTGAACCAAATAATCTGTCTTTATTTATAAGGTGATTAATGCAGGTAGTTTGTTACAGAAATGGAAAGCTAAATTAGTAACTGAAATGCATTCAGTTAGCATCCCCCTTAAGCAGCTCAACTTTCTATGCCATGAGAATCCATGATCCTCACTTTATAAGAGTACTGCAGATTCAAAAGTAATGAAAATCAAATACTTTGTTTTTCCATCTTTTAAAGTTGAATATTGAGCTTAAGATAAGGCAAAACAGCTGGTGAAATAATACAGCACCAAACAGTGGTTTTCAGAGCCTTTGATTATGAAAAATTCCTGTCTTATTTTTCCCTTTGGCTGATATCTAGAGAGTTAGACCCTTTTCCTTTCATCTAGCTCTAAATTTCTTATCTTCCTGGGGCTGAAGATTTCATTCATCTTTTGCAACACATAGGCTCAATCATTAAGCAGACTTTAAAGCTTCAACTCTAAGATAAAATGAGGAAGCTCCCAGGTGAGCAGGCACCCAGGGAAAGACAGGCTAAGGTGTTGTATTAGGTTTCTGGCCTGGACTTTCTGGTCTAGTCTCGTGGCCCAGACTTTCCATCCTATGCTGGTGGTCCAGACTTTTAGACCCACAGTCTCATAGTCCCACTGAAACACAAAGATGCTTGTATTAATTGTACGCTGATTGACCTAGGGACAGGCATATAACTTGCTAACTCTTTACCCTTAAACTAACCCATGACTCTTATTCTGTTCAGCCATGTGGCTTGGTGTCTTTTCTCAGAGCAGCATAGTTTTCCTCTGCATTGTCTGGCTTGTCTGGCAACTCTGTGTCATTGCTGGTGTCTCTGTGGCATTTCTTTCTGTTCCCAGAGTTTTCTAAAGCTGGTAGCCCTGCCCACACTTCCTGCCTGCCTTCAGCCAATCAGCATTTTTATTAAAGCAGTAGGCGGGACTGGGACAATTATTTACAATGTAACAACATAATTCCACTAGACTAAGGGCCTTCTGCATATCTGTGGTTCACTGATGAGCTCATACTGAAAATAATCAATGATGATCTTATATCTCCCTCTCAGGTAAAAGTCACCCAATTCTTTCAGTTGTTGAGAGCAAAATTTCTCTATTTGTCTTTTTAACTCCTCAACTAATCTATCAAGAAGTTTTACCAGAAGATACTAAAGATCAAAACAGAACAACATTTCTTATAATACATTCACAACAAATTCACTTCTGTGATTCCCAAAATATATGCAAACTTTTTGTACAAGTAATCAAGCAATTCTTAACAATGTTGGAGCCTATTCTGGACACCTCTGCTTGTGATTACCTCAATCCACAGGCTCCAGCAATGCCGGCTCACAGCCAGCAGACCTCTGGTACACCATATCTAACTTTTCTACCCAGTCAGATCATATTTTTGTGCTGGAGTCCAGCCAAGCAAATCTGCCTGTTCTTCTACAACCCTACTAGAAAACTCAAGGAAGACCTGTGAAAACAAGTACAATGAATCAGGCAGAAGACAGGGTACCAGGACCTGAATACAAAGCAGAATAAACAGACCAAACAAACAACTAATATGAATGTAAAATACAGATAAATAGAGAAGAGTTATGCAGAAAATGTTTTATGAAATGAAAAGAACAAACTTTTGAGCCATAGACATAAAAAAGGGATAAGAATTCCAGGTCAATATCATAGACCATTATATATAAATAATTATATATTTTTTCTTCTATTATCTATTATATTATATATGAATAAAACATATATAATATAATAGATAATAGAAGAAGACTAAAGAAATACACAGCCATGTGTATATATGTATATATAGATATATATATAGATATATGTGTGTGTGTGTGTGACTGGTATCAGCACGCATTTAAATAATAACTTTAAATACAATGGCTTCAACTCTCCAGTTATTAGATCCAGGCTGGCTGAATGGATCAAGGAAAAAACATTCACCTATCTGTTGTCTACATGAAACTCATGTTTAAAGACACCACTTAGATGAAAAGTTGGACAAATAATCCAGTAAAACGGAATCAGAAAGCAAGCAGGCATCGTTAGGCTGATAGCTGAAAACAACAATGACAAAAATCCTCAAAATAAATCTAATCAGAAGAGAAAAAGAGGCATGCTTCATTCCAATCAAAGAAGCAGCCAGGGAGACAATACAATCCTAAACATATGCACCAAATTCTGGGGACACTTAGTTTATATATATATATATACTTACTAAAATTAAAGACGCAGATTAACATAAATCCATCAATAGCAGGTGATTTCAATACCCTTATTCATCAGACAGGTCATCAGGACAAAAACTAAGCAAGAAACATAAGTAAAGCATGTTATGCATCAAATGGGCTTAATAATTATCTATGAAAAATTCCACCCAAACACTAAGAATATATATACATTGTACTCAGTAGCACATGGAAGTTTTTCTAGAATATATCAGCTCCTTGGAAACAAAACAAACTCTTAACAAATTCAAAGACTGATAAAAGTTTAATATCCAGAATATATAAAGAATTCACCAAACAGTCAAAAATATTAAAATGGACTATTCAAAACATAGGCTGAATTTGGACAGAGATTCTCTAAAGAAGAAATAAAATGGCTAAGAGATATATCAAAAAATGTCCATCTCTCCTAGCAGTTAGGGAATACAAGCCAAAACAACTTTGAGTCAAAAAGGCAGAGGTCGTCAACTGATGGTGGGGTGAGGTGGAGAAAGGAGAACACTCATTCACTGTTGGTGGGATTGCAGATGGGGCAGCCGCTCTGGAAATCAATGTGGAGAATCCTGCAAAAGCTAAAATTAAATCTCCCCGAGAACCCTATACCACGCCTAGGTATTTGACATCCCACTCCATAGATACTTGCTCAGCTGTGTTCATTGTTGCTCTATTGACAATAGCTGGAAAATGCGAACAACCTAAATGTCCTTCAGCCGACAAATGGATACTGAAAAGGTAGCAGACAGACACTACTGAATGCTACTAAGCTGTAAAAATTTAAATCATGGAAGTTGCAGGTAAATATATGGAATTAGAAAAGATTATATTGAGTGAGTGACCAGAGATCCAGAAAGATAAATGTTGCATGTTTTTTCCCATCTGTGGCTCCATGTCAACATCTTCAGATGTGAGTATATAAGTTGGAGTAACAACAGAAACAAGAAAAGTAAAGGGGACCATGGGTGTCTTCGGGTGGTAAGCAACACAGGGGAAAACACATAGCAAAGTACAAATGATTCTAAGGTAGACAGGGAGGAGGGCTTAATGAGGTAGGGGAGAGAGGTGACACAGAAGTAAAGAGGAGTGTGAAGGAACAGTAAGAATGTGTGAATAGATAAGTCTGTGTAAACAGGCATATGTAGTTGGAATGAGATTTCCCTACTTGGGCAGACAATGATACCCACAAAAGCCATCTACTAGCTACGAAAACCTCTAATACCAGGTGTGAAAAACCTCATTTTGAGTTGTTGGTCTAGGAAGACTTATAAAACATCCTAGGCCATGGCTGTTGCCTCCGGAGTTTGAAGGGAAGTTCCTTTTCTCAAGACCCTATGCCTTTTAAACACAAGACTCAGAGAATTTGAGCTCAGTCTGACCGAAAGCCCTCTGCCTGAGGACTAACTCACTTTTATGGTACCAGAGGGTTCCATGAAAACTTTCAAAGGAGAGCAGCCACTAAAAGTGCTACCCAGTTATGAACATCATGGCACAATGAGCCTTAAGATGCAATAATGGTGCACGTTTCTTGGTAGTAACTAACAGATCCCTGAGCAGACTTAAGAATCAGCCAAGATGAGGTAAATCACACTTGGCACTGTAAACCTAGCCAACCACCTGGGCTACTGAGGTCATGTGTCTTGAAGAACCTACTAAACCAGCATGGTTGTAATTGCATTCTAAATTGAATGCTCAACAAAGACACTTCTCTTTGCAACAGATGAAGACCATCACAGAAAACCACAACCACTAAAAAATGCAGAGGATAATTAATTATGCATTTCCCAGACTCAACTGACACACCTATAATGCAACTCCTTCATCCAAGACTCAAAGATCACAGGAGAAGAGAGTTGGAAAGATTGTCAAGTCCAGAGAAATGGGAAGTCTGCTGTATTGTTGTATGTTCCCAATCCTGTCCTCTCTTTAAAAAAATTATTTCTTTTAATTTTCAAGGTTATAATACAGCCACATAATATACCCCTTCTCTTTCCTCTCTCCAAACCCTCCTATATGCCTCTCTGAGTCCATTCAGTTCTAGATGTATATATGTGGGTATAGGGCCATCCACTGGGCATGGGCAACCTACCAGAGGCCACACTCCTAAGAAAAATGCCTTTCTTCCCTTATCAGTCATCAACTGCTAACTTCAAACTCCCTGGCCTCCAGATCTTATCATCTTTCCACCCTATATTTTATGGTGTTCTCTCAGCCTTGGGTGAATGTGGGTGTGAAAGAGATGAGCCTTTTAGGGTTGATAACTCTACAAGTCACTTAGTCATTGCACTTCGACCAAGTCATGGGTCTCTGTATTAACTACACAGAGACTCCTCTGTCATAAGAACTGGAAGCTGCATTGATATGAGAATAGAGATCCATATTTTACAGGAAGTTTGATGCTATGTTCACTTAGCAAAATAACAGTAGTAGATTCATACTGTGGCCTATGACCTCTGAAGCTGTGGGTTCTTGGGTTCTTAACTACATTTACCATGTCACGCATTAGATTCTTATAAAATATATTTTAACGGGCTAGGTGAAGGGATTCATTTGGAAGGATCCCACACACAGCCTTTTCCTCCCATGAAGTTGGGGTGTGTATTCTTCATGCAATCTTTATGGCCTCCCTGTGCAGTTTATTTTTCTCCTGAGAGAAAACAGGACCCATTCCTGGGCAAAGGGTTTTATGATCTGCTCTCAGGACAGATAAGTGGGAGAATCTTTGCCCCAGCTCCAGGGCATACAAGTAGAAGAAAATTATTTTCTATGACCTGCCCTTAAAGATAAATTCTAGTATTTCTGCATTGAGGCTTGAGGGAGTGGAGCCCAAGGAAAAAATGATGGGGATGGGGGAAGAGGAGCAAAGAGAGAGATGGAGGAAAGGAAGATGGAAGTGGAAAGGGAGAGAAATATTTCTAAAATCTGTTATGTTTCTGGAGTGTCAAGTACCTCAATATTTAAAAACTGTCTTTCATCATCATTATTGTGAATTAATTTTGACACAATAAGAGCAAAGCCAGCTATGAACCAGGAACCACGAAAAACAACCATTACCACAACATCATGTCTTGTAAGCTTCATCTTCAAACTATGTCCACAGCATGACCTGTCTACTGCCTAGCTGTCTAGCAGTGTGTAGTCAGTCCAGACCCTCAACTCTATGATTGCTCATCCCACACACAGCGGCAAAACACCACATCTTCAGGATGGATGGCTTGCTATACCTTCATCTCACCTCATCCTGATAATCACACTTCATCACTCATGCTGCTTGGGTATTGGTCCACTTCCTGTTTTCCACAAATGGGACCACACAGACCCAGCATGGAGCTAACTGTGTAACATGATCTTCCCCCAGAGATCTGTGGGCCCTCTCCTCCCTCCTCATATTACTAAAATGCCACCTTTGCAACTGTCCTTTTGATCCCATTAACTGATGTCTGCCTGCTATCCTAAGACCCCTGAGAGTCCTTAGTTTATCTCAAAGCTGATAAGGTTTTTCTATTATGGTGTGATCTGCCTATTCCATGAGAATGTCATCCTGCAAAGTTTGGATTTGGAACTCTTTACTTCAATGCCCAATCTCAAAATAAACTCCTGGTTCCTGATGACTTGTTGCTAAGTCTTTGTGGAGCACGACCAACTTGTTACCTTACTTTCTGCTTCAACTACTCTTCATCCCATGCGAGCAATGGTGTCTGAGTTCCCATAACTGTGGGGATATTTTCAAATATAATAAAAACAGAGATATCAGAGGGATCTACTCACAGCCAGTCTAGGAGGATCAGACAGTGGTAACTCACACCTTTAATCCCTGCTTGGGGAATATCCCAGGAGGGGACATATGCCCTTAATCCAATCTGAGTTTGAGGTCATTTAGTTTACAGAAGGAGTTCCAGGCTACCAGGCAGGCAGTGGTGCTGCCACGCCTTAACTGAGCAAAGAGAGTATTTAAGGCAGACATAGAAAGAGAGAGCAGGCAGAAGAAGCCATGGCTCACACAGTTAGTCCCAGCACTTGGAAAGCAGAGGCAAGAGAATCTCTGTGAGTTCAAAGCCAGCCTGGTCTTCAAAGCAAGTTCCAGGACAGCCAGGACTGTGACACAGAAAACTACGTCGGGGGGGGGGGGGGGAGAAAAAGAAAAAAAAGGGAGGAGATGGATCAATCCTCCGATATCTCCAACTTTTTTATTATATTTGAAAATATCCCCACACATAACTCACTTATGACCCTGACCAACCTGACTTTCTCTTAGAAATGGATGTTTGAAACCTTGGGAACACTTCTTGTGCCTGCTGCCTCTGCTGCCCCAACTTTGGCCTTTCTGACCTCACCCAGTCCCCATGCTGCCAACACCACTCCATGCTGTCAGCCCCCACTCTGAGATAGCTAATGTAAACTTACCTTTCCCTTCACAGTCAAATTACACTGAGCTACCACTTAACTACACACCACTGCCATTCCCATGTCTAGTAGAAATCTGCATATTCCCTGGGTGAACTCCCTTACACAGGGGACAAGCATCTTTAGGTTCTCTTCTTAGTCAACTGCTAGCCATAAGTGTAGTAAGGCTTCTGGCCTGGACTTTCAGGCCTAGCCTCAAGGTTGGGACCCACAGACCTGCAGTCCCACAGAGACACACAGATGCTTACATTAATTTTAGGCTGATCAGCCTAAGGCCCAGGCATATAACTTGCTAATTCTTTACCCTTGAACTAACCTATGATTTTAATCGTGTTCAGTCATGTGGCTCGGTACCTTTTCTCAGAACAGCATAGTTGTCTTCTGCATCTTCTGCCTTCTCTGTGGCATTTCTGCTCTGTTCTTCCTGTTCCCAGAGTTTTCTTAGTCTGGTAGCCCTGCCCACACTTCCTGTCTTTTGACCAATTAGCACTTTTTATTAAACTCATAGGCGGGATAATTATTTACAGTGTAGCATCATAAATCCACTACACATGAGGCCAAACACTTCCTTTTCTCGTGACTCAGGCTTATAGAGTATAACTTCCAATGTACCCAGTCTGTGACCATCCTCATTACTACAACCTTGAATTGCTTAAATTACTGACTTATGTCTGACTATTCTCCACTCATTACCAATGTGGCCTTCTAAACCCTAAGCTGAACCCCTGGGTGCCTCTGCCCATCACGCTTCAATCTTCCTATCTTATACCAATATGGCTACTGAAACCTACACTATTGTAAGTGACAGCATCCCAGTGCCTCTGTGTTCTCAAAGCTAGGTTCTTCCAATTACACTGGGAACTTGGCTCACTCATCTTAGAGCCCTGGCATTGAAACGCCTGAAACCTCCTATAACCCATCATGGCCTTGGCTCCTTGGGAACCTCTTCCAGTCATTTAACTAAGAAATCCATTCTGACGATGTAATAAAAACACTCTCCTAGTCAGTTCATAGTCACTTAACTCTCTTACACTAACTTACTTACATCTATCACTAGACAAATAAGCCTTCCTAAAAGCAAAAGACTGTTATTTTACTCAGATAAAAATAGACCTAACACCACATAAGTAGCTCTTGACAAAGAAACACTATTTTTTAAAAAATATTTTTACTAAAAAGAAAATGTGCCTCCTCCTTGGGGGGATAAATTTCCTACCTAGAGTAACACATGACCCTCACTTCACACTACATGCATAAATTAACTCAAACTGGGTCAAAGACAAAGTTGGGGTGGTTTAAATTATAAAACTTAAAAAAAAATGTAGAAGTAAGTCTATATGACCTTTGATTTGACGGTAAGTTCTACATTGTGACACTTGAAACATAGCAACTAATAACTAATAAATACATAAATAAGGTGTTCTTTAATAACTATGTTTCAAAGGACTCCATCATAAAAATAGAAATAAAACATAAAAAAACAGGAATGATTCATGAATCATATATCTGATAAGAGGCATATCCAGAATACATAGGGAATAAAAAACAAAACTCTTAGAAGTGAATAAGAAAAGCATAAACAGAACAACAGAAGAGCTGAATGGATACTTCTCCAAAGGAGATACAGTTGGAAACAGGTCCAGGAGGAACGGTTGAGCATCAGCTGTCACTAGGGGAGAAATGTCCCTGTCACCACAGGGAGACACAGTCACACCCACTACCATAGTTATAATGAATAGTGAAACAAATGACTGGAGCTGGGGAGACACGGAGAAGCTGAGTGTGCCACACTTTGCCGGAAGAGTGTGCACGGACACAGCAGCTTAGCAAAATAACTTGGCAGTTCCTCAGAGGAGGAAGCAGAGTTACTACATACATCAGCAACTCCTGTGTGAAAAGGCATTTTAAACATCTGACAGTTGGCATGATCGTTTTTAAAGATGAAAGAAACTTTGAGTGGAGGTAGCTTGCAAGGACAGATAAAGATGATCCAAATAGCTATGGGTTATTAAATAAAGATTTCAGTGTTGGGGGAGATATCTCTAAAGTTGTTAGATAGAGAGGACTCTAAGCCCCCCCAAAATAGTATAGGCAGTTGCTGCTATTATGGATTGACCATCATAACAATATGGTAAGATGTAATTGCCAATCTGGTCACAGAACACAGAAAAATCAAGCATGAACTGACTTACAATTTTAAGTTCCTGAAACATGCTATGTAGGCTGGGGAAGGATTAACAGCCTTACTCAGCTATTAACTCTGCATACAGTACTACCAATAAGCAAGGGGAGATTTGTCTACTGATGTAATAGTGACACACCGGTTATGGAAGAAACCAACCACTCTCTGGTGGACTTCGATGCACACTGTACAGAAGGAAATATGTCTTGTATTACAAAGCTGGCTAAAATCCAACAGCTGAGAATGTCAAAATTCCTAGTGGAGTAGGTATGGCTATTGATTTGCTACACTGGTGTGATGAAATAATATAATACTCTAATTATATAGAGTAGTGCTGCTAAGGTCGGCCACAGAAGCTTCATTTTGTAGTAGTCAGTGGCAACTAACTACAGAGGTGCCTATCTGACCAAATACTGAGAATTACATGCTCAGCTTTACATGGGACATCAAGCCATTTGCTCCAAGACCAGGGAACATGATAAACTAAGAGACATAAGGAATGTAGAGGAATGATGTAGAACGCTGATTTCCAATTATGCACTCAAGCATATAGCAGCTGAGATTCCCTATACAAGATGTTTCCTGTCAGAATCAGTAATGGATGGGAGAGAGGATTCAGAGCCTCGGCTGTCCCTCATGAGTCATAAGTTGTTATGATTTTGCAGGGAGACTTTCTTCAGTGAGGTAGCCACTGGTAAGGTCCCCCATGTTCCTGTAAACAATTTCCTTTGCATACCCCATTTAGTCACTTAATGCAGCCCATTCAGTCACTTAAAAAAGAAAATAAAATAAAGTACAAAGGAGATTAAATGGATGGAAAGGAAATAAGGGGCACAAAATCATAACGTAGGTAAAATATGAAGAAATGCATATGTGTATGGAAATGTCATAATGAAACCCATTATACATAATTATTATATGCTAATGAAAGGTTAAAACATATAGTCACTCAAAAGTTCATACATTAATGTTCATAGGATTTGTAATAAGGTAAAAGGATCACAATGAAAATGTGCACCAACTGATAATAGGTAAATAAAATCCATATCACAGGTTATCTTTCCATAGCCAAAAGAAGGAAGTACTGGAACATGCTATTGCATAGATAGTTAAAGCATGTTACATGAAACGGCTATTACAGAAGCCATAATTTGCGCATTGTATTCTAGTGACATGTCTAGTATAGATAAAACTATAAAGGTAGAGAATAGATTAATGGCTGTTTAGGACCAGGAAAGCAATAAAATTGAGGTGGCAGTTTAAAAAAACTAAAGAGCATGGGGGGGGATAGAGTTCTAGACTTGATTGTCTTAATGGCTGAAGTAAATAAATTACATCTTTATTATCTGACTAAAAATAGATGATTTTTAGTCAGCTCATGGTGATAGGCCTCCTTTATCTCTTTCACTGTTGATTTCCAAGAGCTTAAAATAGTGCTTGGCACACAGTAGGTGCTCAATAAGTGTTGTGATCACTATCCCTGTTACATCTGCCCTGTATAGACTGTAAGAAGCAGCGCAAAACTGCACGGAGCCAGACCTGGTCTGAGCACACGAACGCCCTAGGGGGGGGGGGGTGTCTGGGATTTTCCAGAACAGGATAAATATTTTAGATTGAATCATTTTATTAATTGGAAAAAAGATTTTTTTTCCCAGCAAGCTGTTTGATCAAGCAGGAGTTGCTGCATTATTAAATGTTTTAATGAAGTGTCCTCTCACAGAAATTGTTTCGTCTAAACACACTGGAGTCTCATCTTAATTTTAACTTCGCTAATTAAGTTATACAGAATGATCTGCGCGGGATTTCAGGGAAGACCAATGGCAACACACACTGGATACAGTGTCTGTGCTATTTCCTACACTTCCTAATGACTTGGTCGACGCCAGCCAAATCATGAAGCTTATGCAGCCCAGTGTTAATACTTACCTTCACGAAATCTGTAGCTGATTTCCTAAGGAAAACAGCCATCAGAACAACATCTGTTTGTCTCCCCTGTGGTTTCTTTCTTCTTTTTAATCTGACAATTAAAAGCGAAATGCCATTTAAACTTCTTTTTCTTCAAAATTCTCCATTGCGTGCTGAATTCAAAATTCTCCATCCTCTTACCTCGTGTCCTGCTACAAAGTTTTGTTTTAATGGTTAGTCCCAGAAGGCTACCTTACAAAAACACAAACATTCAAATAGCCAGTAAGGTCTGAGGATTGACCACAAGGTCAAAATGCAAATGTACATTTGCTTCCTACACTATCCAATAAAGCCTTTTATTGAATTCAGAATTTTAAAAAATATAGTAATTTCCTAGTAATTCTAGACTCAAGGCATCTGAATTGTACACACTTAAATTTTATAGCAAATATTTTCACTGCTTCATGCAAGTGTAAAATTTTCCTTCCTCAAATGTAATACACAAGTGAGATTCTACAATAAATGACATTTAATTGTTGTTAACCAAACATGCCATTGATTATAAGTAATCGTGAAGACATATCTTTTAAGAATTCTAGAGGTATAACAGGTTATGTTAAAGCCTGTGTTTTTCTATATGAAATGCACTGTAATTGAAGGTGACACAATCAAAAACGCCTTTGTGCTTCATATTAATATATTTCAAATGAAATGGCTGTGTGGAAAGCTAGCTCTGTTTGGGTTTTCTACTCTCAGCCTAGGGTTGTCATGGTAAAGAAAATATTTTTACCTGGGACTGGGAAGTAGTGGTCTGGCACTGGCCCCTGTGCTGCCTGCAGATGGACGACGGTTTCTGCGTTGGCTCTGAGCTCGACCATTCCCACCTACAGGAGCTGGGGTCCTTCTGGGAGGATCCAGACAGGAGTGTAGGGGAGGGGAAAGAGACACAAAATAGAACTGACCAGGAAGCCACAGCAAATATTTAAGACATCGGTGTGAAAACAAGCTGCGGGAATGTAGGGACCAGAATTCCCCTAGCCAGCTGCCATTCTTTTATTTAATCAAGATTCACAGGAGAACTAGAAAAATTTCACTGCGAGCTACTTTGTAAATTCCAGGACCAGACCGGATAAAATGAACGGAACAATTCTAAGATTCACCTGTGCCCTCAGCGGAAACAGCATGTGCTGAAAACCCAACTCCAGTGTGACAGTGTTGGTGTTGGGAGGGAGGTGACAGTGCCCTGATTGCAGAAGGGGCTTGAGCCTAGGGAGATAACTCAGTTGTTGGACACTACCGGGCAACCATAAGGATCTGAGTTAAGATTTTAGCAGCCACAGAAAAAACAAAGGCAAGCGTGACAGTGCATCTCTGTAAACTCTACACTGAGCAGAAGAAATAAGCATTTCTAAGGCTTCCTGGCTGCCAGTCAAGCTGAATGGCAGAACTACAGGTTTCATTGAGAAACCCTGCCTCAAAAAAACAAGCTAGAAATAGAGGAAAACTCCAAACATTAATCTGTAGCCTTCACATTTACATGCTTGCATGTGGACACATAACTGCACACACACACACACACACACACACACACACACACACACACACACACACACACACACACACACACCCCACAGGTAGGCTTGACACTGCATTTGATTGTGTGCTTTCCTGTGAACTTGGCTCTCTTGCCTTCTACTGAGACGTCATAGTCAAAGTTCCTCCTTCATACGTGGCACCTTCTTCAGAAATAGGCTCCTTGATCTCAAACATTCCAACATCCCAAACTGTAGAAATAAATCTCTATTTGTACACATTGCTCATCTCATATAGTCTACTATAAAAACACATAAAAAGCTTAAGGCAAACTTCTATTCTTTCTGCCTTGAAAAAGGCCACATGGTCCTCAGACTAAAAGAAAATTGCATACTTATCTTTAAGCTATGATGAGCATGTGTCCAATTTATACTTGTGTATGACATATTTCCTGTGGTGCTCTTGGCTGAAAGTGACAGTTACTTATATTTGAGAATTTTTTTTTTTTTTTTTTTTTTTAGGTAACACCCATGTATCTTTTTATGTAGGTCTAATACCTTCCAACAAAGCTCTCCTTTGTTTTATAGCCAGAATTCTCTGAGGTCCTAGACAGGACCACAGCTCTGATTATTTTGGGTATGGGTGAAGATTCCTCAGACACCTTTTCCAATAAAAGTTGAGCTCACATTTCAGATCAGAGTGGGTATGCTTTTCAGCCTTATATTGATTTTCTTTTCCATTCAGAAATCTGAAAAAATAATTATTACTTGAGATGTGCATAAGCTTTGAGGAAATAGGTCTCTACCATCTATTTTAGAATAGCTGAGGTCTCAAAGGTTGGGTGGTAGATCAATTTTTAGCAAGCCAAGGGACAGCATGTACACTGGCCAGTTATGGTCTAACATTAATGTCTGTTCTTCCCCCATTTTATACATTTGGCTCATTTTTAATTGCTTTGGGGTATTTTTTTCTAAATTTCTCCACTTTGTCTGGAAGCCAGAATAAGCAAACTATAGCAACAATAAAAAAAAAATATGTAGTCGGAAAGAAATTCACTTCCCTTGACTCAGAAATATTACCTCAAAGCAGGGTTGCAAGATGTCTAGAGTCCAGGATTAAAATGTGGGGAGGTGGTGGGAGAGACTATTCATCACTCTCTGTCCTTTAAGGTTGTATATGTTCTGAAATCACAAACATGTGGATGGGATATTTGACTTAAGGGAAGATCACTTTTCTGTACTCACAAATCGCCAGGTTCCATCTCCAACGCTAAGCAAATAAATATGCATGCTCGCCTGTGCAGTGTTTTCTATTATTAAAATTATATACTTCCCCTTCCTCACCACAATGGCATTGCACAATAATGATATTTTAAGAATAATAACAATTTATCCAGCATTCAATACTTTTGTACCAATGTTTAGAATTCATTAGATCTAGTTCTCTTCTCTTATTTTTAATATTTCTGAGTGGGTTTGTTTCTTAGAAGTGAAAGATTTGTTTATACCAAACTCACTCTTTTAACGCTAACCCTGCATGCAGTGAATGGGTTTCTCCTGACATTTATCACAGGTATTGGCACATTGGAAGTTAGCTTTGGGCACCCTCTCTTCACTTCCTTCTAACCACAATTCCCATTTGTTTTTCGTAACATTTTCATATTAGTTTTTAATTACCTGAGAATGTTAACTATTTCTGATAAGATTAATGGTTTGTCTATTCTCTACAAAGCAATGGCCTGGCTCACATTAACTTTACATCCAATGACAAACTTCCCTCAACAGTCATCCTCCGCCATACATGTTTTTAGATTCCATGTAGAAAAAAAACAGCTGTCTTCTACTTCTATTTTTTATTTGAATTCATTTCCTTTCTTTCTCATGTAATATTACTCTGGCTAGGACTGCCAATACTGTGCTGACTAGAGATAAGGAGATACCCACCCTTACCTTGCTCCAAATATTAAAAAAAGTTCAATTTTTCATCATCAAATACATTAGCTATGAGCTTACTGCCATTAAATTTATTGTGTCAAAATATATTCCTTCTATATTTTATTTGCTGAATTTATTTTAATCATGAAAGGATGTTGAATTTTAACAAATGCTTTTTTTTTTTTTGCATCTTACAAGATGATTTTGCTTTATACCAGATCTGTCAATGCTTTGTAACATATTTGTTGTTCTGAAAATATTGCTTCATTGCTGTGTTCCAAGAATAAATCACAATTGGTGACGATAAACAATGCTTTAAAGTAGTGTTGAGTTTGTTTTGATAGTGTTTTATTGGGTATAATTATACCTTTGTTCATCTAGGACATTGGCATATAGTTTCTGAGATCCTTGCCTAGCTTTAATAATGGGATTATAATGGCCTCATAAAATAAGCTTGAAAGTGTTCATTTCTCTTCATACTTGTAAAAAAATTGATGGAGAATCATAAGGAATTTCCCTGTAAATGTTTGGTAGAACTTATTAGACCAGTATAATTCCTTCATTCTAACACTAATCCTTATAACGCATAGACAAAGGTAACTCTCTCACACATCAAGAAGTTTCTATTTCCAGTAAATGAAAACCATTGCAGAAAAACACAACTGGACACAATGCTGACTTTCATGGATCATGGGGAGCCTGGGCCCAGCAGACACATGTCCAACACTGTTACTATACCTAGGGCTCAGGGAATGTCACACAGAAATTTTATAAAAGCCAGAATACCAGAAAGTCTTGTGTGAGACTTTCTTTGAAATGGTTCTATAAACAAGACCTGAAGAATGGCAATGTCAATAGACATGCTAATACAAAAGAGGAAAAATCTCATGCCATTCTCCTCCTAGATGAAAACTTATAGACAGCTCATGACTGCAGAGTGAGGGACAATTAGTCTTCCCCGGGGATGGCCTCCTGAGTTGGTTACCCAATATCTATGTATGTCCATAGAAAGGAAGTATTTTATAGAAGAGGGATGTTAAATTAACTGATTTTCAGGTTTTATTTTTTCTAGTTGTGTTGTACAAACTTTGTTGGGGTCATTACCTGATGTTTGTTCCACAATTTAATTGGTTTTGTTAGAAAAATAATTAGAATCTTTTTTGACTTTTGATTTTTTGAGTTTCCCATAGATTTCTGCATTTTTGTTATCATAGGTCTTACATAAGGATGCTGTACTTACAACAGTTGATTTTACAATGATAAAGGTACAATTTGACTCTCACAACAACTACACACTTAGTTTTATGGTGTTGATGTCTAAATTGATATCATCTTGGTTTATGCATCCCATGACAAATTATTTTATATTTTCTTATAGAAATGCTTTAACTTCAGTTCTCCTGTCAGTGTCAAAACTATACATAGATCGCATCCATAGAGTACCCTGAGCTGGAACTTTATCATCTGCTTTGATGCTTCTGTGAACATGTTGTTAATCTGCAGGCTTCAGCTTCAGCTTTAAAGCTTTAAGGACTCCTTTTGACAATTCCTGAAAGGCAGCCCAGTACTGAGATTTAGCATTGTTTAGTCTAAGGATGGGATTTGTTCCTTCTCTACTTTGAATCTTTCATTTCAGTCTCTCCTGAGTTAGGTTGGTTCCCTACAAAGAGGGGCTGAATTGAAAGGTTCACAGTAGAAAAGGAACAAATTCTCTGTATTTCCCACCTCTTTATGGTGTATTTGTTCATTAATGTGGCATTGTACACTACAGTGTGTTTACATGCCCGAGCAGCTTTATATGCAGATACTTATTAGGAGGAAACCATTGGTCTGGATCCAGATTTCTGGTTCCTAAAGCATCATAAATACTGGACCATCTCTGAACAAGAATATCCCACTGTTGCCTAGAGACAGGGGGATCTTGCTGCTAGGCAGGGCATCCAAGGGCAGGATCCACATAAGCTTCAGGCTTACTAACACCTCTCTGTCCTCAGTGCGACCCACTCCAAACTCACCGAGTAACCACTGTGTTTGCAGTCTGGGGGCAGCGCTTGTCTTTAGGGTGACAAGCAGTGGAAGCTCCATGCTATGGGGACCATCCATATTCTTTCTACACTGTGTTGATGCTCCCCCATAGTGCTCCCATATACCTTGTCACGGGGTCTCTAGTTATGCAATTCTCTACCCGTTTGCAGCGCCACCATCTTTTCTTCCAATTTTGAGAAATCACTTCTTAAAGTATCTTCCCATAAGACTTACCTCCTTTTAAAAATTGTTCCAGAGATACTACAGGCTCTTCAGACTCCCTCTCACAGCAGGACAGAACTCAGGCTAAGGCTTGGGTTCTAGCCTCCAGCTCCTCCTTGGTGGATGCAGGGCAAATAGTGAGGCTGGGAGATGGTCTGTATAGTGTCTGTTTCTCATCCATGTACCAAGCTGTAGCCTGGCGAGGGACACACGGAGCCAAAAGAGTTGCAGGGGAGACTCAACTTTACCTCAGCCTATACCCATATTTGAATATTTATTTTTCTTATTAGAGTCATTTTTTCATTCATCCAATTGATTAATAAATATAACCAAGGCCCCTTTCAAAATTATGGTACCCTTTATAGTTTACCTATAGTCAATTTACATTGGTATTATTTCTAATGTGATCTACTTCTTAGAATTCTTTGATGCAGTTTGAAGCTCTGACTTGCAGGTCTGTATATCCACACGCCCTTCTGCAGTGCTCACTTGTGAGCAAAGCATTCTTGGCACTTGCCTGGCACTCCAGTGGACTCCATAATCAGGAATGCAGTAGTAACAGGAGCCTCCAGCCCACCACTGACACTTTGGTCACTCTATTCATGGAATGCCTTGTCTTACCCTGGGTTCGACTTCATCTTCTTGTGTTCACAGGTTCACTTAGGCCACCATCCCTAGATGCAGCAGACCAGTTTGTCTGCTCTCCTTTCACCAACCTGAGAACTCTCCTCCAGGCTTTACCTAGAGGAAAATGCAAGTCTATGTCCTCAACTCTTGAAGTTCGTTGGACCCCATCCTCCATAGTAACAGAAGTCTACCCATATACACAGAAGCCCAGAACTGCCTGAGTGCTCTGTGTTTGCTTTTTCTAGCTAGCTTTCTCAGAGCCTTACCTTGTTATATATCAATTGTCTCCTTTGATGTCATGGATGGGCAGGTGTTCCATAGATCTGGGCCTTGGGAACCTGACTGCAGCAATGAAGGAATAATGAAAGTAGAGGCACATATATTGAAAAGCTGGGATCAGGCGGGATGTGATGTGTGCTCTGATGGAGATGTACTCGGGGTCTGGAAACACCAATCACATATACAACTGAATGAGGGGGAAGGAAGCTAGTTAACATCAGTAGGAGGTCTCTGTATTGCAATCATTGGGAGGAACAATCTGTGGCTGATCATTTCTCCATACTGGCTTTAGCTAAAGGTCAATTATTCATAACATTAGAACAGAGAAAGGCCTTGATATTACTATGTTCTGAAGTATTGGGGTCCTTGGTGTAGCCATGGTTATGTCAACAACACACTCACTCAGGACTTCTTCCTTTCTCACAAGAGGCCTCAGTTCAAATCTCAATTTTGCCAAACTGCCTATGGTTTGAGTCTGTGCAGATCAACCTTGAGCTCATCCCAATCCTTCAGCTACAGAATGGAAAGTTATCGGTGGCAGCAATAGATGAGATTTTACATGGAATGAAGGAAAACACATTGGCTTCCCCACTGCATAGAAATTCTTATATTAATAACATCATGGGCCATCATGCATCCACTGACTTGATGAGGAAGTGGGATGATATATAGTTTCATTGAAGAGTTAGTAAATGAAATCACAAAACAATGCAAGTAAGAGAAAACAGCTGATAGTTATTCTTCCCTATTTTCTATTGTATATTAGACAGCCCCCAAAATTTAGTGTTATTTGCAATTTAAAGCATAGTGAAAGAAATATGCTTTCATTAAAACAATAGGTAGAATTTTGAATTATGATCTTTCTCAAGGAATATGAAATAATATACTTTTTTGCAATGCAGTACAGTGGGTGAGTCATCACAGCTCTGTCACCTAGTAACCACAGAGGAAGTGACTGACACAAAGAGTGATCTTCATTGCTTGTTAACAGGTTTGTTGTGCTAAATACATTTTCAAATTGGGCTATTCTCAAGTCGTGATAAGTTTATTGCATGATAACCCCACTGAAAGTCAAGGAGCACTTTCTATTGCTAAGCAACACATTCTGAACTGGCCTTCATGCAACTAACAGTCTATAATAAGATGACAATGGTTCTTTTAACTATTATCAATAATTCTGTCCTGGAGTGGTAAACATAACACCAGAATGTTTTGAATAGCAATTTTTAAAAAAGGATTAAAAGATGTACCCCAAGATTTATGAAACATACTGACAAATTATCTTACCAAATGTTTTTTTTTTTTTTACTTTATATTCTTACCAAATGCAGAGATATCACATGGGCCATAGGCTGGTCTAGCTTGGCACTAGCTTGTTTTGCCATTTTTTGTTCTATAAACCCTAATTTTCTGTCCAATAAATCTTTGTTGAGCTGTGTAACTCCAGAAGCAAATTCCATTTCAGTTTTTGGTGCATGGTTTAATGAAATCCTCTTCTTTAAAGGGTGCTACATGGAACTCACAGGTGTTCACGTTACAAAACACACTGAGGACAGTTGTGTCAGTTCTTCTTGAATATTCTAACATGTGCTCCAAAAATACAAAACCTCATTCTCAGAGGAAAAAAAACTACACGATGTAATTAATTTTTATTTTCATGCTATTTCTGGAGAACAAGTTATATTAAAGGACAGATTTTGAAATTTAAAACATTTTTTATGGTCCAGCGTACAATCAATGGTATTGCCTAGTTTTCTAGTTTTTGTCGACTCAGTAGAAACTAGAGTCAGTTAGGAAGAGAAAACCTCAGTTGAAGAATTTCCTCCATCAGATGGTCTGTGCCATATATGTGGCCATTTTCTAGATTAATGTGGGAGGGCTCAACCCACTGTGGGAAGTACCGCCTCTGGGAAGGTAGTTATGGGTTGTCCAGGAAAACAAAGTGCTGGGAAGTAAGGCAACAAGCAGCATCCCTTCCCAGTGCCTGCTTCAGATTCCACTCTGGGTTCCTACCTTGAATTCCTGCCTAGGATCCCTCAGTGATGGAATGTAACTCAGAAGCATTAACCACATAAATTCTTTGCTCTCCTAAGTTACTTTTGATTGCAGATTTTATCACAAAAGAAAGATAAACGAGGGTGGCAGCTTTGCCAACTCTGCATTTTCGTCCACTGTGCTTTCTGAGGTGATGTACTCTTGTATGTTAATGCCGGTTTGGTTAATGTCATTGTGCTCATTGTTTATGTCAGCAAGCTAGAGTCACCTAGCAAGAAGAACCTGGATTAAGGTACTGTGTCCATCAGATTGGCCCATGGGTATAACTTTGGGGGGATTTTCTTGGTTATTAATTGATGGAGGACAGCCCAGAACACTGTGTATGTAACATCACTGGGAGAGTTTTCCTATTTTGGGAGGGTGGAGTTATTTAGATTGCTTTTCATTGGAAGATTCAGATCTACTAACTTTTTTTTTTTTTTTTTTTTTAGCCATATGAGCTATTAAATCTGTTATTTTTCTCTCTGTTTTCATGTGGCCTAATTCTAGAATTTCCATTTAGCTTTTCGGTATAATTTCTGTTATGGGTCTATATACTCATTCGTTATATATACATTTTCCATATGTTTAACATGCCTAAAGTACTTATATATATCATACTTGTAATATTTATTACTTAAGTATACACACGCAAGTATAAGCACAAATATACAATAAATGGCATACGTATGACATTAAAACTTCATTTGACATAAGATTCTCAAAGTTTGTTTCTATTGGTGGTTTCTTTCTTGGTGTTGATTATAATTTCTTGAATGATACACATTTAGTGTGTTTGTTTTAATCCAGATGTTAGACACTACAACCAACATTATGGAGGCCATGAACTCCACTTACAATTGACTATTTGTTAGAAACTCTGATATTGTTCTGTGGATCTACCTCTATTTTCTTAAACTCTTTTTCTCGGTTCTTCAGTCTGCTTATCATTCTAAGGTTTCACATCCATCAACTCTTAAGGTTCATTTTTGTGGTAACAAGAAGTTGATTTGGCTAGTCAAAGTAAAATCCCCCCCTGGATAAGAAGACAATAGTCAATATCTCGGCTGAATTAGTTCTTCTTCCAATTGTTGGGGTGTCTTCTTGCTGCTGCTGTTGCTGTTGGGGATGGTGGTGTTGATATGCTGATGCTGGTGTTGGTGGAGCAGTAGAAGGTACTAGGGTTGCTTTGATTTGTTCTGTTTGCTTTGCTTCTGGAAGCCCAATGGTCTCCTACTATCTGCTGCTTGAAGGGAACTGAAGGGCTTGAGAAGGATACTGGGTTAGGGCTCTCTCCTCTTGCAGCCATATTTTTGCATAATTTATAACCTGATTTCTGGCTGCTTGTCCAGCCTCCAAAACATGTATCCTGACACCTTAAGCCCATTAGGCTGTGACTTTCTAGTTAGGGTGTGTCCTCAGCAGTGGCCCAAAGATAGGCCTTTTAGTCCTGCTGCCATGGTCTGTCTTTTCTGACTGTATGTATCACACTCTCTCAAATCTACCACTCCTCTCCATCTCTGAAAGTTTACTCGAGCTTGGAGGCCGTCTATCCATTTGTCTTAAACTAACTCATATTTTATCATCACCATCTCCATAGGACAAAAAAATCCTACCAAGCCACCTCACACTGTATAATAACCAGAACCTGCTCTGTGAATCTCAGTGGCTTTATAGTTACAGATTTGTCTGTGAGATTAAATTTATCCACAACTTCAAAATCTATCTTTGTTCAACATCACAAGCACAGATAAGTCTGAAAGTAACAAGTGGATATAATAGTAGACACAGAAACAAACCCTAAGGAGTTAGTCATCCTGAAAGACTGTTTATTCTTCTATGTACAGACATCCTTCCAGTGTCTTATATAAGGCAGAGCATTTGTGGATACCCCATGAGTATCTCCCCTCTATTCTTTGGATCTTCTATACATTTCTTATATTGCCTAACACAGTGTAAATATTATACCAATAGTTTGCTCTGCTATAACTTTTAGGGATTAATTACTATACTAAGCACTAACAATTTATGTTCTTTAATAGTCTGTTTTCAGTTGGCTGGATCTATAGGTTAAAACTTCAGATGGAGAGAAGAGGCTACAGTCTCAGAAATTCATTGTTGTCTGAAGGACTGTGAATGCTCCCAGCCAGAACACATGTTGAAATTTACTAGTGCAGCATCAGAAAGTAGGATTAGGTGTGGCCTTAAGAGGTGATTATACCATAAGAGGGGATCCCCTGAGAGCAACTTCCTCTCTGGGACACTGACTTAGGTGGTGAGAACAGGAGGCATCTTTGCATGTCCAGCCACTTCCTTTGCACATAGCCACTTCCTTTTCCTATTCTGTTTCTCCTGGTAAGTAAAGCCATGTGTGACCCACAGCAGAAGCCGAGAGCCATCTCATTCCCTTCTTCAGAACCATAAACTAAACAACTTCTTGTCTTTACAAATCATCTGTTCTCAGATATTTTTTTTTTTACTACAACAATGCCTAAGCCCATTTCATAGCAATAAATCCATTTCATTATGATGGGGGAAATTAACTTGATGACGCAACTGACATGTGAAATTGGCCCACATCTTAAATCACAAACTTTCTAAAATGAAGCAAAGTTGTGTAGCTTTTTATTTATTCTCTCATATTAGCATCTATTAGCTGTGTGTAACTACTTTGCACTTGAGATATTATTGGTGCTAATAAAGAACTGAAATCTTCATTATATTTAATTTAAATATATTTGATTTTGACACATAACTCAGGGCCAGTATGCTCCATAGTACAGGGGAAAGCAAATAGAAGCAGAGAGATTGAGACAGCTGAAGTCATTCTTGACACAAGACAATCAACACTAATGTATTTTATAAAACAAGAAATGAGATAGTTTTGAGACTTTATGATACCAAAACAGTATTGAACCATTTAAATACACACACACACACACACACACACACACACACACACACACACACACACACTAGTTATATAACAATGGAAGTTTTAGGAATAAAAATGTTGATAAAAAAGCAAACTGAGAAAATAGGTTTATTAATAGATTGAACATTTCCTCATAGAAGGGACACAATAACCCCAAGTCAAGGAAAAACTCCCCTGTATTCTGCTTTCTTTGTATGGTGGACATACACGTGGGGCAGAGCCACATCATTCATAGAGGATAGTACTTCAGCTCAATAGAAAAGCAAGAAAAGTGTAAGCATTTCAAAGACTTCCTTCATACTCTGCTACAAAGTAAAGAATGGTACCATCTCTCAATAAATTTCTCCATAACTGGAGTTGCTTCTGAGTTCATATACACTTGTATTTAGAGTCTAAGCCCAGTAGATACATTTCCTGGATCTTCATGGTAGATTCTTCTTTGAGATGAGCTGTGCAGGCTCTGGAGTGACAGGGCCTGAGAGAAGAGGCCAGGCATTCCTTGTCATTCTATTATGTACAAAGTTAGATACAGATGACTTACCTCAACTATTTTCCCTTGGAATTTGCAGAAATCCTGTAGTTGAATTTCAACAACTCATATGTAGATGCAAAATTCTAAGAGAATGTATTTGGGGAAATTATATAAAAGGTGGAAATTGTTGAGTAGCTGGGGAGACACCTTGGTTAAGTGCTTGCTTCGCAAGCATGAGGGCCTGAGTTGATCTATAGTATCCATGTAAGAACTCAGGAAAGATGCTATGTGTTTTTTGTCTTAGTACTAGTGAGGTGAAGACAGGATTTAGAAGTTCAGTGACCAGGCATCCTGCCTAATCAGTGAGCCCACGTCCCCATAAGAAATCTGTCTCAAAATACAATTTCTGAGGAACAACATATAGGGCTGCCCCTGGATCCTCACACACTTGTTCATGAAGACACCGCCCCCCCCCGGCCACACACACACACACACACACACACACACACACACACACACACACACACACACACACACACACAGAGTAGAAACCAAATTCCAAACTCTAGTTTTAATGATTTATATTTCAGATGTACAAAATAAATCTACCTTTTTTTGTTGTTGTTGTCCACACCAAATAATTTCCATCTTAAACTATTTTTGGAATCACAAGGGAAACAGAGTAAGAAAGGCAGAACATCTCTGAGCATAAACAATTACCGTCTTAAAAAAAGACTGGCCAGCTGAATGCTTGTCCTAATTAAGGTGTCAACACAAATTGTCTGCCATTGTCTCATTCTAGAGTGCGTCTAATCTGATGTGTTTCCCCTGTCTGTATGCCTCTATTTTTGTGCAGAATGGAATAATCAGACTTACCTGACTGATCCAGTTACTTTCATGTTAAGGCAAAAACAAATAAAAATATTCATTAGCATTATACTTTCAGAGAATCCTAAGTCATCACTGCTTCAAATATGTCAAAGAGGAGAACAAAACAGAACTTCAAATTTCATTGTATTAAGCCTATTCCAGATAGTAACATGTGGTGTTTTGATTCCTAAAGACTGTCACGGAATAGGCCAATCTAGTCTGCAATACGTTTTTGTCTTTGACTTACTTTGCCTTTTGACCTTCCATCATGGAAATGGTAGAGAAGACATCAGGAGTACCAAATGTGCCTGATGCTTAACACAGCATCTGGACTGTGATCTTTGCTACAAAAACAAGTATCTATTCTTCAAGTATGAATTCTTTTGTATCTGAAATTGAACGGCTGCTGTAGTGGCATCTTTATGCTGCTGGGAGCTGTTGGCCCTCTCTGTTGCTTGATCAGAAGAGTTATGCTTTTATTTGAAGGTGGGATGGTTTTTCATTTTGAATTATTGTTTGGTTTGCTTCCCATACAATTCCATTTTGAGGCATTGGTGCATGCAAATAGCCTTATTTATTACCCCAGATCAGGGTCCTTCCACTTGTGTGTTCGCTCAGTTGACTTATCCCCAGAAAGCGATTCTATGACTCTGGTCTCTCTTTTGTTTCTTTTCCTCAGTCTTTGGGCCCCCCCGACCCCCTTTAGTTTGTTTTTGCTACATTTCAAACCAGTTTTATTACTTCATCAGAATCGAAGAACTGATATGTTTAGAGATTGCATTTCCCCATTTACCAACCTTCCTTCTATAAACACTCTGCAAGGTGCTTTTTCCCAGGCAGCACACCCAGGGAGTAACTGGAAAGAACCTCAGGAAACCAGAACTAGTCCAATGACTTCTGGGAAATTTTATCTTTCTGAGAGGGAAAGATGGCTGTACCTGGGATTTGTCCTAATCTTCACACAACCCAGAGTCTTATACACAGACAAAAACAATAAAATCCCACATAAACTGAACTCCTGTAGTGGTTTGTAACCACATCATTATAGATGGCTAAGTGAAGAAAACTTGCTGCTCTTACAGAGGACCTGCATTCTGTTCCTAGCATTCACATTGGGACCCAACACCCTCACTGTCTTCTGAGAGTACGTGCATGCATTTTGTACACATACAGACAAGCAGGCACACACAAATATATATAAATTAATCTTTTTAAATACTCAAAAATAGAGGTGGAGGAAGTCAAATATAGGCCAGCAATACGTCTGCTGCATAAGCCTGATGACCCAAGTTCAATCTTTGGGTGCCAAATAAAGGTATAAAGAAAGACCTGACTCTACAGTGGTATTGCTGGTCCCCACATGCAAGCAATGGCATATGTACTTTCAAAACACACCATGTAAATAAAATAATAATAACCAACTTTATAAAAAAAACTGAAAGAAATATGTGCTGTTTTTTAAGCCAATCTCAAGAATGAAAAGATATTTCCTAATATTAATCCCATCATCACCCATTTTGCCCTCCTAAGAAGACAGAAAGGGATCTGGCTGTGTGTAGATAAAAATTCTGTCACCTAAAAAAAACTGTCTGATCTTTGCTTCTCCAGAGTCCCTTTCTGTTTATGACATCTTGCAACATGATTTTGTCTCTAAAATGTATCAGTTGTGTCAATGGATTCACTTCTGATTGTCACTGTGGTGGGGGACATGGAAATACATGGAGGTGTCAGTCACAGGCCTATCCAAGATGGGCACACCCAAGAAGACTCCACTCATACATCTGTCCTTGGTGCTGTGCGATGAGAATTAAAGAATCAGCAAATGGAGCAGTGGGTGTGTTAAGACACCCTCCAAGGAGATTGTTAATTCCTCTGTATGTTCTCTCTCACATCTCTAAATAGTCAAACTCACGAAGATCTTGCATCGTTAATAAAACTTTACAAAATAATCTCTTCCCTCCCCATCTCCATAAAGAGCAGTACAAGCTAAGAGTCCTTAGAGCCTGGCATCTTTACCACCAAACCTCAACCAAGGGCTATGCTCCTTTCACCATAGCTGGTCTTTCTGACAATGACTGCTCACCTAAATGACTTCCTATTTCTGACAACTTACCTCCTGAAATTGTTTTTCACATAGGATTGCTATGTGGGCTAAATGAGACAACATAGAAGATTCCCAAGGCAAAGTTATATAAATCTCTATGAGTCTTGATTAAAAACAAAGAAACCAACCAACAAGAAGACATTATAATTTACAAAGTACAGACATATATCTGTCTCATAGTTCTGGAAAGTGGGAAGCTCAAGAACATGGTGACAGAGTCTGCGGGACATCCGGTAATGGCTTCCATTGCTGTGTCCTAGTACGGCAAAGGGGATCATACAGAAAGCCAAAATGAGTGCACCGTCTCAGGTCTCCTGGTTTTCTATACTTACATAACCACAGCTGCCATCACTTAGATTTAAACCTTATGAACTCAGCGGATCCCAATTGCCTCTGACTGTCCCCACTTCCAATACATTGATATACAATTGAGATCAGGTTTTCAGTGAATAGACTTTAAGAGGACACATCAAGCCATGGTAGAGACATAATGTAAATCAGAGATAAGTGACCAAAGTAAGATTCTCTAGAAATGACAGAGTCTTCTGACTCTGGTTGGTGACATCTCATTCACTTCCTAGATCTCCAGATTCATCACTGGTGCCTGGGTTCTGGGCTAGCAGTCTTCCCATGTCATCCCTGGATAACTAGGACTTTCCAGGTGGGCCATATAATGAACAAGGGGCTTACATTGAGATGACGTTCCATTGAGAGTCCAGACAGCATCAGTGCATTGCAGGTCTGAAATTTACAGCAGGTTTGTACAAAGGATGGCTAGGTGACAACACATTTCCCTGGCTCTGTGGTGACTCCTGTCAGACCCCTCTGTGAGATGAACACCAACTGTTGCGCATGCTAAGGAAATGGGCTTGTGAATGATAGGTGTACTTACCTACTACCTCTGGCCCTCCACAGTGCTGGGACTGAGCAGGTTACCATCAGCCCTAATAATCATTCCTGTGGAGACTATGCTCATACCCTTAATGACAGTCTGTAATAAATTTTTCTTAAGCCAAAGATTTAAAAAAATGTAATTGTTCTGAACCTAATAAAGTCAAGGCAAGGGGATGGTAAATATTTAAATGATATTTAGCTATTTCAAAGCATGCAATGTGCTAGCAAAACATTTTCTATGTGTGCTTTAATTAAGCAAAAAATGTGGGACAGCTATAAACCCTGTATCTTACAATCCACTTTCATGCCAATAAACAGAGCAGCTCTTATTAGACACATTCCCTGAGTCGAGAAGCAGCAGTTCCATGTCAATGAACTTGACTGTTAAGAACAAAGTGTTTCAACTTCAAAATTGTCATTCAGGAAAGATTTTTGAGTACTCTTTTAGAAATTGGCAGTTGTCATTTAATATATGATGTGATCTAAAGCGTATTATTTTTTTAATGTCACCTAGGAGATCTCAACAGTTTCATGACATCCTTAATCTGTGGTATAATTGTCTAAATTGATGGAACATCCTTTATTAACTGATGGAGGCACATCCTGCCCTTTCATAAGTCAAATAAACAGGTGTGATTATTCCGTTCTCTGAGTTCTCAATTCTTTTGTCTCTTTTTTCCCTTTCTTTGAACCCTCCCCAAACCCTCAGATAATGATAGAAGGGTGACATTATTTTAAAAGATAAGAAGCACCCAAATTACTTTCTCTCTGACCTTTGTAGTTTTAAGGACAGGCAGCTTCTGTAGGCAAACCACTTAGAGCTTTACCATGAGAGAATCATATATTGTTACTAATGAGGAAATGTATTAGGTCCTCATCTCTTCTCAGAAAAGAATTGAATAGTGTTACCGGGTGTTTTCGAACTACTGAGATAAAGCAAAGGAAAGGGTGGGAATTTTTCATGCAGTGCATTCCGTGTAGGTTTGCAAAGCATTTTTATAAGTTTGAGCCTTAGATCAAATCGGCTGAGCTTCAAGGATACATGGAAGCTTTCTGGTACAAGCTGCTCATTGACACCAGTGAGCTTTATCATGGTAAGAATAAGTCTCACAAAAAGAGATATTGGCAAAGTTACAACAAAACACTATACTTCCTATGACATGGTGATGATATTTAAATCTCTGAATAAATGGAAGTGTTCAGATTCTGTTTCCATTTCATTTTCAAGTTAGGTCTGAGTGTCTTTAGACTGTCACTAGCCTTGATTCAGAATGGCCACGTGCACCAAAGGCCATGGTCAGTACTAGTCAGCTAAGCATCATCATTTACTTCTAGGGGAAAAAAAAGAACATTCTACCCATACTTTTGAGGTCCAGCTGCCATGACAATGATAGAAGGCTGTTGTCATTAATTCTTGAGAAATTGTGAACTAAACAGCACTGCAGGCAAATTTACAATAAAGCATCTTCATTGGTACTAAAAACTGGATCTTGCTTGCTCACGGTGTTTCACTCAATTGGAAGTACCACTGTGTGTGTAGTCAGGGGAAAGACGCCAGCACATGAGAGCCACAGCAAAGGAAGCATACCGTAATAAATAAAAAGATTCATTAAGAAAAACAATAGAATAGGAAGCCACAGTCATTGACTCCAGATTCATAATTCTTCAGATTGCCCATTCACAATAAGCTTTGTGGTATGCTCCAGGTTTTAATAGTCTAGCAGCTTTTCTAAAAAAATCCTTTTTAAAAAGGATGATTGGCTTTGAACATTGGGATATGCAAATGCATATAAAGGACCGGCTTTACTGACCATTTCTTTGTGTTTGGGTCTACATTTCTTTATGTCATGATATTTCCACATGCACTGGCTTCCTGGCATGAAAATGTTTATTGCGCTCATTAGCTAAGAGGGTATCGGCACTGGTCCAATGAACACAGATCTCCCTTCTGATTTCACCCATTAAATTGCAATGGGATTCACAAGCTTAACATTGTGGGTGTGAGAATAATAAAATGGAACTCCATCTTTAGCCCAGTTACCATGGATGCAGTTAAAGGTCATGATGGCAGCTGCTAACTAGTTGCCTTTTGAGCAGTGTCCCCCTCTGCTCTGTGTTTTTCCAGCACTTTCCTTCCTATAAGTCAGTCCTGGAATACCTTCACCTCTTTGGTGACACACTAACCCCTCATTTAAAACAAGGGTTTTTTGTTTTGTTTTGTTTTGTTTTTGAGAAAATGGTTGCCAGAGCCCTCCACTTTTATTTACATATTAAGGAAAGGCTATGGAACAAGAAAGTAAAAGCCTTCATAAAAATACACATAATTGTTGCTGTAGCATCCTGAATTACTTTTGCATTTTCTGCACACCACTCTACATTCCCAACCAAAAGAAAAAAAATTGTATAGTAAATTCCCATCTCTGTTGAAACTGGTAATGGGTTCAGCCACTGATGCATTCACGGCGAGAGACATCAACTTCTTCATTCGGTCCAAAGTCCTAGGAGTTAATTCCGTGTACTGCATGAGGTGTCAGGGTAATTACCGCTGATCAGCCTTATTTCTCTGCACTGCCGGTCTCCACCCACCCCCCACGCCCTGTTTACAGATGCATCCCCACAGCATTGCAGTACTTTTATTCAGCCAAGATTCTTAATCGAAAGGGTTTGGACAGTGTTGGGTTTGCAAAGAGAAGTGTGTGGGGAGTAGAAAATTAAAAGTAGCCAAGCAAAATAAAGTGCATGGTAAGAAAATGAAAGCACTACAGTATATCCCTGATGTCAACACTTCATTTCAATAGATTCTAAAATTCCTGTTTTTTCCCCAGAGCTTTGCCTCAGGCAGCCTCACTACGGGGCTATATTTTCAAGTATTTGAAAGGATATATTGCTTTAAAAAAATTATAGGAAAACATCTTTTTTCTGTTCTGTTTAGCTATGTCATAACTATGTGTAGCTTTATAAGCCAGAATACAAAGAAATTTACTAAAATAAAAATGTTGTGCCTATTTTAAACATACATTTATATAACGTGTCATTTCATAAAAATAAATTAAGTATTATATGAGCCAAATGTTTCAATTCCACACAAGAGTGGTTTCTGGGACTCTTGGCAGGGCGCCACTATATTCATTTTTATTTCAAACACAATGTGAAGTCTTTAATTTTAACATACTTGGTAACTGTAATGGTTAGACGGCTTTTGCTATACTAACTCACCCACATTCTCTCCTGATCCTGTAGAGGTTTCATTTAGAAAAAGAAAAATATGTTAATAAAAAATAATATAATTCTGAGGCTGGACACAGGGTCCCAATGCCCCAAATTTGTGACTCTGGTTTTGGTCCTTGGCCTCTGGGTTCAGTAACAACCAACTAAAAAGTCATCGAGTGGATGACATCACTGCCACCTGAGGCAAGTTTCTGGCTTTGGACCTTGCTCCTCAGCTGAGACAAGAGAGATTTTCTTGGCCTGTTCAGATACGAGCCTTTCTATGTCTGCCCCATTTGATGGCAGCTAGGTCTTGGACCGAATTCACACACAGCTTTTTCATTTTCCGCAATAACCTCAGTCAGTCGTCAAAACTAGACACAGACAAGAAAATTGTAAAAGACCCAAGCCCCCTTGAATCTGCCATGCCCAGCTAGAAATGGGAAAGGCTAATCCCAATAAGAGGGAACAGTGTGGCAATGACAGATACATACGTAAATCTATTCATGCCCAGAGATGGTCCTGAGGGTTCCAGTGACCTCAGTGGCAGAGTGATATTTCTTCATTAAAGGGGTTGGGTAGAGGTGCAAAAGAGAAGTGATTTTCATTTGCTGTGTGGCTGTATGATGGAGAACACCACAATAACAGGTTTCAGGCTATCCCAGAGTCTTCGGCTCCCTTCTTCTGATGCTACACTTCAAATCAGAGAATTTCTTCCTGTGCCTTGTTTACTGTTGATATTTTCTGGCTGATTGGAGAGGAATGACATTTTGACAATTTACTGTAGCAGTAAGCACTGTACAAACAAAAGGTGCTGATGAGAACTGGAACCCATTATTATGTAAATGACGGCTGAGTTAACACAGAATCCATCTCCCAGTCACCATCATTGAGACCAGTTTTACTCAATGATAATAATTTTCATGATTGCAGACTTCAGAGTGATCAGAAATACGCTTTAGCTCTTGCATTTATCCACTGCTGGTACTTGACCCTTAATTAAATTCCGAAACTTTTTTATATAATAAAGTAAAATACAGCTGACATTTCTGTTCAAACAAAGAGGCTCAGACACAGAGCGGCCAAATAAGATAAAGGTGTTTCAGACTTACCTCACAGTATTTATAGTAAACACAATTGCATGGTGTGTTTTGAGAGGGAGTCTAAAGTTTAAAATGCAGATGTGCTTTTTCAAGTGATTTCAATTCTATGCCTGGGCTCTGCTCTTCTTAAATGATTCAAAATCTCTGAAAACTCATCCTGGACACATCATAAAAAAAAAAAAAATCTTCTTGAAAGATATTTAAATGCGCTCTGAAAATAAGTTCTGTGTGTGTTGTTTTAAACTCTTCCATGTTAATATCTGGACAAATGAATGTGGGTCCTCAGAACTGCACCCGTTAACAGGTACCACGGCAGCTGTGTGAGCTATCTGGATTTGGTAAAGTGTATTTTTGTCACAAATTTGTTCTTATCTTGGAAAGAGAAAGCCAGGACAAATTTTAAAATAGGATTTTTACTTTAATAAAAGAAATTGACTGACTTCTTAAACAGACATCCGGCTGAAGCTACAGCCCCAGCATCATGCAGGCATTGGCTCTTTTTTTTCTTTTCTTTTCTTCTTTTCTATCTTGCCTGTTCCTCCCTGCCTCCTCCTCCTCCTCCTCCTCCTTCTCTCTCTCTCTCTCTCTCTCTCTCTCTCTCTCTCTCTCTCTCTCTCTCTCGCTCGCTCTCGCTCTCGCTCTCGCTCTCGCTCTCGCTCTCTCTCTCCCTTCTTCCCTCCCTCTCTCCCTCTCTAGTCTAGCTGAAGCAGAAGAGCCTTGGGTTAGTATATCCTTAGTCTCATGATACCCTGCCAATGCTCCAAAGCATTGGTTTACCTTGGAGTTCCTTCACAGTTTCAGGGCAGGAGGGAAAAAAAAATCTTCATCTTGAATATGTTAATAGATACAACCCAGCTTAAAGGGGGCAATTGTGTGAGGCGAGTTTTTAATATTTCCTTAGATATAACCCTTTCTAAGCAGGCAGCTCACAAAGCCAATGAGCTAAGAAGGTAATTACTTAAGTGGATTTCACGAAGGGTAGAAAGATGATTGTGCCACATTAAATAACAATTGTGTCCTTAATGATGTGTTGGGCTATAATGCAAACATCCCTCCACCATTGCAAGCTGGCGCTCTGGTGGACCTTCCTAATGACTCTGGGGGCTGGCATCCTGCACTACACCAGGCTTTCAGAGCCTATGTAAACATGAAGGGTGAGGTATATTTTTTTTTAAGCTGCACAGCCTGCAGCTGCACAGTCATTGATAAATTAGCTATGAATTGCTAAAATACTTCATTGGAATGTAAACAGGGTTGTAGCTTTGTAGCTTTAAACACATACACACACACACACACAGAGAGAGAGAGAGAGAGAGAGAGAGAGAGAGAGAGAGAGAGAGAGAGAGAGAGAGAGAGAGAGATTGAGAGAGATTTTTCTTGAAAGAGAGATTTTGGTTCCAGAAGGTTCCCTATGGATCTTGCAATTCATTCTGATTTCCAGGAAACCAGGAGAGCAGTGGGGGTGACAGGGTTATTCTTTTTTCTTTTTGAATATTGAAGAAAGTATAACTTAGTATTTGGTTTCACTCTTGAATAGAAACAGGAAAAAGCATGGCCATGTACTGTTTCTTTACACACTGCGAGCATCATGACCACTAAACTTGGTGTTGGAGCAATGAAGAAAGGCTACTGGAGTCAGTCATGTGTTGGGACTCAGGTTGCGGCTGCCTAACTTAACGGAAAACTTTCCTTAGTGATGTAAGCTGAGAAAGATGAAGGGTAAACATTTTTATCTGTAACTTTTTTGTTCTCCCCAGCCAGGGTTCTAAAGATTGTGTCTTCCCCAGTTGGCAATGGTATCTTCCTGTAGGCATGCATCTCACATCTCCACAAGGTCACTCATTTTTTGATGTTAATGTTAATAAATTTGAATAAGATTCAAATAAAATGTGCAAAATGCAGTGAGCCATTCAAATAGTAAAAGAATACTTTGTATTAAATTGTAACAATTTGATTAGCATTTTTACTTACTTCAGAGAACAAAGATATAGACTATATGGAATCAGAAATTCTTCTAAAATTTTACTCAAAACATGATTTGTTATAATAACTCAAATTTGTTATTTTCTTTTAATGTTTGTTTGTTGTGCTAATGGAATGGAGACTCTTGGGCATCAGTTAAACCTGCTTTAGAGGTGCCAAAGGGAAGTCGGTGCTGGATGGCTCCTGCGGATAGATATTCTGTGTTTCCAGTCCATACTAATGCCTTACCACCTTTATAATACATTATGAGGGACTGAAATGAGCTAGGAGCGTGGTGTTACTGACCTGAGGCCCCTGTTCACCCACAGCGGGAGAAGTAACAACAGGTCTCTATAAACAGGTCCTGGTTCCAAGCCTGTGTATTCCAGATTTGATGTCTGCTTCTCAGCCTTCCCAGTCTGGTGAGACGACGAGCACATCATCTGCACTGTCTGTCTGCAAATCAGGGCCTGTACTTACAGTATAAGTGAGTGAAGCTCAACTGGAGATACTCAACACTGAAGCATAGGGATCAGTCCCCTGTGAAGTATTGGGTGAATGTGATAGAAAATGTGGCCACTTCTTCCTTCCATAATCTTTCTGACCTTCAAGTGGCAGGTCTACTTGTGACATTACTCCATGTAATCTACTTGTTATAGTGAGCAGTTTGCATGGGCCTGAATAGATCACTTTCTGTGTCCGTTTTACAGGCATGAGGAATAAAATGAGTAACAAAGTATTCCCATAAGCTACACTAAATAGAAATTACAGAAACATCTGAGTATACTATCATTGGGGAGTAGCAGACATCTCAAAATGCTTCCTCTTCGTCTGACTCAAGTAACACTATCACATGGGTAGAACAAAATCCACGGTACTTGAGTCTGGTGTTTGAGGAACAAACCCCTTGCAATATGCTGTTTATGTTTGCTTGCTAGGAGAAATTCACTTTAACAGCAACATTTGTACACAGCTGATGAAGAGCAGGAAGTTATTTCCAGCATCTGATTTATGTGAATTTCTCAAGACAACCCTGACAATCGGGTTCTATTACTTCCATCCCCGTTTCACACAGTAATTTAAGTCTCTAGAAGCCGAGTGACTTGCATGAGACCATGGAGCTGGAGAAGCGAAGCTCAAGGTCTGGGCCTAAGTGGGTCTCCCAATCCTACATCTGTGAGCTAGCAGCCTCCATGATCAGAGGAGCCCTAAGTCAAGTGTAAACATAACCAAAACAGCTCCACACCAATGGTGAATGCCTACATTTACTCCATTAAGATAAGGTGGCAGATGTTTCTGTCTTCTCTTGATATGTACAAAGATTTCTAATTAATAAAAACAGTTTTCCTCCTGGGTTTCCACTACAATGCTGTAAACTATAGCCTTGGTCTAACGGTCTCCCTGTACATGTGCTTAATGATGCTCTATGCGAGGCAAAATTCATTCCCTAAGTTTTGGATGTTAGCAAACTGACTCATTTGTAAGATGCTTGGGAAAAAAAAAAATGTCTGCTTTCAGAGAACTTCAAGGAAAGAAAAGTGTTATGATAAAATGCCCAGCACATAGAACATTGCTATGACATTAAGAATTTCAAGGTTGCTCGTTGCAAATGTGTTTCACTTTGTTATTTTGTTTTGTGTCCAATCTTTAAATAAGGCTCTTCTAGAATGATAGTCCGTGTTTCCCAACCATACTGCTAGATGGCCCCACTTTTCACTTATACTTTCAGGAGCATACAGCAGAATGTCTCTCCTCAGCACCATAAAACCCTTAAATGGAGGCTGCAATTCGAACATCCATAGTGGCCCTGCTGGCCTGTAGTTCCCTGGATCTTATATGAAAATGAGCCTCTTCACCACACAAATAAGAGCCCTGGGCTCATATGGGACATCAAAGGCACTTTATCTTCTTCCACAGTGGTGGTCTCAAACTGTTTCTAGGAGACAAACAAAGACAGTTATGAAGCAGGAGGTTGAAGGGAAAGAGCTGTGCAGACACTCAGCGCACACAGTAGAACATGCTGAGACACAGGGACGAGCTGGGCTGCTGAACATCTCACCTCACTCTTAGCGAACTCCAAGGTCTCTGGGGATGGAAAAGGCCTTCCTTTAAAGATGCTCTAAATTGAATGAAAGCAGGTCAGATCTCACTCCACCATCCAGGATCTGATGTGGGATGCCCTCAGGAAAGGTGCGACTGGAGGGAAGCAGCTTTCTCCAACCAAGGGCAGTTTCAAGGGAGGGTGATTCTAGATAGCGGTCAGCTGCTACCCCTCAGCACTAAAGACTGGAAGGGAATTTGAGGATGCTAAAACTCAACTTCTTGTCTGTCACATGCCCTGTCTTACCGTCAACCTAGATTGCAGCACCATGCAAGTGAGTGGAGTAAATGAATCCAGAGTCAACATCACAGCAATACCCCAAGTTTGGGTACTGAGTTGAATTTTCCAGGTAGGAATTGGCAATGACAAATTATTGGAAGTACACTTGAAACTAGCAAAGAGGGAGTGTGCCCATGTAATTCATTTCTGGTCTAAGACTGAAATGATAATGCAAATATTTTAGACATTTATTCATTTTTCTCAATGTGGAATATAAGGCATTTTCCTCAGTGTGACCAAAGTGATGATTTTAAAAATTGAAGTTTGTTTATTTATTTTGATGTGTGTATCTCTCCCTTCCTCTCTTTCTTCCTCCATCTCTCTCTGCTTGCGTGCATGTGTGTGTATGTGTGTGCGTGTGTGTGTATGTGTGTGTGCGTGTGTGTATGTATGTGTGCATGTGTGTATGTGTATGTGTGTGTGTGCATGTGTGTGTGCACGCGCACGTGCGCAGATGAGTGCAGTAATATGAGGAAGCCAGTATCATCAAATGCCCCTTGGAGCTTGAGTTACAAGTAATTGTGAACTTGATGTGGTTTCTGGGTATTGAACTGGAGTCTTTGACAAGAGCTCTATACATGTTCTTATCCACTGAGCCATCTCTCCAGACTCAAAGTGGCCTTTGCACATGAAGGTCAAATTAGTTTACTTCTGTGCTCAAAAATCTCCACAGTTATTATGTGGGCAACATCCCTAGCACTGGCTGATAACCTCTCATCTGTAGTCTTTGCCTCCTACCAATCACTTGGCCCTTCGGCCACGTTGCCACAGGCATGTGGACCTTTGGCTGGTCTTCAGCCACTTCCACTTAACCCTGTTGTGGGCATCTGCACCTGTTATGCGCCCTGTACTTGCTGTTTTCTCCCCTAGACACTGGCAAGGCTATACTCAGACAAGCTACCTGACAAACACACCTCATGTCAGGAAAGCCCCATCCTCTCAGCCCTCTATCCTGTCTGCTTTCTCTTCACAGCTCTTATCAATTCCTAACAAGGAATAGTTGTGTATGGAAGCATTCTTTACAAATACATGAGTACATATATATGCATATATACATAGAGGTGTATTCATATATACATGCATAGTCACATGTAAAATATATGTACACATATGTATATACTGATACACACACTCATACATTGTAAGAGGTTGATTTATACCCTCCTATATCTTTTAAATAATCTCTATACTACATATAATATCTGAAGACTATATAAATAATTATCATACCATTCTGGTAAGGGAATGATGATAGGGAAAAAGTATATATAGTGATCATAGACGCAAATTTTTTCAAAAAAATTACTTTGGTATGCAGTTAGTTAAATTCATGAGTAAAACCCCACAGATTCTGAGGGTCAACTGCTCATAGTTATATATGTACATGTGATTATACCACACACATATATGTATGTGTGCATATTAAAATTTATGTGTGTACTGAACTTCCATTCTCTAGCATCTCAATAAGACTTGGATCAATTCCTGGCACATAGCAATTAGCTATTAAGTAAATATTTGTTAAGGAAAATGTGGACCAAGATTTAAGCTTTTACTGTACCAACAAAGTGTAGCTTGCTAAGAAGGCACAAGGATTGATGTTTGAATGAAAGAATGAGAATTCATCTCAGCTAAAAGCATCTAATAAGAAATGAGAATGTCTATCTTGAAATTTACAATCAAGAGTTTGTATCATATCCCATTGGGGGACACCATATTCTGAATTCCTTGAAAACAAACCCCATGTCCACACTTGTCTGTTTCCTAAACGGCTAGTATTGTGCCTTAAATGTCTTGTGCACTTACTAAATATTTGCTAAACTCATTTGACTCAGCTCATCAGTAAATGCCTCAGTTGGAAGCAGAGGCTATGGGGGCCTGATGCAGTGTAAATGCAGAAGGCTTGTGTGTTCCCAGAGCCATTGCACTTTTTTTTAAAAAATCATTTTTAATAGCATTAGACTAGTGCACCAATTTTCCTCACTAGGTTTTCAGGCAAAGACTTAGAAAAAACATTCAATATTACATTGCTATTTAAGAGAATTTGCTAGCTTTCCTAGGAATGAAAGGCCCATTGACAGGAGTTGAGGAGTATGCTGGTCAACAGCATTTATGGGGTGGACTCTGTGCTCAGCCTGCCATGGGCTGAGATGCTGTCTTAATGATCCAGAGGAAGGCTCAGAAGGCACTTGGCCTTGGGAGGGAGGTGTGTAGAGAGCTTGGCTGAGTTCCTTTATTTTTCTTTGGTGAACCAGCCACTCTACCTCCTTAGGAGAAATTGGTAGTGTGCCTTGCAGTGGGTGAATGATTGCACCTTCTCTTTTAGAATAAAATTTTCCCTGGGAACCCTTGGAAAACCAAGTCCTTCAGCACTCTTTGACATCCCACAGCTAGCTGTCACAACTTTAGGACACACTGGCAGTGAGGATGCAGAGTTTCAGCAACAGGAGTCCGGCTTAGCAAAAATGAACAGCCATCCTGAAATGTCCAATAGGGAGTGCCTAATGTGCATTCAAACACGAACTGAATCAGGTCCAGACTGTAGCCTGAGTGGAAATCAGTATAGGACAAGAAATGCCAAGAAGAACAGGAACCGGAGCACCTATCACCCAGCATATGCAGTAACACAGTAGAGCTGTGACCAGTGGCAGGAAGATAGTCCATGTTTTTTAAAAATGAGGGACTTGTAAACACTCACTCTAAAATCTATGCACATTTGTAAATGTGAAAGCAAGATAAAATTATCTCAGTCTGGAATATCAGAAGAGAATCAACCAGAGAGTCAGCTTCAGGAATGTTGAAAGAGAAAGTTAAGAAAGCCAAGCTGAGGGAGAGAGGAAGGTTTTTCAACTTTCCCTGACACTTCCTTGGTGAGCTGAGAAGAGAGAGGTTTGGGATCAGAGGATTTCATAGAGACAGACCTGAAGAGTTGGTGAGTCAAAAATGGCTGAGGTTTGTTTCTCTGTCTCTCTGATATTCCACCTTTTCCTCAGTATCTGTCTCTGGATTTTTATTATAATACTAAATAAAATTGTTGTGATATTCTCTCTCTCTCTCTCTCTCTCTCTCTCTCTCTCTCTCTCTCTCTCTCTCTCACACACACACACACACACACACACACACACACACACACTGTACTAGAACAAAGAGTAGGTGCTCTGCTCAGCATGTCTATATGTTCTTCCCTTCACTCATTCCATAGAACTGTACTCTGAGCTATTCACTGAGGCTGAATTAGAGATCCTGGGTACCAATCCTTGCTTGATACATGACAGGCCACATATGATAGAAGCACTTAATATATGGACCAGCAGGACACTATGATGGGGAAGCAAGAAGGTGAATCACATGGCTTAAGACACAGCCAGAAGGTGAGCAGATCTTGAACCAGGCAGGAAGGGAGAATGAAGCAGAGAATTCAGCCAAGGATAGACCTGCTGGGAAGCATCAGCTTGGTCAGGTATGAAACTCCAGAGTGCGCCATAGAGATTGTGCTGGATTTTCTTAAGGTTCCCCGTGCGCAATGCCATGGCAAATGGGTAATGCTGAAGTGAACGGTAGTGAGTGCCACAGCCCCTCAGAAACCCAGAACAGAGAGGGGTGCACTGAGCATTGGCAGTTCTATAGGAAAGAAAAGAGTCAAGAGGGTAGGTGGGAGACACAGCGCCAGGGGTACAGGCATGTGTACTATAGGGGACAGGAACTAGCCTTAGAAGACAAAGATGATTTGGCATGCCAGAACCCATGCTTTAGCTCACTGGAGAGTCAGATCACAATGATGAAACCTAGTCTCAGGAGCCATGGGACAGGACATAGCGAGACATCGGGGGGGGGGGGATTAATGGGTCTGTGTGCTCTTGAAGCACAACTCAAAATAAATGGGCCACTAAGCTAGACGCCTTCTTTTAAATGTTTAGCTTCAGAGGCTATGGCACAGCAGGTGCAGGGTCCCCAGGGTTTTCCTGTAGGTTGCACTACTACTAGCAAGGATGTATCACCTCTTGTCCTTGCCCCTCTGCCTCTACTTCTTCCTTGTGTTGTACCCCCCCACACACACTTTTCTCCTTCCCTTTCACCCTCTGCCTGTCTGTCTTTGATTTTCTCTTATTGCTGCCAGTTCTTACCAAGAATTCACAGGAAGTGATCAATCTCTCTTTTTTATCACCTGATTTTTATTTTCTCTTTGCAAATCTTTATGTTAAAGTTTGGTGACACTGAATCTAGTAAAGGAGCCCATACCTTCCATGGGGGCAGGGGAAGGTGTCTTTCCTTTCTCTCCTAGAAGGAGCCCCTCTTTCTAATGCAGGCTGTGGAAGAAGGGAAGAAATATGGTAGGTTATTGGCAATAGTAGAGAAGGTTCCATGAGTAGCAACACATAGGCATGTGTGGGCAGGCACGGAAGTCTTGGTCTACAGTCTCTCTGAGGCATGCATATTTCCTTGAATATCAACATTTTAGATCAAGTCTTTCAAAGAGTGTCCAAGTCAGTTTTATCATTCATCTCTTTTTCTCAGTTCATGTGACTTACCAACCCGTCGATACTGACAATCAACTCCTTTTCATAGAACCCATAGCATTCAATTCCCGGAGCTGTAGCAGAATAAAGAGGACTGTGCAGAACAGGTCTAGCCTGTGATCTGTATTTATATTCATCACGGGTACCTGCTGTGTTACACTGTAAACGCTTGCCACTTGTAAAGATCGCTTTAATTAAAATGCTGATTGGCCAGAAGCTAGACCGGAAGTGGGGAAGGGCAACCAGACTAGGAGAATTATGGAAAGCAGAAGAGCTGAGAGCAGATGCCAGCCTGACACAGAGGAAGCAAAACGAGAATGCTGTAATGAGAAAAGATACCAAGCTAAAGGGCTAAGCCAATATAGGAATATAGGACTAACTTAAAGACTATGAGTTGGCAAGTAATAAGCCTGACCCATAGACCAAAGAGTGTATAATTAATATGAACCTTTGTGTGATTATGTGGGACAAAATAACTGGAGGAACAGCCTGGTGGGACAGAGAAACTGTACAACTACAGATACACTCTCGTGTAATTTAGCCCTTTGGGAAAAGGTATACTGAGATCCCAAAGCAGCATTTTAAAATATTCTTCAGGTTAATATATAGCATTTACCTTCTAACAGTCTTACTGTCTGGTGTTCCCTGACCAAGGACAGATACGAACTTATGTCAATGTATGCAGGTAGAACTCCAGAGTTGTGATACAGCTAAAGATATCCCTGCCCAGGAAAAGTAATTAGTACATTTTTTTTTTCAATTCTCTGAATGTTTAGCATCAGGTACAAAAGTATAACTACTAGATGAGGCAAACCTTCTTTGCCCTGCATGAACCTTTCTATAGAAACCTTGTTAACCTGTGTTCTTGGAGTGAATAGCGGGAATCAAGGTGAAACAAGCTTGTAGATTCCAGACATGATGACATTCACCATCAGTCACTGGCCAATAGCATCTTCAAGATAAACGAATGCTTACTAACAAAAGTAAAAAGAAAGAAAAATCAAATCAATTTACAAGCTTTTCTCTGCTGCCACACATTCATCTCAAAGTCAAAATACTACAAACAGAAATTTAGAAAAAACATATCCTCAAATATATTCCGGAGGGGGAAAGTAAAAACACAAGAAAGCTAAGACTGGGCCAGTTAGGCTTCAACATGCTGAGCTGATCACAGCTGAACAGGTTTCCTTCGCCACCAGCCTAGCAGAGCCTTTCCTATGTGCACATATGTTGTGAGTGTCTGAAGGGACCCATGCGCACTCAAACTATATGTGTCTCATAAACATGGAGCTTTTTAAGTCAATTGTCTGTGTTCAACATGGGGAGAGCTATCAAGTGGGGAAAAATCCTGCCTGTTGCAAAGCTGGATTGGCATTCAAAGGCACTATGATGTCGGAGTTTGGAAATGACCAGACATGTCCCCATGCAATGTTTCAAAACTGAGCCACACCACACACCACCACTACATCCGTGTTTTGCGAACAGATTTAAGGCAAAAATGAAAAAAAAAAATTCAGAAAAGCTCCTAAGGCTGTCACTGCTAAAAGGCATTGTGTTCTGAGAATGGGGAAGAAGAAGGGAGGGTCTGTAGGGCACCAGAAGCCACTGAAGGAGACAGAGAGTGCATACAGGAATAATTTGCTGCTCACATGACCATGTGGCAAATTCTTCAGATGTTCAGTTTAAGCCACCACAGGGTTTGGTCTTTCCTTCCGAGAGCTGGGTCTTATCACTCCTCAATAATTTGGCCTTACATTTTGAATCAGTATTTAATTCATTTAAGCTAGCCCTGAAAGCAGCAAGTACTGTCAGAGTTGGCCGAGGGGGCTTTAAATTTATGTTTTAATTACTTGGCCAGTTCATCAGAAGGTAGACACGGTGTCTGTGGTGAGGGCTTTGAAATGATCGCTGAAGGGGGAAAGGCTCCCGGCACATAGAGCCTATTCATGGCATGTTTATGGTCTCTCTACCTGCAAAGGAAAGGGTCTGAGAAGATGTAGGAGCAGGGAAATTGATGCAGATTTCTTGTTCATCAGATTTTGCCCAGACACATTTGATTCTGCAAAATGTAAAGCTGAATATGGCTTTGTGAATTCAAAGGGGAAGATTGCTACTATGCAAAAAAAGAAGTTAAAAATAAAATAAAATCTGAATTGATATAGAAACAGGACATTGACAAGGTTTCTAGAGGAAATCTAATAGAATTTTTCTTTTTTTCTGTGAATGGTGTAATCTTGAGTGTAAAGGATCAAGCTCACAAAGACATAGCCTGTTAGAAAAGAAATTCCAAACTATTGCTAATGTCACACGGTGGCGCTCCTTTGGGCCCTAGAGTGAGGACTCAGTAAAATCAATGGGGTTGATTGTACTCAACCAAAACCTTGACTTTGTATAGTGAAGTTGAGAAATTCGAGTTCACCATGGCTTTGGTTCTCCTGCATGAAAATCCTGAAGCTGGTCAATATGCAGGGAACATGGCTCAGCCTAAAGTGATCACGTGCTCCGCTTCCAGCTCCACTCTCCTGGGACAGATGGTCCAGGAGAGGAGAAGGTCATTAACAGCCTCATCCCTATTATTGTAGACCCAAAGACCATCCTGATGCACTCTGCTGTAGGAGGCCTAGAAAACCCGCATCTTTCATAGTAATGACTTCCAGTTTACAGCCTTCATTTGTTATATTTCCTCAATAGCTGTTGTGTTGAGATTAACTGCATAAATGGTCTGCAGCTGTCTGTTATGAATTAAGGGAGTTTAATCAAAGTATTTCTAATGTACAGCATAATGATAATACATGGGGGAAGTACTATTTAAGAGATAATGATGGCTTCAGAAGATCACTGTTGTAATGTTTAGTGCATATGCCTTCAGCATTGAATTTGTTGTTGTTCTGAATATGCTTAATGGATCACTGAAAAGCTGCCTAATGCGGGATTGTTTGATGGGGCTGACAGAACTGGAATTAGCCCATTGCTGTTTACTGCATACAGCCATTAAGATTAATTGCTGCCAGATAATTTTGACTGTTTTTATCTTCTGGAAAAAGTGTCACTAATGGGTTTATAAATTGGTTCACTATTACTAATAGTAAGGCCAGTGTAACAGGATAGAATGTCAGCTAATTCTAAAGATAAAGGTAAAAAGTATAACGTACTGTATGGCTTGCTGGTTTTAAGGGATACTGTTTTCTAATAACAGACAGACTGATATATGATGCTCATTAATGCTACTTCCTGAGATTCGGGTTGAACCTAATAGATGCTAATAAACTCTTATTTGATGTCCCATTAAAAAGCTCAATCTGCTTTCTGCATTAATGCCCACTGTTGTTTATCACAACTTTGATGACTGAACCCCAATTTCTAATCTGTTTTGTATAACCAAGTGCTGTCTGAGCACCTGGATTTTCATGCCAATAGATATAAAACTCATAGAACTAAAGCAGAGAATTCAGAACATGCATAAATATATAAGCATGGTATATGATATGAAGTTTTCTAGTACATTCCTAATTTGGGCATTTTTGTACAGTGCAAAGTTCTGGGGACACTGTGGACACCCTACCTATTGTTTAGAGATCATTCACAATTAAATAAAATTTCTGACATAAAGGTAATTAAGCTTGTGACTAGAAAAACACTTCTCATATTTAACTCATACCACATTAAAAATTCTGTACATACTTTTCTAAGTAAGTAAGATGATTGTAGCCATTTCCCAATGCTACGATTCTTGCAAATTAGTCCTTGTTGACCCTGTTGTTGCCACTGGAACCTTCCACACTAGCTACATCCACTTGACTGGAGAAGTTATTCAATATAAAGTTACTCAACAAGTCTCTAATTTTGCCAGTTTGCAACTGATAATAAAAGTCCTTGAATGTTAAACTTCAAGTATATTCTTTACATCTGAGACAGCTGGGAGTAAATAGAAAAGAATGTGAACAGACAAATAAACAACAAACACTTAAGATGAGTAAGAAACAGGTAATTCCAGAGCTGTGAAGGCGTTCTTTTCTCGGTAAAGGGTCCTGTGAAGCGACTAAGCATTGTTCTGCAAATTCAAAAGCATTATTTTGTATCTTGCATATTCTATATATTGTAATTAACTGTTTTACATTGAATAACTGATGTCTTAAAACATATATTAAATTGTGTGTGAAATTGTTTCCTTTGCCTTTATTGACGAGAAAGGGAAGAAAAGACATGACTTCTTGTTCGTACTCTCTACACAGTATGTAAGGTGACAGCAAATCACGGGCTCCGTTGAATAAGTGGCTTCTCTTTTCCATATACTTTTTCATATGGGACTGGATTTCAATAGCCAAGGTCAAACACTAAGTCCTACCCAGAGTTTGCAATGCCTCTGCAATCTGCAGCTAGGCGTCTTCCTTGCATGATCTCATTCATTAATCTAATCTTTGGAGAAGCAGGCAAGTGGTCTCCTTTGGCTTCCACTCTACGGGAGGACATATCATCTCCTATTCTGGGCTACTGCAGAAGGAAGGCATCCCAATTATACCCAGAGAATCTTAGACATCAATGATGTCCTGTCAAAACTCTTAGCTGTGTGTGGTCAGATATCCTGATCAAACACTGAGATATTTTTCTACTCAAGAAACCTCTGGTTTCACTATCTGTCTCAGTACTTTCTAGTGTTTAGTGGTTGGGTGTCAGAGTTCTCAGACTCTGTCTGTTGTTGCCTTCATATGATCCACTCCCAGCCTCTGCCCCAAGAAGAAAATGCTGCTGAGTCCTTTACCACCTTACGTTATAGTCCTTGGAGCAAACAAAATATTGCAAAGCAGTGTCATGTCTGTGCCTAGATTTGGAGAAAGACCACTGTTTATCTCCCACTATACCTCCAGTCTCTTCCAAATTCTGGAATGCTGGAGTTAGGGGCCCACATTTCCAACACAAGACTATCAGAACCTTCCATATGAGCCTATATGGTCCTCACCTCATGAATACCTGTACGTGCTAGCCCAGTTATACTTGGATGTTCCTTGCAATTCTAGACAGTGAAGGTGGAAATCCATGTGCTTCCAAGATGAAGCAGATCTCCCCCTCCCCTCCATCTCTCCGTCCCTCCCTCAGTCCCTCCCTCCCTCCCTCGGTCCCTCCCTGCCTCCCCCCCTCCCCCAGGATGCTCCTGCCTGGGGTGGGTGAACAAGAGACTAGGCTCCCTTGAACACAGCAATTGAAAAATAAGGACTGGGATTTGGCCTCAATCCAGCCCCAGGACTTTAAGCAATCTTCACTTGCTCATCTTAGTCAGAAAGAGGAAAGTACCCAGCAGGTACTTGAAGACCTCCATCCACTGTGGTAAGAGTATTTAACAGGGATCCTGCAACCACAGGCACACAGCCACTGTTGCTGGCGAGGAGCTGTGTTTCAGCATCCCTTGACATCTGCCTCATTTCAATAATTTCCAGCCATCAAACCTCTGTCTGAATGAACATTAGGAAACAGAGCCGTGTTTGGTTACTAATTTGAGTCTCTCACTCATTCACGCCTAGCTCTTTCTCTCTCTTCAGTTTGAATTTGATGCTTGTGAGGGGCTCTGACGACTATTTGGATGGCTGAGGATTTCCATCCCTATGACCGGACAAGACACGCTCCTCTTATCTGCGTCTTCATGGGGACAAGGTAAGACCTGGTGTGAGTGTCTACCATTTCCTTCTGCTGCCAGCTCCCTCTGAGCAGTGCAGACGTGTCTCTATGAAGAAGCGAGCTGAGACTGAAGCCTCATTTTATATGAGGCCATGCAGGGTCATCTGAAGTCTCTCCCAGGTGTGATAATGCTCTTCACTTATTACAAACCCGAATTTGAAACTGTGACCGATGAGTTTGCTCCATGCCAATGAGCAAATGCTCTGAAATTGATTTGCTGTAAGACATGATGAGCTGCTCTAACTTGCCAGAAGGAGTGGGATATTTCACCTGTGGGTGAGGCCCCCCTCACTGTCTGTCAGCCTCTCAATTCTGCTAGAGAAACCTCTTTGGAGAAGCCCTAGGAGGACAAATCATATTTATCTGCCACACCAGATCAGGATGCAAAACTCCTGCTGCTTCTGCCTCTCATTCCCACCCATGCATATTTTTGTCTCACAGTGGGTCTACTATCGTGGTTCATCCATTCAAAAACAATCGTGACTATTTAGAATCACCCCAATTTACTAATATATATTCACTAGTGTCAGAGATCTGCACATGCCAATTACCACAGTGTCAAGTGTCTCCAGTGCAACTGGGCACGATGCATCATGTCTATTTCTGGAGCACGACTCAGTTTGAGGTTACATCCTTTGTTTCTTTGCATTCATTATGTTTGTCCTATAAAACTCATTTCCTTCGAATTGTAGGAAATTCTAGATAGATGGGGGTGCAGTTCTTGGCCCAGCCTCTTGTGTGTTTGATGCTATTTGCTCTCTTCTGTGAAAATCCTGAGCATCCTCTAATAGATGTTGGGGTTCTGGGAACCTGCTTACGGATTAGAAACCTGATGGGTAGAGAGTTTTCTCTCAGCCACAATCAGGTCAGTCTATTCTCTTCTCAGTGGGGCATGCAGCAAGTCTCCCTGCAAATCCAAGCTATGAAATGGTAAGTTAAAGCTGACCTAACTGCCCTATCATTACCTAACTGCACAAGGAGTTTCTAAGCAGCCAGAGTAGGAGTATGAAAACACTATAGATGATTACACATGGCAAGTTGGGGGAGTTGAATACTTAATTCACCCTTTGTTTAAAGCAAAGAGTTCCTTCAAAAGGGATGCTTCTGCCCACAGATTGACAATACATGTTTGGAAAGAAACATGATCTTTGAGAAATCCCCCAAAGTGTATAGGGAGGTTGAGGGTGATTATTACAACTCAGTCCAGTTCAAGTCTAGAAGATCACTTCTTTCTAATAATCTTGCCTCCTAGAAGCATTAAACTTTCATTCTTCTGTGTACACACACACACACACACACACACACACACACACACACACACACACACACACACACCAAAATCCCAAGGCTCTCCTTTTAAGGGGAATAAAAGACAGTCTATTCTGGAGCCAAATGTCTGTGATTATGGCTGGGAAAACATGGAGCTAAGATTATCCTAGATTCCATATTCCTACTTGGTAACTACTTCGTGGAGTTTTATTAAAAAAACAAACAAACAAACAAGCAAAAAAAAAAAACCCAGTCCTAAATGAGCAATTTAAAAATGCAATGTCTGTATATCCAAAAGGTGACTACAGAAAAATGGGGGATTCTCTTCTCTAAGCCTTTGATGTTAAATCACTCTTATCTAAAGACACTCCTTAGCTTTGTGGTTGATGGAAACTGAGTATCTGATAAGTTAATAGATTCCAAAAGTTAGATATCTGCTAATCACAGAATGTTAGGGCTGATATGGAGAAATGACTATTTGGGGAACTAAGATCAGAGCAGGATAAGGTATTGTGATCTGGACCTGCAGCATCCCAACCTCTCCACATTACTTCTTTTCCAGTCAGTCAATTGGTCTTTGGCAGTCCTTTGTTTCTTTCAAGGAATTCTCTTCCTTATTTCTTATTCCTTATCCTTTTCCTTCTTCAGTTCATCCTTTATCAGGCAACAAGGAAGTATGGAAGGCACAAGGCTTGGCTTGCATATCAAATACGTTCCTCTTTCCTTCAACCCCAAAGTATGGAGAAGAGATCAGACATATCTGATCAGTGGTATTTGTCTTTGTGAGCATTCGTGGTCATCCCATTCTGTGTCTTTAGAAGGTATTTACACAAACTCAGTTCGCTTTCCTTGTTTGCTGCTGATTTGTGAACTGTCATAAAAACAGAAATGGTTCCATCCTCTAGCCACTGTAATTCACTATATAAAATAGTGCCTCATTCAAAATAATTTTCTGGTTACCCAAGACTGTGCACCATTCACTCAAAAATGTAATGTATCTCTCTCTTGCTGTGTGTTAGGAACTCGGGAAGGTCATTTATTTGACACATAGTCTAGGTTTCATCTCAGGATATTTCACTCAATTGCAGGAAATTTAACAACTGGAAAACTTGCTGGCCTTCCTCCTCCCTTGCAGAGCCTCAGGCCTCCTAAAGCATTTTCCTCTCTTCGGTTAATTGAGCTTCTCAGAACATGAGTGGCCACCAGAAATTGGAGGATTGTTTGTATTAAAATGGAAGGCTTTACAATGAACTAGTCCAGCAGTAGGACAAAGCTAACATGCCTTTCTGACCTCCTACTGGTCTTTGTTTTCTCTCAGTTACAGGAGGCTCAGGAACCCTTAGGACTGAAGAAGAGAATTGGCCTCCTTACCTACAAGGAGAAAGAGGCAAGATCACAGAAGAGCTTCAGTGACCCTGCAGGCCATTCTTTGAGATCACAGCTAAGGTGTTCACATGCTTATGAGTGACTCCCTCCTGCTGAGATTTTTTTCAGACCTACATTTTATTTTTAATATTTATTTCTTTGTATTTTATTAATATATTTTTTATGAATATATTTCTATTTATTTATTATATGAATGGTTGTCTATATGTATGCATGTACACTACACATATGGCTGGTACCTGAGGAAGGAGGACAAGCAGAGGAACCTGATTCCCTGAAAGTGGAGTTACAGATGGTTATGAGTGGGCATAGTCAGTAAATATAGTTAACTGCTGGCTCGTCATTATCCCTATCTACCCTCCTTTTTCAAAAAACTGTGTCTCCATTCTAATACTCAAGGTCTCTGCTAAGAACGGCATTCTGTCATATCTAAAGCAGCATGCTGTCTGTTTAGAGTCCTGATATTTTGTGCCTCTTCTTCATAGGCATGGATTTTTAAAATTGTATTTCATGAATTTGGTTTTTTTTGTTGTTGTTTGTTTGTTTTTGTTTTGTTTTGTTTTTTTACACTGGTGACCATCAAAAGTATTCAATGTATTCCATGTGCTCTCATTATGTCCAGATTGCGGGATCCCTCAAAAGATCACCAAGGAGTCTAAATCTGTATGCAAAATCAAGGAGCCTTTATTGAAGCTCAGGCTTGGACTCTTTACCTGTGCCTGTCCAATGCAGCAGTTAGGGCAGAGTTACTATGATATATTTCAGTAAGGTGCACAAATTATGTTGGAAAACTCCACACCTAACCCACCTTCAGTAACCTAACCATCAGCAGCTACCAAAATACAGCCTATTTCCATTGTTGCCATGAGTTGTGTAACCTTGGTATGTGCATGTGGTATATATCTTCTTATCAAAAGCTAATGCCTTCTCTTCTATTCTCTTTCCCCTTCAATAAACTTTCCAAGTGAGAGCTGTTGCATGATGTGACTTTGTAAAATTCATTGGCTCCAATCCACCAAGGTACCTTTTGCTGTTTAAATAACAAATTTTATATTTCAACTTATAAAAGATTTTTAAATGAATTACACTTTATCTTCTAACAAAGAGGTAATAAAAACATAAAATAGTTCTAAACTCAGGAAAAGAATAATACAGAAAGCTAGAATAAGTAGGAGACAAAGAAGGTACGAGTGCTGTTGATGCTCTACACTGCAAGTTAAAAACTGGAACGGTAGTCTAATCCTCCAGGTAAATGATGCTGTGGAAATGGAAATTACTCCAACATTCTGTTTTAGTGACTTGTCCCATTGCTGTAATAAAATACCCTGATGAAAACAACCCAAGCAAGAAAGGGTTCATTTTTGGTTTGATTACTCAAGCAAGAAAAGGGGTAATTCCAGGGTTCAGTTCATCATGATGGAAAGTCCTGGTAGCGGGAGCTTGAAGCAGCTGATCACATGTGCCTACTGTCAGGAAGCAGAGAACAGTGAGTTCTCATGATCATCTAACATCCTCTCTGTGCAGTCTGGGACTCAAGTCGAGGAAACCCATATGTTGGACAGGTCTTCCCACATTAGTGATTCTAATGAAGACAATCCCTCACGGTCATGCCCAGGAACTAATCTGATCTAGATAACACCTCAAGGGTATATCTGGAGTGTTTTCTCCTAGGTGATCTTAGAACCTATCAAGTTCATAATCTAGATATGAGATATCACATGCTTCTTTCTCAGACTTTGGGGCAAAGTATGTAATTGAAGTCTTGTTTGGAAGAAGAACAAATCCAGGTTTCATCAGAAGATTTGCATTTATAAATCCACTGTCTTTTGAGAAACAAAGAGAGAGAGGATGGGAAGAATCAAAGACAGAAAGGAATTTAAAAAAAAAACAGGTCAATGGATGACAAATTTCAGAAAATGTTTCCATGGGAAAGTTCAATTATGATTCCAGGATGTTATCGGATAGTAGACCAGAAACAGTCACTTGGCGAACTTATCTGGGGTCCTGTAAAGGCAGAGGCTGAGAAAGAACAGGGATGCAAATGGTTTCCTTGGGACTGTTGGGGAAATGAAGTTAAAAGAAGCTGCATTTTTTCAAGAGAATAAAATGTGGGATATGAGTTCAAATCTACTAGAGTCCTGGAAGAGTCTATGTAGAATATACCTCAGACTCGCCTCTTATCTCCTCTAGCTCTTATTATTGTTAATATCTGTTCTCCCAGCAATGTGTGATCAATGTTTTTATACTGAATACCAAGTACGAAAAATACCTAGACTGAGATAATCTCAAGTAGTATTTACCATTGCCCCAATGAAGCACTGGCCCTGATGACATCATTCTCACACTATAACATCTGACTTCATCCAGACAAGGTACAATATCAGAAAATTATCCACCCAACATACTTTTTTACTTAACCTGTAATGACTGGTGATAAGACACCAAAAAAATTATAACATAAACATTCACCTGAGTCCTCTGGAGGAATGGGGAGTCCCATCCCCAGAGTTTCCAGTGTCTTGGGTACAGAGTACAGCCTGATAATTGAATTTTTCTAACAAAGTTTTTGGTAATACTGATGCTGAATGAAGCCACACTTTGAGGGCCATGGGTTACTATCACAGCATCACAGTTGGTATCCCAAGAAGCCCGGCAGGGTCTAGGAGGACATGGGCAGCTGTAGGATGAAGAGTCCACAGGGAATGAGAAACAAATGACCCAAGTACCCTGAACAGTCTAGAAGCAAAGGGATCCTGTTTTCTTAGACCATGGAAAGGCCAACAACTTAACCAGTCTCCAAGCACCCACTGTGCAACATAATAGAAGATATTCCATTTTACACAAGCAAGAACATCCTGTTTTCAAATAATCAGATTAGGTTAGCAAGACACATATCTCAGGTGCTTTGGGATTACACAGGAATGTGGCAGGGAGTAGTTCCCAGGTTGAAGTTTAATATCAGTACAAGATGTCCCTGTTTGGGGCTCAGTGGTAGCGGTTCAGTTCAGTTCACTGGAGACTCAGTTTTAGACAATCATCAGAGCACAATCTTTCTCTTCTCTTCCTTGCCTCCATTATCCATCCCATCTTTCATTCCCAAGCCCAAAAGGGTTGGTGAGCATCCTTGATTTATGTGAATCTTTGCAGTATGGAGAGCAACTGGAGACCTATGCACGACACTGTGATGTGGCTCTGTTTGAGCCTGGTTTTACCTCCACCCATTTTACCAATACCCCAATGATTGCTTTACCTTAACCACTTCCTAATTAGATTCCTGACATCAGATAATAAAAATTTCACTTTTCCAATTAAGAACAAGTAAACAAGCAAATAACCAAGGAAAGAAATACTGTCTACTTACCATTTCACCAAAAAAAGCATTTTAACAACAAACCACTAAACAGGTAGAATTTCAGGCTACGGGACAGTCTGTTTGTTAGGTTGGATTTTATTTGTTTTGTATTGAATACATCTCCAAAATAACCCCACCCATTCCTCACATCTGTTCACAGAAGAAAAAAAAAAGCTATATCCTGAGCTACAAATAGAAGAGCATGGAAGTATATAAAATTGTTTTATAATACCAAATAGAAATGGATTAGCACTGATTCTAAAGGTTCATATGGGACCGATACAATCATTCAAGGTCCTGGGCTTCCAGCATCTGGTACACTCTTTACTCTATACCTTCATTATTTTGAATGCTGTTCTTTATTACTTACGTGCATGGGGCCCTATATTTTCCTTTTGTATTAAACCCAGGTCTCTATGGTGAACAGGAGATTTCTAACACATTCTCTACCACTAATTACAGTTGTAGCCTTTGTCCCCAACATCCCAATAGCATGTAAACTGATGGGGGACAGCTATAGCTTAATAAAGCTATTTACAAATAGCCAACTGGGTCCATGAGCCACCAATAGTTAATCTGTGTCTAACATAGGCTGGAGTAGGTAGCCTCGATTCAATAGTGAACATGGCTGTGGCTGCATGACCCTATCTGATTAAGCCAGAACTCTCATCATGTTGTTACTTGCCCGAATTTGTAAACTTGAATAAGAGCATGGGGCTATGCCACACAGCTGCTGTCAGCATTTCAGGACACACTGTGCATGAAGACCCTCCTACTTTTATATAAACCTAGAATCATAATTATCCTCATTTTTATTTTTGCCCAGGATATTTGTTATATTTTGTTGAATATTTACATATGCTGGTTGTTTGGGTCGCTGCCTGTTGCCCACACTGTCTTCAAAATATTGGATTTACATGATCCTCCTGCCGCAGCCTCCCAGTAGCTAGGGCTACAGGTGTGTGCTACACCTCACTCTAAATCTGCCAGCATAGTGACAAGAAAAGAATATATATTGGAAAAAGAAGTGTTGAATTATAACTCCCTTTCCTCCCCTTCAAAATCAACCCCTTTTGGCTAAAATTATCAACATCTTGAAAAAATGAAAGTAAAGAGGTAGAATAGTTAAAGATTTAAACATGGCAGGATAGTATAGGGTCTGGAAAAATGAGGAAAACTTAACCAAAAGAGAGGAGGGTAAAACACATGGAACCATTCCATCTTCTAATTCAAGGGAAACATTCATTTATAAAAACAGTAGAATATGGGTGATACTAAAGGAGAAGGGGAATATAGTTGATGCTTGTGGCAGATTTAAGTGGAAACAAAGTGACTAGGAATGGGAGATGCTAAGGAGTTAGTCAAAGCTAAAATAATATGAAGAAGATACAAAAATATAATACACAATAAATTAATTGAAATATATAATGCATATATATTTTAATGGGAGGCTGATCAGAAGTACCTTGCATTCAGTCTACAATGTTGATTCCAGAAGACATGGATTATTAACTGAAAATCTCAGTCTCAGTGAGTGTTAAGCATGTGGTACCTCCCTATGAGTTATTGGTCAGAGAGGTCTTTGAAACACCTAAAATAGCAAAGGCTATGGTCATTGCTCATGCCTAGAAAGTAAGAACCTATTGTTGAAGACACTACTCACTTCCAATGTAGGACATAACTGACCTCAAACTGACTAGAAAACCTCCCTTCTGGTTGGCTTACATAGTGCCCAAGATGCTATTCGGGATCTTGGAAGAGAAATGACATCAATAGTCTTACCCATTTCTGAGGCCTGCATGCTATAATACTGACTTGACATCCAGATGTACTCATTAGTTGCAACAGTGGCATGACAGTTCCGGGGGTAAACAACCATTTCTGATGGGCTATGACCTGTTCCTCAGTAGGGATTTCATGCCTGTACTTAAAATATGGTCAAAAGCCCATGACTAAGGAAATCGTAGAGCCTATGTGGGAATCTATTGTTATTATTTTGTGAAATGATCACTTTCTCAAAATTCAGTTTAGATATTTATGCTTATATTCACACATTTGAGCTACTCTCAACTTTGGTCAGAGCTCATTTTGGGGTGGTTAACAGTTAATACAGAGACTCAAAACTGGCCAGCATGTCAAGAATAAAGTAACACTGGATTCTCAGATGTGGAAAGGTCTACTATATCAACTTCCCCCGATTTATGGCTCAGAAAACTTCACAAAAGACAGTATGAAAAGAATCTAAAAGCCACCATATGGAAGAGGGGCTGTGAAATGCTGAATTCACACATGACATAACTGTTGCTCACATCAACTCAAAGCAGCTGTGGCAACCTCCACAAGACTGTACAAGATCAAGGCAGTCAAAATTATAGCATGGATGGAGGAAGGATCTCTGAGATCGGAAACCTCTCAGATGGGCTATTGGCAGTTGACGTCTGTTAAGAAAGAGAGAGTTACTCTCCTTTGGGGATGTGAGTGCTATTGGATTTTTCATATCCCCAACCCATACACATACTAACTAACTCAGGGCTGTTAATAACAGGAAAGAAAAATGAAGAATTTTTCATGGATTGGAGAGGGTGATTGTCAGGGTTCTGGGGGAACCTAGAGGTAGTGGTATTGTCTTAGTTAGCGTTTCTATGGTTGTGATGAAGCATCAGGACCAAAAGAAAGTTTTGGAGGAAAGAGTTTTCTCAGCTTATTTTTTCATTTCACAGTTCATCATCAAAGGAAGTCAGGACAGGAACTCAAACAGGGCAGGAACCTGGAGGCAGGATCTGAGGGAGAGGCCGTGGGGGGGGGGGTACTGCTCACTGACTTGCTCCTCATGGCTTGTTCAGCCTGCTTTATTATAGAACCCAGGTCACGTCCCAGGGATGGCATCACCCCGCATAGGCTGAGCCCTCCCCCATTAATCACTAATTAAGAAAATATCTGATAGATGGATTTTCTAGTGGTATTTTCTCAATGAGCCTCCCTCATTTCTAATACTTTTTTATCAAGTTGATGTCAAGCAGGTAGACAGATATAATATGTTGTATACCTGTATAAAACGTTTGAAGAATTTTAAAGAATATTTACAAAACAAGAAGAGGAAGCCAAGGAAGAGGGAGAAGGGACAGCTCCTTTAAGGAAGCCAGGGCTTGAGCCATTGGCATCACAAGTTGCTACTACACTGGTAAGAGTACAGAATAAGAAACAGGCATCTTAGAATTGTGAATTAAAGGCTGGAAAACTGTTTCATTGTGTAAGGCACCTGCCACCAAGCTTGATTCAGGACTGCATGGTAGAGAGGACAACCCACATACGTTTTTCTCTGACCTCCACATACATGCTATGGCATGAGTCTGCAACTACCAATGCACACAATAAAATATAAATAATATGAGTGAGCTAAGGCAAACTCCTAAGCATCTTCCAGTCCTTTTTAAACCTAGTGCTAAAGAATGGATGGCCTGTTGGAAAGGACATCATGTCAGCTGTTCTTCAACATAACTTGTGTTCCCTTGTGATTTACTCTGTGCTGGTGGCTCTGCTTACATTCAGAGTGGTGGGTTTTCTTTGGAAAGTGTGATTGATGTGGTCAGGCCTCCATGGAATGCATCATTAGTTGGTGGTAGGAAGCTCAGATGGTCAGAGCTCCATGGTAATGAGGCGAAGGTTAGAGGTTCAGTGCCCATGTGGGCCACTTAGTGTTTGTCTCATTCATGTCCACGGACTAGTCTTGATATAAGCCACCTGTCCACAAAATGTATCTCTGAGAGAGAAGGCAGGTTGTATAAAAAATTTGGCTGGATCTCTACAGATCAGTCATGTCTGGAAATCCACCCTTGTGGGAGCCTCTGGTGGCTAATGAGGAACAGGGTAGCACTCAAAACACTCCAACGACCACCTTATACAACTGGCCCTTCATTTTACATCCTTTGAAAATGCATCATCAAATGACATGATCCCTGACAGAGCTGAGGTGAGTGGCTCTGCACCGCATGCCTTTTACTACTCAGAAAACGACCTCCACATGTTTGTAAATTATTTAGTCAGTGTAGAGTGTGGTGGCACATACCTATAATCTGTGCCCTCAGGAGATTGAGGCAGAACCCTGTCTCTGACACAAGCAAGGCAAAGAAATATTAAACTGGAAAATACTTGTTTAGATTTAATCAAAATTATAATAGGATTGGGAAAATGCTTTCTAGCCTCTTAAATAAAACAAAACATGTTTTACATTCAAAATTGTTCCTCTTCATTTATGCTGCTGTTTCTTACCTACTCCCAAGCCACCATTTTAGCTCAAACCCAGCTCTGTCCATAATGGACCACTAGTTCACACAGCTCACAAGTCTTGCATCCTTCTCCAACACTAAGGATAATTTCTGAGGTGCGGGTAAGTTATGAATTCTGCCGCTAAGGTTTGAAACTCAAAGCCACCTGCACTTGCTGTGTGGATTGTAACCTGTGCCTCAGTTTCCTTTATTTATTTTGACTATCAAGTTCAGTATAGAAGTGCAAACAGATTCCTGAGTTTTTGTAAATGATGAAATTATCTAATTTAGAAAACTCCTTAGAAAATTAGCTGGGACATGTCACTTGCTTAATACAAAACATTGATCATCACCTTCTTGCTACTAGCCCAATGGACTTGACAGGTAAACTCTTTAGGTACTTCTGTAACTATACTACTCAAGTGAGTCTAAGAAAGTTTCCTTTCCTTTAACTGGGGCTATCCATGAGCCAAAAGGTTTACTTAGTACCGAGGCCTCTCTTATCTTAGGCCTTGGTTGATGTTAACTTAGATGTTGCAACAAAGTATTCACAAACACTTATAATATTATAATGTGTGCTATCCATATACAAACACCTAAGTCCTGTGTCTTTGATAAAAAACAGTCACCTATGTCACTCACCTGTTTTAAATCACATGGTAACCCTTCATCAGCCACAACCATTATCCCTGACTTTTTGAAGGCATAAGGTAAGCTTTGCAACATAACAAATTTTTTAACACGCTCTGGACATTAACTTGGCATAACTATAGATTTCAATACAGTCAAAACATTAGATTGTGCCACTCACTGAGGGCATGCTTTTAATTCCAGTATTTGGGAGTTAGAGACTGATGGATTTCTATGAATTTGAGGCCAATCTGCTCTACATAGTGAGTTTCAAAATGGCCAAGGGAAAAAAAAATCAGTGAATTGAAAAATTTGAGTAAATCACTCAGAATAAAGCACACACATACAAAGAAATAAAAGATTCAAATTAGTAAAGAAAAATGATGTCCCCTAGTAATCCAGTAAAGGTCCATACATATTGACAAAATTAAGAACCAAGAGAATGCTTGAACATAAATTCATTGATAATTTTCCAAAACTCAACAAGCAAGAGGCTTCTGAATAAAGCAAAAATATTTCAAACTAACACCCATCAAAACAAAGTAAAGAAGCTTGGGAAAAAATGTCTTGAAGTAGTAAAAAAAGAAAGAAAAAAAGAAAGATTGTTTGCAAGGGAAACACACAGGTACTAACTATAGGCTTCTTGTCTGTTCTAAAGAGCCAGAGGAAGGTAGAATAAAGGGTCAGTCTATATCCAACTGGACTACCAACTGTTCATGGGAGCAAAGCAAGGTTATCTTCGGTTACTATTTAGAGGCTACTATAGGCACAGTTTCTCATGAAGAAAACAAATACTAGAGAATACATTCAAGTGAATTCTGACGTTAATTACAAGAAGGATCAGTGATTTTAAAGTACCCCAATAATAACTCATGTCTTCAAGAAGCAGAGTCAAAATTCTAGGATGGAGGGAGAAGGGGCTCTGGATGTCTAATCCATGAAAAAAGTGGAGGAGGTATAGAGAGCTTATGGCTGCTGGGGGAGAGAAGGCCACTGATAGCTTCCATGCCTCGTGTATGGCTCCACACCCACACATATATGGGCAACACTAATTGAACCCAGTGTTACTAATAAGAAAAATAATAGGAGGTCATAAAGTTGGAAGAGAGGCAGAGTATGAGTTAGAGGGAAATGCAATGGATGAATATGACCTAATAAGCTGTGTAAATGCCATAGGATTTTCAAAGAATAAAAAGGGCAGTTATATAGTAAATACAAATGATTCTAAACTGCATTATTATAAACACACAGAAAGTTCAAAATGCCAGTTTACATAAAAAAATGCAGGAGACAGAGGAAGCTGAGTTATTCTATTCTTCTGGTCAAGAGTAGAAACATTTATAAACTTGAACACTACCGTATCAAATGTGCCTGTTAGTGTCTAACAGGACTGAGAGGTTAGATTTTCTGGAATATGAAGGTTATGCAATTTGTAGAATGTGTATTACTTCTTAATTAGGAAAAAATAAAATCACCTTAAAATTTTCACATCTCACTAAACATCTGAGCTATGTGTGAAGGTTGTGGGGGGACATGCATAGGAAAACCAAAAGTTTACTCTTTCTGAGTTTCCCATGGTAAACCCACCTGCAGTGTAACTTTTATAAACTTAATTCCAGTCTAGAAAGGAAGGGGAGTGAAACAGGAAAATGTCCCCAAAGCAAAGAGAAACCGTTAAAAATCTAAAACGATCCAAACAAACCAGTAAATATAAGACATTATTGATCTTACTATTCAACTCAGTAAGTTAGAAAAATAAAGAAACAGAAAAAAATTAAAGATAATAGATTTTCATGAACTAGAAAGAAACAATAGAACGAGCATCTCTGTTCTTAAGTCTGTGCTGGGGAGACGGCTCAGTCTGTAAGCGCTTGCCCAGAAAACATGGGGAGCTGAATTAGGTTCCCAGTCCATGATAAGACCCTAGAGTGTGGTGACTCTTGCTTGTAATGCCAGTGAGGCAGTGACAGATTGGCAGAAGGATGTTTGGTGTAGCTTACTGGAAGAGTTCACAGCCATGGAAAGACCTTGTCTCAACATAAGGTGGTCAGTACCTGAGGAATGACACCCAAGGTTGAGCTCTTGCCTACATAAGCTTGCACACACACACACACACACACACACACACACACACACACACACACATACACACACTGAGGTCACTGCCAGTATTTTAAGCAACCTTGAACTTAGAAAGTTGTCAATTTAGTAGTCTTCATGAATAAGACCTCTTACATTCTAAGTGCCAAAATAATATTAACAGGAGTTAATTTTGAGATATTCATGGTTTACATACCTTTCCTGGAAAAGCTCAAAGTTTCAAAGACACTTCAAGTTAACCAACCATAAAAATTATAAAAATCATGTGTACTGGGCTTGACTGGGTCACAAGACCCCATGTTGGTTAACAGTTTTGTGGTCTGAGCCATCTCTTATCTTTCTGACATGCCCTGTGAAGAACCAGAAACTTTTAGGATGAATTGATAGGACTATGACAATGCCATCCATTGAGGATGCTGTCTTGGCCTAACCCATGAGGCTGAGTTTTACATGTAGTCTAAGTCTGAATTTATTCCTGATTTGAAAACAAAAACAAAAGCAAAAAGTTTTGAGCTGGGTAGATGGCTCAATAGGTAACGAGCAAGCGAAGCAGAATTCCAACTTCCAAAAGCCATGTAAAAAGCCTGTCATGAAGACAGACACCTGTAACCTCAGGCCTAGAGGGGTAGGAATGAACAAGAGAAGCCACAGGAAGCTCACTGACAGCATTGCTTAATAAACCAGCTCAGGTTCAGTGAGAAAAGGCTGAAACACAGAGAGGGACTGAAGGATGACACCCCAAGACAGTTCGACCTATACACAAATGCACACACCCAGACTACTTAAGTGTATACTACAGGTGTATATATATATCATCACGATCACTCCCAACATCACTACCACGTCAACTAATGGATGGTAGGTGGGTGGATGGATAGATGGATGGATGGATTGAAAAGGTCAAGCAAGCTTCTCAGGCTAGCCAGTTCGTGTTTAATTTATTCTTTATTTCATTGTCTATTTCCTTGTCTTCAAGCACATGAATCCATCATTGCTTTTATATGACACAGATTGTTTCTGAATGGGCTTAGAAATGATCATAACTGCATCTTTAAACTGGCCAATATCTAATATACCACCCCAAAAGATAACCTGAGTTTCACAGTAGGTACGCTCCACAGAAAAGAGACGTCTTCAAAAGAAAATGGCAGAGTGAATAAAGAGAGAAAAGAACAGGTCCTTTTCAGCCTTGTCTGTCACCTGGAGCTGGGGAGATGGCTTTCATCACACAGTCATCTTCTGTAGGGATGAGGATAGTCTCCGAGCTGAGCAGGGCAACAGGTCCGGCTCAGCTCGCTGGCCTCTGAGCTCCACAAGTGAACGCCGCCTGAAGTAAAGGTATAAATTATCAGGCTGCGCTGGGATTTCGCTTCAGCGCCTCTCCATTAACCTTCCACCCTCCTCACCAGCAATCACCAAGCAGAGAAAAGGTCTCCGTGTGGCCTGGCACAAGGGAGTGCCAAGGTTTTACTGACTTTTGAATTAAAAACGAAAAAAATATATATTCTAACTGTGTCACTTAAAAGGCATAGCAATTTTGGGTTTGGTTGTTTCCTGTGGAAGGTATATGATTTTTTTAACCCCTCCTCTATTTTTTGCTTAAAAAAAAATAATTGTTAAGTTTTTCAACATTGTGGCCTTAGGAGGTAATTTGCTAAATAGGACAAAATTAGCTGATTTTTGGACCATTTAAAAGAACATTTCTTTTGAAAGCATATAAAATGTATTAAAGCAATCTCCGAAGTCTTTACCCCTGCTTGAGATTTTAATTTACTCTGAGCTAATAAATTATCCCCCTTTGCAGAAGCTATTGAAAAATTTCAGTTAAATCCTTTTTAAATTTTAATGTGTTCAATTGAATCCCAAGCCATTTCAACACACACTCACAGCTTGGGGTGGTCAGCCCACCAAGTCAAGGCTGAGAAGGGGTCAGATTAGCGTGGACCCCTCTGCCCCCTGGGATGGCCAAGGTGATATTAACCAGTGCGATTTCCCCCACACATCCAGGTCCGATTGTCAGATAATTACTTCTCCACACAGCTTTTAACAAATGCCCCTATTTGAAGGCCAAGAGCACGTTCTCTGCCTCTGCTTTGAAGGCGGAGGTGGCAAAGAGGGATGGAGGAGGTGGTGGAGGAGAGAAGCCAGGAGCTCTGGCTCACTTTAGCCCTGGGGTTCATTGAAACAGAGGCTCACTTAATCTCAGGCAGGGCTCTACACTACGTCTGAATACTTCTCAGAAAATATTTTTTTCAGGCTATCAATTATTATATTTCAACATCGCATCCTGGCTCAGGGGAACCCTTAGTGAGCTGCAGCAAAAATCAATCTGGTTTTACAACTTTTACCTTAGCAGAGACCCGGTTCTTTATCTACATTGGTCGTAATTTAAGGATGCCATATCTCTCTTGGTGGCAGAGATATCTTCCCAGGAATGACGTGACCTTGATAACAGCTATGTATATATAAGTTTGCACAGATGAGACTGCAGGGTTAACTTCCCAGAAGCTGCAGGCGTCACCATCAGCCTAGTGGTCCCTCTTGTCAATAGAGTCTTTCTAACTGTGGTTGGTTACACTGACTGTTATGTCACCCTCTGAGCCCTCTGTTCACTACAGGCTTCCTGTAACAGCAGCCTTGGGTGATGATTTTATTTCATCAGGGAAAAAAATCTATTGCCATTTTCAAAAATTCACAGATTCACAAGTTCCATTTGGATAGGCAAACGTGTACCCTGGATGTCAACACATGATGCTCTAGGACACCCTTCATCTTTTCACCTGTACTCAGAAAGATGACAGACATATAATACTACCAGAAACTGTCCATCAAAGGTGCATGCTGAAGGCTTGGTGCCCAGTCTGCAGCTGTATGGGTAGGTGGTAGATTCTTCTGGTAGTAGAACCTGGAGGAAAGAAGAAAGGTGTGTGTCTCCATCTTCTTCCTTGCTCTGATGAAGTGAGCATGGTACTCCCTGCTATATTTTGCCTGACATCATGTCCAAAAACAATACAGTCAAGTAATCATAGACTGAAACTTCCCAAGCTGGAAGTCCAAACACATATTAGTTCTGGCATTTGAGCTGACAGTCATGGACCACAATTAGACAAGCATTATTCAAGACAATGTCCAGATCCCAGAAGTTCAAAATCTCTCCTCAGAAGGAAATGAGTACTTCTCAGTGTCAGAGGATTTTGTATGGATCTAGCATGTTATGAATACAAATTACCTGGTTCTGGTTATCTGGTGCTGAGGTGTCTATAAATGCAGAGGCCTCATGGGGACACAGAGGCTGGTAGCTGGAGACACTAAGAAGCTGTTTCTACATAAAAGGACTTTATTATGATGATAGAGGGATGTAGTTGTGATAACAGAGAGAGGAAAGGAAAAGAGGAGGGAAGGAGAGAGAAAGAGATAGAGAGAGAGGCAAGGAGGGATTGGAATGAGGAGTGATTCAGAGAGAGAGAGAGAGAGAGAGAGAGAGAGAGAGAGAGAGAGAGAGAGAGAGAACAAAGGAAGAGAGAGATTCAGAAGCAGGAATTCTTCTAATTGGAACATGACATCAGAACTCAGGAGATGGAGTGAGAGATTCAGAAGCAGGAATTCTTCTTAAATGGAGCATGACGTCAGAACTCCGGGGATGGAGTGGCTTCAGCAGTGGCTTCAGAGACTAACAGTACTGTTGAGTCCTTGTAGGTAGAAAAAAAGCACCATCAACTACTCTTGGCTTTGTGGAAAAATAAGAATCCAAGAGGTGTATAAGCTTTGGAGCCACAATCCAATAGACTTTTGAGGGCAGGTGTGTTCCAGTTACCACGGGCATCTCAGTGATGTGTGGTGCTGCTGAAGCAGAAGTCTGGCTGGGTTGGCTTTCAGATTCCTTATTTGTGACTGAGTGCAGAGTTGAGAGGCATCTAGTTTCTGAAAGTTGTCTCAAAGCCCTTAGCAAAGGCTGGCATTTTTCTGGTTGTTGAGGTCTCCTCCACACAAGGTTTTAGTACTCATACTGCTGTGAAACCAAATATTAATGTTCAGGAAAATGTATGAAGAACTGGAAAATTATAAGGTGAGGATTTTCTGGTCCAGCCTGTCAGTGAGGAAGCCTTCACTCATTCAGCCTCTTGATTCTTGGTTATAATCAATGGAGATAACACTGGGAGGGGAAGAAAGTACAATGGATTTGCATATAGAATTGTTATGTTTCTTCTATCTGTGGGAAATGTAAAAAAGATTTTTAAATTTTTGTTTGTTTATTTATTTATTTATTTATTTATTTATTTATTTATTTATTTATTTATTCATTCATTCATCCATCCATTCATTCATTCATTAAAACTGACTTTTTCTGTATAACAGTCCTGGCTGACTTAGAACTTGCTTTGTAGACTAGGCCGGCCTCAAATTCACAGAGATCCATCTATCTCTGCCTCCCGAGCATGAGGGTTAAAGGTATGCGCGACCTGGCCCATTTTGTTTATTTTTAGTGTCTTCTATTCTGCTACAAGTACTGATTTACAAATAGGTAAAGGCAGTGCAGACAGGGCTATGTGTTCTTCACTGAGTTTCCTTGAAAGATGATGTCTGTCATCCAAGTATAAGATCAAAATCGTGAAACCAGTATTATTATTATTATTATTATTATTATTATTATTATTATTATTATTATTATTATTACATATGTCTGGTTCTGCCATATTCCTGTAGGGAACTCTTTTTAAAATTAAAATACATTATAACCACTCTCACTCTCAAATTGGTAGCATCTTTCTCTTTATTACTGTCTAATAAATTTCTCTAAATATACAAATATTTATACGTACAAATACAGAAATACAACCTGCTGGTTCATTTTTGTTGTGTGGTCATTTTGAATTGGACAATGATTAATACCACTCTTTTTTTGGAGAAGGTTAATTCTCCCTTTCCCCAAAGTAACCAGTTGCCTGCAGTTCTTGGTCTTGGAGTGCAACCTTGTGAGAATTTTCTACTTCCATGTTAGTATGGTTGCTGATATTGCCATTGTTCAGGTCTTATTTATTCAGCAATATTGACAAGAGACAATGTCATAGCAAACTTCCTGTATTCTGGTGTGGTGGTATGAAAGAAAATGATCTCCAAAGGAAGTGGCACATTACGAGGTGTGGCTTTCTTGGAGTAGGTTTGGCCTTGTTGGAGGAAGTGTGTCACTGTGGAGATGGGCTTTAAGGTCATATAAATGCTTGACCCACACTTGATATCTCAGAAAACTTCCTGTTGCCTTCAAGTCAAGAAACAGGACACTTGGCTACTTCTTCAGCACTATGTCTGCCTACACATTACATGTCACACCATGACGATAATGGACTATACCTCTGAAAATGTAAGCTATCCCATTTAAATGTTTTTTTTTTGTTTTTTATTTTTTATTTTTTTCCTTTATAAGAGTTGCCATGATCATAGTGTCTCTTCACAGCACTTGAATCCAAATCTAAGACATTTGACTTTTACAGTCTTTCTGTCTCTTTTATTCTCAATGTTCCCTAAGCCACAGATGAAGTAGATGTGCTACAGTTATATTGACTTACAGTAAGAGGTTTCTGGCCCAGACTTTCGGGCCTAACCTCAAGGTTTAGACCCGCAGACCCACAGAGATACACAGATGCTTTCAATAGTTTTAGGCTGATTGGCCTAAGGCCCAGGCATATAACTTACTATTTACCCTTAATCTAACCCATGACTCTTATCCTGTTTAGTCATGGGGCTTGGTACCTTTTCTTAGAGCAGCATAGTTGTCCTCTGCTTCTTCCAGCTTCTCTCTGGCCTTCTGCTCTGTGCTTCCTGTTCTCAGGGTTTTCTTAGTCTGGTAGCCCCGCCTACACTTCCTGCCTGCCTTTGAACAATCAGCGCTTTTTATTAAACCAGTGGGTGGAACAATTATTTACAATGGAACAACATAATCTCCCACATTGACTGAAGCTAGAATCTTCTCAATCCATTGATTTCTGCACTGTAACAAGTTGTTTTGTGTGATGGTTTCCAAGCTGTCAAGAGAAGCTTCTTTGATGAAAGGTGATGTTTACACTTATCTGTGTGTATAATGGAAAAAATGTAGACTGTAGCTAGGGAATTTTACTAACCTCATAAACTAGTGGTAGTAGATTCTCACTAGCTCTGAATATTTGGCTAGGTTTCTAGACTGAGAATGATTTCCCCACATTCAGTGGGACTTAAGTCTGCTCAGGCAGCTGTTGTTTCCTCCCAGCATGTGAATACCATACCACTACTGCACTTTTACAGAGATCTTGGCATGTTGGTCACTGTTATGGTTCAAAGGTGTCAGGAGTAGAACAATTGTTTCCCTCCCTTGGAAGCTTATCTACTATTTTCTGGTATCATGGAAACTCATAATAAGGAAGCTTTCAGGTTAGATCCTTCTCTAAGCATTTGAGTTCTATGTCTTACAAGCATAATGTCTTCAGCAAGAGATTTACCATCAACCTCAAAGAAGCATCCATAGAAACCCGAAATTTCCTGTTTTAATTCTGAAATCACTTAGACTATCCTGAGCTGTATGTTTTTCTTGAAGTTATTCGTTGTGGGGACTTGAGCCTAAGTCAGCCTTCTATTGTTGTGAAGAAGCACTATGACTAAAGCAACTGTATACTATATATATATATATTATATATAATACACTATATATATGTATATATATGATGTGGAAATGTCTTTCTGTATGATATAAATATCAATCTTTAAATAAAGGAGCTGTTTTGGCCCATTACAGACACCATAGAAAAAGTAGACAGGGGAATCAGAATAGGTAGGAAAGGAAGGGCGGAGTCAGAGACAGACTGAGCCAGCTACCCAAGAAGAAACATGTAAGGAACACAGATGAGCCATGGGCCACGTGGCAGACAGATTAATGAAAATGGGTTGAGTTAAGGTGAAAGAGCAAGCTAGCAATGTGCCTGAGCCATAGGCCAAATGGCATGAACGTAATATAAGTGTCTGAGTCATTTTGGGGGGTCTAAGCAGCTATGGGTGGCTAAGGGGTCTGGGGTGGCAGGTCTGTGGGTCTGGACCTCTGGCTCCCGGGGCCAGAAAACCTTACATATGTATATAATTTAATTAGGGGCTTGCTTTCCAGTGTATTTTGAGGCTTAGTCCATTATCACCTTGGTGGGAAGTATGGTGGAATGTCAGCAAATACAATGCGGGAGAAGGAGGTGAGAGCTACATCTTGAACCACTGGCTGTGGTTGAGAGACAGATAGATTTTTTTTAGCTTATTTATTTTCTTTGGCATTCTGCCTTACACAACTATACGAGCCATTGTCTATAATCAATAAATCAATCCTTGTTACTGGGTAGTATTCTATGGCACAGATTTACAGTAGTTGCTTACACATCTTACACTTTTGAGTGAGTACTTGGGAGTTTCACAGTTAAGAATATTATACATAATAATATTGAGAACATTTATGGAAGATAGTTTATTCAGACGAAGGTTTCCATTTCCCTGGAGTAAATACCCAGAAATGCAATTGCTAGGTCATACAAGAAAAGTATTTTAGGTTTTTAAGAATCTGCTGGCTTTCCAGTGTGACTGACAGAAGCAACATTGAGAGATCTGGTCATTTTCTGCCCTAGTCAGCATTTGCGATGTTCATCAATTGTATTTTAGTTATTCTGTGCATGGTGAGATCTATGAGGTCTTGGTTTACGTTCCTTCAGTGGCTCATCTGATTGAACATATTTTCATATGAGCATTTGCCATCTTTTTTGCTGTCGTTCTCTTTGGTCAAATGATTCCTCAGACTTTACCGCACCCTCTTGTTTGCTTGGGCATTTTCTTAATTTTAACAGCATGCACCATGACTGTTTCAGTCCAGGAATTCGGGTCTCATTTAACACCTCCAAAAAGCAAGGTGTGTAAATTATGCAGGAAAGAACAATTGGCGCATCCAGTGTCATATGTAGGACAAAGTCTGAGGAGACAGTCATAGTGACTTCTTACCTATAAAAGATCCACAGTTAACAAAATACTCGGTGGGGGGGCACCTGTTCTCCTCAAAGGCTGGAAAGGAGGAGGGAATGTCTGGTCTCACTCTCTTCTCCAACACAGTACAGTAGGGCGATGGAAGAGGCTCATACAGATCAGAGAGGAAGAGAAATACCCCCACTACCCCCACTTGTAGATAGCGAGGTAATCAGTGTGAGATAGCTCAGGGGGTGTCGAATAACTCCATTAGAGTGAACTAGAATGTTCTGGGAGCTCATCAGGGAGGGGCCTGCTTGCACTGTCACTTGTTCAGATCTTTAAACTAACCAGCTTTGTTCTTTCGTTTTTCACATGTTCCTGCTCTCAGTTTCACCTGTCAACACACATCTTTATCATTTCCATTTCACTTACTTTGGACTTATGCTACTCCTTAAAACAAAATACTGTTTGGTGATGTCATCTGTAGGCTTGACACATTTTCTCTTGTGTTATTTAATCTGGTAATCCTACAGATTTCCTGTACTACTACCCCCTGTACTACTTTAGTTGGACCACACAAGCTGTAATTTATTGTTTCTCTTTTTTTCTTTTAGTGAACATTTGGCTTATTTTATGCAGACAAGCCTTTTCTGGTTCCAGAGACTACTTGGAAACTAAACTCCATTTAGTCTCTGTCTCCCTCTCCCTCTCCCTCTCCCCCCTTCCCTCTCCCTCTCTCTCTTTCCTGTTACTGGCTTATAAACTGATTTGAAGGTCTAAACCATATTCTTTGTGTTTTCAATTCTTTCCCAATTTTGAGGTTTGTTTCATGGTCTGGTATTCTTGATCTATATAACAGGAACACTTTAAAAACAGGTATAAGCTGTGTCCTGTGTACTGTCTGTTACAATTTCCTCTGGATTTAAACATTCTAACCTGGAAGGGAATTCTTAAGACTTAGAAGCCAAAGAAAACTTATAAGGCTAAAGATGGTCCTGAAATGTATAGTACCCCCAAAGTCCCTCCTCAAGGTTATAGAAACAGTAAGAACTATCAGAGAGAAGAGACTCTCTGACCTGTTAATCTATTGTACAAGGAGTTCCACGTGTGCATCTGGTGTGAATCATCTCCCATGCTGAGGTGGGAGTTTTGATTCCTGTTCTCATAAGTAACCTCTAACCCCATACACCATTAAGTAACTATGATAAACTCACTGCTTTGCCATATTGGACTTTAGTGGGACAGTTTCTTTGTTCTATCATTGGTGCCCTCTCTGAGGAGAGAATAGTTTCTTCCTGTCTTCCTAGGAAAGGTCATAAATATTTTCAACATTTGTCCATTGGATCACGTGGTTGATAACATCATTGAGTGTATTTTTGTTTGTTTTTCTTTGTCCCTCCCCCGAGGTATATCAGTTACTCAGAGCAGGTTCTGAGGTCTCAGTAGAAAATTTTGCATATATGCTTCTGTCACATGTTTCATAGATATTTGGTTCATAGTCTTTAATACAGCCTGCTATTTTTTGGTAAATTAATCATTACTCAATATTCCTCCATCATCATGGTAAATTTCTTACTATTGAAATATATTCATCATGTTATTATGACATTGTGGTGGTTTGAATGAGAGCATCTTCTATAAACATATGTATTCAAATGTCTGGTTTCCACCTGGTGGAACTATTGGGAACAATTAGAGAGTATGACCTCATTGGAGTAGTTGTGTTACTGGAGGTGAGCTTTGAGGTTTCAAAAGCCCACACCACTTCCAGTTATCTCTCTCTACCTTGGTGTTATGATTAAGGTGTGAGTTCTCAGCTACTGCTCCAGTTCTACGCCTCTGTGATGGCTGCCATGCTCCTCACCATGGTGGCCATGAACTCTAACCCTCTAGAACCATGAACCCTGAATTAAGTGATGTCTTTCTTAAGTTTCCTTGGTTATGGCGTTTTGTCACAGCAACTAAAAGTTAACCAAGTCAGACATTTAGTTTACCTCCTATTGAATAAAATTTCCATAATATATCTCCTCCATACTTTTTATTCATTATTGCTTGAATTCTACTTTGTCTTATAATAAAAACCCAGAGTCAGATATTGGTGAAAAGCTGAAAGATCAGAGACAGAGGAACAAGCCACAGCCACTTTTCATGCAGCCAACTCTTTAGAACTGTCTCCACGAATTCTCAGACTGAATGCCTCTGAGTCCTCAGCTGAAAGGGGAGGGCCAAACTCTGTATCCCCCCCACCCTTATAAACCTGTCTCTGCCCAGCAATATCACTTCCTAGTTCTGGGATTAAAGGCGTGTGTCACCACTCCCTGACCTCCATGGCTAAATCTGGCTGACTCTGTCCTCTGATCTTTAGGCAAACTTTATTAGATACACAATATGTCAGCACAGATCATTCCTCTCCCTATCACACTATGAAATGATGCAATGTCAGGATATAAAAAGGCATATACCTAAGTTGTGTTCTATTTATAAACCTTTGTTTTCTTAATTTTGCATCACTTATATTTAATATAGCTATTTACTTAGTAAATCTTTAATCTTCCATTGTATGTTCTGCTTTCCTCGCTTCTTTGCTTTTTATTCATCTTCTCCAATTCTCCTTTGGTGACTCTAACAATTTTTTGAAGTTTCATTTTGATCAAGGAGTCTTTTGAATAAATACCTCTGAATAATTCACACTGGTTCACTTACATATCATTATATCTATGGTTAATCTAAAAGTTTTATATATCAACACTTATAATTAATCAAAATAGTGTCCAATGTTCTGACTACTTCAAAGGCATGAGTAATCTTTATTCCGTAAAACCCCACTTTTTTATATTTGTAATGTCCCGCAACCTGACCCTGCTTTCTCGTTCACATGACTGCCATCTTTTCTCCCTGTTCACCAGCTCAATTATATCTTTTGATGAATAGACGAATATGATTATCCATCTGTCTCCTTTATCTGCAACTGACTCTATGCATTAAGTTACAGGCTTCTTATTTGTTTGCTGTTGTTTTGTGTGTGTTTTAGGGATTTTCTTCCACTGTGTTTTGTCTTTGCTTTGTGTGTGTACATGGTTGTGTCCAGCCAAGAGCCCTGCGCTTGCTAGGCAAGGATCCCATCATGCAGCTATTCTCCTAACCTCTTGAGGTCTTGTTATTGATTATATTAATTGCTAGTTCTAAATACAACCTATTTTGTTTTTACCTGTGCCTTCATTTTTTTGTACTGATACTTTTTCTCCCTTCATTTCCAGCATGTTGGTAGCTCTTGATTGAAGTATTTTTATCTGATGGCTTTCATGCCATTGTCCTGTAATTCTAGTTTATGTAACGTCTCTGCATTCTTAAATGATGATTTTCTTTTCTCTTTCAATTTTCCTGATTTGTGCAATAAGTAATCTTTAGTTGGATATTGTGTAACCTGACCCTCTGATTCAAATTTTGTGTTTCTGTACACCCCCTCTGGCACTACACTGGTGACCAAAGGGGAGCCTGATCCATTGTTACCAGGGATGTATAAGTCAATGTTCACAGCTTCCGTTCTCTCTAACTCCTCAATGAGGTCATTTACTCCTAAGAGATCTACCACTCAACTGCCTTGACATCATCTGCTGGGAAGACAGAGGTAGCTATTGACTACTCCCCATGGTGCTGATGACATCACTAAGGTTGGAGTAGTCACCTTGCTTTGAGGGGTGAAAGCCCTGATGCTCTGCTAGGCAACTCTCAGTGTCCTCTAGAAATGGATAGAGGTGCTTTCTCACTATTGGGTTAAGGGTATTAGACGTAAAGACTCACCAAGAACTCTCCATGGCAAGTCCACTGGAGTGGGTCATCACCACCTGGGGTATGGGGTTATTCACTATCACCAGAGTACTCCTGACCTTTTCCACTGCAGCAAGGACTATAGGATGAGCATAGCACCTTATAATAAATACCCTATCCTATAGCATAGCAATTGCTGCCAGCAGGAGAAATATGACCATAGTTAACCTGAATGTGTGTCTCAGATATTAACATTTACTATCTGGAAGTTTTTGATGTAGCCAGGCTAGGCTTTTCAGGGCCCTTGTCTTTTTTTGGGGGGGGGGAGTCTACAGATTACTAAATTCCATAAAAGGAAGCTGTAAAAATCCTAGGATTCTTACCAGTGTGTCATTTCTAAATTCCCACAGGCCAGAACCACTCTGACATTCTTTTTTAAATTTTGACACAAAAGCCGAAATGTGGGGATATCTTTCTAATTTAATAAAAAACCAGTCTGAGATAGCAGAGAGATCTACCCACAGTCAGTCTAGGAAGATCAGACAGTGGTAACTCATACCTTTAATCCCAGCACAGGGAATATCTGGGAGTGGTGACCTCCACCCTTAATCCCAGCAATCTGAGTTTGAGGTCAGTTTGGTTTACAGAGGGAATTCTAGGCTCCCAGGCAGGCATTGGTGGTACCACGCCTTTAATCTTAACCTGGATGTGAAACAACTGAGTGAAGAAGGTATTTAAGGCAGGCATAGAAAGACAGAGAGGCAGAAGAAACCAGGAGGAGCGAGGCTGAGGAAGCTGGAAGACAGCTGGGTGAGATCTGACTGTGGGGTTTCTTCTCTGATATTTCAGACTGACTTTTATTAAATTTGAAACATATCCTCATTCTCAGGTTTTCTCTCCACCTTGCTGAGAACTTGAGTTTTCTTTTTAGAATATGATATCCATGGTTCTTAGGTGTATTTATATAAGGCATCAGGAGGAGTGTATCTACTTTATATTCCTAGAGATAAGTCCTTTTTCCCTTCTTGGGGAAGGGGTGCATTGTATTTTGAGCTTTGGTTTCATGTAATTCAGGCTGTCCTCAAGCTTACTTTGTAGCTGAGGATGACTCTGAACTCCTGATTCTCTTGCCTCTATCCCTCCCTCCAAGTGCTGTGATTACTTGTGTGCACCATCATCTCCAGAGTCTCCTATCTTCTTAAATCATTATTTAGATTTTAAAAACTTATTTTTCCATGACAGTTCCATGGTTAGATTCATTAATGGACAAATGAGTTATATTTTTGAGTATTAAACTTTACCACATAAGTAGTATTTGAGTTCATTAAAATTTGAAAGCAAATATGAACAACAAATAGTTCTGATGATAACTGTCTCATTTTCATATTTATGTAGAAGCAACTGCATCATAAATATTAAGTTATGCTATTACCCCTGTCTATCCTGGCTTTAATAAATGTAAAACCCACAAATATTGTTACTTCTATTCTTTATTTAGCTTTGAACTTAGGAATACAAAATGTATTTCCTCATTAAAATTTGAAATATGTCTATTTTTGTGAATAAAATTTCTACAGCACTTATTTACCTTTCTCTCCAGCTATCACGGTGCTGTCTCCAACTGACTATCTTTTCTGCTTTTGTAAAATTATTTACATACCTCACAGCTAGAAAGAAGCAATGAACTAGGAACTTTGTTCCTCATATGCTCAGGGCTTCCCTTTTAATTATGTGGGAAAGAAATGAAGCTGAAAGAAAGAGAGAGAGAAAGAGAGAGAGAGACCCATCTGGGAAGGGAAAGAAGAAAACTACAGAGGCAAGAGAGATGTCTAAAGAGTCTCTGATGGATCATTTTGGTACTATGGCTGCAGGGCCACATTAAAACAGTTACTGACATTGATGTGTAGCAAATCTTGTAGTAAGAATCATTAAAAATATGTTTTTTCCCTGATGATTAAGATTGATCCCAGAACAAGATGCAACTCAATATAGGCAATGGCTTCTATTTGAGCACTCACACATCTGACTCTGCTACTAAGATATGTCACAAGGTAGGTGGCTATGAAAAGGACACCTCCCTCCATTGTACCGTCAGTTAATAGTCAATGGCCTGTTCCAAGCTGAGATCTCAAAGTATTAATGCTGGGATGTGAGACCTTACATTAGTAATTGGGTGTAGTATACAGTTTCTGGCCCAGACTAGCTCCAAGTTCCGTACCTGCCTGCATTTGCTTAGCTCTACCTAGCCCTGAGGTTCAGATCACCAGGCTCAAAGTCCCAAAGAAACACACAAAAGCTTATATTAATTACATGCTGCTTGGCCTATGGCTTAGGCTTATTGCTAGTTAGTTCTTGCATCTTAACTCAACCTGTTTCCATTCATCTGTCTTGCCATGTGGCCTGTGGCTCACTTGAATTCCTTTACATCTTTCTCCTCAGCAGTAGCTCACAGCATTCCTGTCTGACTCTGCCCCTCTTCCCCTTTATCTATGCTTACATTTCCCTCCTGCTTCTAAGATGCCTTATCATAAAACAAAACAGTTTCTTTATTATCCAATGGTATTTCACAGTGTACAGAAAGACATTCCGCATGACTAGGTCATAGTGGCTGAACTATGAGAATGGTACTTTTATATGAGTCCCAGAGAACTTTGTTATCTTTTCCACTCTGAGGACACAAGGACTTGGGGTCATCTGTGAATACTCCCCGCCCTAATCAGCTAGATCCTTGCCTCTACAACAGCCAGAAGTACAGTTCTGCTGCTTGTAAGCTATCCACAATGGTGCTTTTGTTCAAGCATCACCCACTGTCCTAGGAGGAACAGGCAGAATGGTAGATTTTTGTGGCTCATCAGAAACATGATGCCTATGGAATTAAGAAAGCTGTAACTTGCAGATTGTAGCAATTAATTCACTCGCATGCTAATGTTCCCAGGTATGCCATGGTGAGTGGGCCTGCCCTGGATATCCTTCTGTTGGCACTTCAATGCTACCATGAATGGCAAAGGCTGTGACAGTTTCTTCCACCTTAAAAACTAAGCACTGACACGTGACACTGACCACATAACTGTGAAATTGTTCTTTCTACTTTAAGTACTTCTATAAGATTTTCAGCTTTTATTTTAGTGAGAGGAATAATATTGTGACTGAGATGAAAATCTTTTGGAAATGAGAGAAAACAGTGAGAGGTTAACAAGAGTTGCCTCCTTCAGGGGCTTCCCCTGCCACAGGCATCTACATTTTCACAGTCATCTTACCATCTTGTTAGGTTTTTGTTTTTCTTTCTTTCTTTTCTTTTTTTTTTTTTTTCCTGACAGGGACTCACTGTATAGCCCCGGCTGACCGAGAATTCACTTTGTAGACTAGGCTGGCCTCAAACTCACAGGGATTCACCTATTTGTAGAAGTGAGATATAGAGATATAAGGGTTTTGTTGTTGCTTTTTAACGTTGTTGTTGTTGTTGTTTTGTGTGTGTGTGTGTGTGTGTGTGTGTGTTTTAGAATGGAGACTCACAGTGCACAGCCACGTTGTAAAGGAGCAAATTGAATCTGTGAAGAAGCAAACATCAAGTACAAGGCCAGTCGATGGCTCATCATTGACAATCTACTGTCACCCCACACCAGCTGGGCAGCCTGGATTTTCTGTGGAAGTGAAGGCAGAACTCAAGTGGATCCAGTTTACCATTACACAAGGCCCCAGTCTTCTGCTTATTTCCCTGCATCATCAAACACCCTGATCCCACTTCACAGATGAGAACAGTCAGCTGACTAGATTTTGATATTCACAGGACAAAATGAAGTCTAGTTCTCAAATATATTGTTAACTTTGAGTTCTCTGGGCAGTCCATTCAAATCCCCACCTTGAATCTTTCCCAAATATTTATTGAGGAGTAACTGTTTGCATCACCAGAAAAAGGGCATACTCCAGCCCACCATTCACTGAGGGGAGTCTGTCCATGAAAGCATCTATTGTTCCATAGCCTCCCAAAACTGCCCCTCAGCTTGTACTGGACAACAACAGTACTTGTTCCCTGCTGCTGGAGTTGGGTTGAGGAGTTGATATGTTCAAAGCATAGTGCTTCTGCCTTTAGAAGAAGAAAATTATATTAGAAAATAGAGAGAAAGAAGGGAGAGGCAATAGGGAGAGGGGAAGGCTGACAGAAAGATAGCAACGAGGCAACAAGGCACAAAGGCCACAGAAAAATTGGTGGAGCGGGCACGACGTTTACTATGTGCTGGTTCCAATCCCTGGTCTGGTTTGTTTGCTAAACCCATGTTATAGCCTTTAATCTCTGTACCAACCATAAGGATAAAAAATGTTCTTCATACTTGGGAGAGTAGGAGCTCAGGTAAGTTTGAACACAAGAAGATGAACTTCTAGAAGAATGCACAGTGATGTTTACACCTGCAGAAACCTGCAGCAGAAACAGAAAGGATGCTATCTGAAGCCAGAGGCCTAGAATCTACTTTGTTGTTTGATGGCCAAGCAAATAGATGCTGAGCTGGTCCTATTGAGATCTGGGGCTCTATGCGTAGGTTGGACTTGTGGACATCTGCAACCGTTCTTCTCTGTGGTAAAACAGATTTCATCTAAAGGCTTAGAACAGTCTGTCTTGCAATACACAATCCCCTTGTGGCTACCCTAACCTGTGATCTTGCACCCTGCCCTTCTACACCTTCATTATCTCCTCACAGACACTCACGTTTGCAATCTCAACATGGGCTGAATCTTGCCAAAGCCCACAAGTTAACATACTAACCTCAAGTGACAGGCTGTTTCCAGAGTCTGTACCCAGAATCCATCTGCAGCTCTCACATCCTGAAGAACTCACTTGATTGTGAACAGAGCACCTGAAATAACTTAGCACCACACACTCACTTCCCTGTGCTAATCCACCAAACACCACTCTCTTTCCAAAAGCATGTTCCTTAGCCCAGCTCCTCTGACAGACTTCCAAGAAACTTGGTTATATAAAATTAAGGGTTTAAGAAAAGGTAGTCAGTCACTCAACCCCAAGTGAGAAAACTGGCCTAAAATCTGGCATGGGCTTTGAGCCCACGGTCTGTGGCTGCTGTGGGTGGTGAGAACGGGTGGTAAGAACATTCCATTTGGTCTGATGAGTTGAATCTGTGGCATTCATGGGTGAACACAGCTTCCCACACTGCAGTAGGATCTTCATACTAGGTGGCTATGTAAGCACAGGAAAATGAGTGACTTCTCAGGATACATCCCCTGAGCCCTCATTTTTCCCTTGGAGAGAGAAAAGAAAGGAACTTTTCCCATCTGGGAGAAAAAGTGACCTTCCAGAGTCTTTGGACCACTTTGAAAGGCTGTGCTCCAAGTCTCTGCTGGTGCCCTCAGTTCTAGGCCACCCCCACACTGCTTTCTGTCACCTGCAGGGTCTCCCCACAGTGGTAGGGCTCCAGATTGAACATGGGGCTGTAGGAATGAGGTACAAGAAACCTGCACCTATACATGAAGAGTTGTTTCTGGTGGGTAGAACATCATTTTTGTGCTTTGATTAGTCTAAAACAGAGACCTGCCAAGGAGAGCCCCAGGAGCTTAAAAGTCTGTGAGGTTTATGTCTTAAATTCAAGACATAGATAGAAAAATGGTAAGAGAAAAATCCATAGCAGAGTTCTAAGGTATGCAATAACTGAACATTCTAGCATAGACAGAGCAGAGGGAGGGATGAGCTGACAATCAGAGCCATCTCCAGGCAGGGAAAATGCTATCACCCTGACCCCCACCACTTGATGTTAAGTGCTTTAAGAGGTGAGGTGTCCTCAGATGGAATGCTTGCCTAGCATGTAGGCCTGCATGACTTATGCCCCCAAGCTAAGAAAAAGAACACATTTAAAACATAAGAAAAGAAAGACGATGTGCTGGACTCTTCTGCTTTTGGAGTTGGGAACAAAGACAGAGCTGATGAGCAGAGGACCACACAACCCCTGTGGCAAAGTGAACTGTGCCAGACATTTGGCTATCTTTGGGCTGCCTGTGGCTCCTTGACCGTCATGCTCTCTTTCCCACTCCAGTCTCTTTCAGAGATAGCTCTCCCTCTTCACTTAGCTCTAATCTCCCAGGACAGCCATGTAACAAGTTCTCTGGAGCCCTTAAAAGGAAACTCCACAGTGATCTGATTTTTAGGAAACAAATGACCTTTCAGAAGAAAAAATTAAACAATAACCATATTAGGTTTGCATTACAATAAAAATGAAGAATATTTTGCTGTGAGATTATGTTCTGGTACAATATAAATATTTGTCCCTCCTATTGGTTTAATAAAATGCTGATTGGGCAGAAGACAGACAGGAAGTGCGGGCATGGTTAGCGGACTAAGAAAACTTTCGGAAGAGATAGACAGAGAAGCCAGCAGATAAACAACATAAGAATAATGAGTTAAGATGCAAGAGCTAGCTAGCAATATGTTTGAGCAACAGACCAAACATATTGAGCTACATACTAAAATATTTCATCTAATCCAAAAGAAGAGGTCATTATCAAAAAACAGAGTGAATTACATACTATAATCTCTATGATCAGGAGCAAAAGACTCACACTGTCACTATGGAAATTACTGTACTCTTGGTCATCCAAACAAATTTTTTATTTTTATCGTTGTTTTTGATATATTGACAATAAGCACAAAGCAGACTGGGATTGGCATGATACCTGTAGTTAGAAGGGTGAGGAAGGAGGATTGCTTGATCCCACTCGCTCCAGACAAGCCAAGAAAACAGAAAGAGATCCCGTTTAAAATAAAATTAAGGTTAAAAAGAAAGAACACAAAGCTAATCACAGAGAAATTGTGTGCTTCAGTGTAAGTTAACTTTCCTCGTTGGTTATGTTACAGAAATTAGAACCATTAGAACGAGAGAAGAACACACAGAAGGTCTGCAAGGTTAGTTAAATTTATTTTTTTTTCTGAAAAATATAATTCTAAGGCAAAAATTCAAAATTGCCCTTTCTCAAGAAAACACACACACACAGTAAGTAAAATGTAATTTTTTTTTGTTTTTTACAAAAAAAATACAAAGTAGAAATCACATATTGGTATCAAATAATACTTAACCTTTGCTATCTTATACCTTTAAAATCAATCTCTGTTTATGAAAGAAACACGTTGCTAGCTTAAAACAACAGCAAATCAAAACAAAACAACAACAAATTTAAAGAACTTCGAGCCCAGAAAGAGCATTCAAACCTCCAGGGTCCTAGTGCTGTGGGGGATTTTCTACTTAGAATACCTACCGTCTTTAACTGGATTCCTGGATTATTGTAACAATGCCCTTGTCAAATGTTTGAGAACATTCAGAGTCATTCTGTGCTGTTAAATTTCCAGTCTAAAAGAGAAAAATTACTCTGGGTTATAGATTCAGTTGACTACACGAAAAGGCAGAAATGTGGTTTGATGATATCGTTCATCAAACTACGTTTCTAAGTAGCAGACATGCATTTAAGCAAATTAAAAATGCATGGTGCCTTGTTTTCTGTCTACAGGGCTTCCAAGCAGGGAACTATTATGTCCTGGAAATGCATAGCAAGGGCCAGAAGTTTCTTTTAGAACATGGGACTTTCTGGTCAAGGTTTGCTCAGTTTGGGGCCAAAAGGCATTGGCTTTCTAGACAGAGGATGACCTTGGGAAACATTGGCCTTTTTTTCCTAGGAAGATGTGTCTTTGTTGAGCTCCACAACTCTACTTCTGCAGCAGAAACGCTGAAGGAGGAGCGACCCCTGGGTGATGGGGTTAGAACAGAAGAATTGGCTGGGCCAATCTCAGTGCACCTGCTAATGAGGCCGACGTGTCTGGACGCAGCAGCTCAATTTGCATTTATCACGAGAGAGAGGAATTAGCAGTGCGAGTGTCAGAGAGGGACAGATGTGCCCCAGCAGGACTGCCACCTCAGACACCCGCTGAGCTACCAACACCAGGGAGGCTGCCAGCCCAAGGGATGCCCCTATGCCTCTGCCAGACATAACAAAAGGATAGAAACAGATGTCCTTCCTTGGGGCCCCGGGGTCCTGGCTAATGGATGGGGGACAAATTAGCTGGTGCCCCTGGGGTGCTGAATCCCTAGTCCTTAGAGACTATCTGTTGTCTTCCAGTCACAATGCCTCCTCATCTTTTCTGACTCTGTACCCTCAAGCACCCACACATTCCCTGTATTCTTTTTTGACAGATGCAAAGGTTTTTTAGCAGGCTCTACTCTTCACAAAATCTGTGTGGGCTGCTTCCTACTATCTCCAATTTCCCTTCTTCCTTTTCTTCCAAACCACTGAAAAGAAAGAGGGGGGTAAAGTCCAGATAAGTGCCATTTGGAATAGCTATGGCTGCATGTCAGCTTCTCTGGAAGTGTACTTTCATTGTGAAACAAGAATTTTACATGAAACTAAGTTAGACCTCCTACCTTCAATATTTATCTACAACTTCATTGTTTAAGATAAAGCAGGCACTCTCTTTCAGCAAAGGGCCAAAGGTAAATTAAGAGGCTTACATGTCTTTTCATAACTCTTCTACTCTTTTATATTGGAAGTGAAACAGTACAAAAGTGGATGAGCATGGTTATGTGCTAATAAAACTTTATTTACAAAAGAAAAATGGTAGGCCAGATTGGTCACATCATTTACTTTGATGATTCCTTTTTGAAGTCATCAAAAGTAAGTGCTCAGCTTTCAGAACATCTCAGATTGGATGACCAAACACACTGAATGCAGAGGCAGGACTGTGAGGGTACTTAAAATAATTGAGTTCTTTTGGGATGCACTGCGCCAGCACCTGACAAAGTGGAAAATATCCCGTCAATCCCAGAAAACACATTTTTTTTTTTGGAAAGAATTTTTTTCTGGAAGTGGGGATCAGAGAACTTTTGAAGAGGACAGCAGCAGGTTTTAGGGCTGTCTGTATTCTGAAACCTTAAACTTTTACTCTGCGATACTCCTGTAGCCATAAGAAATCTCTAAAAAGTTAATCAATCTCTTTGATCTGCAAAAATAGTTCATACGACTAGATTGCGGAGAGCTCAGCCCCAACAAATAATACATATGGATCGTAGTTCCTGCATCTAAGGCTCAGAAAACATTATGGAAGAGGGAGCAGAAAGATAGTAAGAACCAGAGGAAGTGTGCTGTGAAATTGTTTCTCTCTCTCTCTCTCTCTCTCTCTCTCTCTCTCTCTCTCTCTCTCTCTCTCTCTCTCTCTCTGAGAAATGGAGGAGAAGAGTTTATGTGAAGGGGAAGGGAGGTGGAGGGAAGGCCCAGGAAGAATGAGGGGAAATTGCAGCCAGTATATAATGTATGAAAAAATAATAAGACAGTTTTTTAAAGGCAAATAGTCCTCCTCCTTGCTTCACTTATTTCTACATGCCTACGTTAAACTCATTATACACAGCAGTGCATTGTTTAGAGGAAGCTACCAGTTTTTCCTGTTGATCTGGAAAGCTCATCAGAGATGCTCCCAGTATCAACACCCAGCTGGATAAGAGTGAGAAGCTCCAGTCCTGCCTCAGAAGACAAACCTATGGTTTTGTCCACAGCTAAGAGAAAATGAAGGTGTGGGACCAATAACCTCTCCTCCTGAAAACTGGACAGAGTCTTCACCTTCAGATCTATATCGCTGCTGAATGCCTCCGTATTCAGCCACCCTTCTGCAGGCCCACAGACAGGTTCTTCCTTTCTCATGATCCCAGCATGCATTGCCCTGCTCCAGAAGTCTCAAACAGGGATTAGGCAGAGCTCACTTTTACAGAATGCTTGCAGCTCCCCAGTGAAAGCAGTGCTTAGTCTCACAGCAGTAGCTGTCAGAGTGCCCAAGAATTCTGCATTATAATAATACAGTTGGGGGCCTCACATGGAGAGGTTTACCTGAAAAATATGGAAACCAACTACTCTGAGAACACAGTATTTATGGGGAGAAGAAAGCCTGGCAAGCTCAGGAGACTTATGTGAATAAGGCAGAGGTGTAGGTATGGATACTGGCATTCTGTGCTTCCAGCACACTCTTCCTCAGATTCCTACCCTATCAGATGCCTCCTGATGTGTAACATATAAATATTGCGTACACTGTGTCTGTGTGTAGATCAAGCACATATGAACTCTTCTGATAGTTTAATGTTTTCCACTTAAGACAAAATGATATTTCAGCACCCTGACTCCTTTTGTGATTTGTAAAATTATAACTCCAATTGAATTCAAGGCAGCACTGGCCCTAAGTAACAGTGCCCACAGATGAGCACTAGACATTTTGTGTGTGTGAAGCATATAACATCTATACTCATGAAAACAATGGGACGCTTTAGTTTGAGATACCAGTGGTTTTTCTCATTGACCATTGCTTGCACATAGGAGGTTCACAGAAATTCAATGGCCACTAAGGAAAGAAGATATGGCCTCAGAAATCACATTGAGGATGAGAAATTAAATTACCTTTACTTTTGTTTTGTTTTATTTATGTGTATGAATGTTTTCCCTGTGCATCTCATATACGGCTGGTGCTGAAGGAGGATATGGGAGGGCTTAGATCCACTGGAATTGAAATCCCATGGGGGCAAGCCATGCAGGTACTGGAAATTGAACCTAAGTCATCTAGAAGAGGATCAAGTGCTCTTAATAGCTGAGCTGTCCTTCCAACCCTGAGGATAAGAAATAAATTCTCCCTGTCCTGGATCTAACTAGCACTTAGCACTCATGCAGCATTGGTATCAGAGCTGGATAACACCTTTTGGTTTGAGAGTTTCAATTGGTCTTGCTAATGTTCTGATTTCTTAGGGACAAACCATGTTAAACAGATACAAAGCATCTGATGGAATTTCTGGGTTATGTCTAGATGAGTTAAACATAAATGGATTAGGAATCCATAGTTTGTTCTATGAACTATGAATGAATCTATGAATGAATCACTCATTGACTCACAGGTTGAGAGAGAGAGAGAGAGAGAGAGAGAGAGAGAGAGAGAGAGAGAGAGAGAGAGAGAGAGGAGATTGACATTGTATGACTATATGGGGAAAATCATGTAGTCCCTGCTAGCAGTTAATATGACATCTCTAATAGTGCTGAGGTCTCATCTTGTTACTAGGCACTGACCTGTGAAATGTGCCTTAATCACACAGAGACTCTTGAAATAAAATCTTTGTGTTTATTTCTATGACTGTTTTTGTAAATTTTTTGATAGTGGTGGTAGTAGTGATTTTTAAAATCTGTTTACTTTATTGTGTTTTTATTTTAGAGAATATCACATTCCCTGAATCTCGAGTTATAGACATTTGTAAGGCACCCAAAGAGGGTGTTGGGTATAAACTCTGGTCCTTTGATAAAGCAGTATAAATGCTTAATTACTAAGCCATCCCCTCAGCCTCCTATATACCTTTGTTTAGAAAGAAAAATAAACCAAGTATAGCCCTCCAGTCACACTGGTGGGTTGAATAGGAATGGCCCCATGGACTCATGTGTTTGAATGCTTGGCCCATAAGGGACGGCCCTATTAAGAGGAGTGGCCTTATTGGAGGAAGTGTGTCCCTGTGGAGGTGGGTTTTGAGGTCTTATATGCTCAAGCCATGTCCAGGGTGGCAGTCTCCTGCTGCCTATAGATCAAGACGTAGAACTCCCAGCTTCAGCAGAATGTCTGCCTGTCTGTAGCCATGTTTCTTGCTGTGGTGATATATTTTATATTTAATAAAATCAGCCTGGAATATCAGAGAAGAGATTCACCCACAGTCAAACCATGATGGTCAGAGAGTGGTAACTCATGCTTTTAATCCCAGCACAGAAATGACAGTTGGTAACTCACACCTTTAAATCCAGCATGGAATGACCTAGTGGTGACCTATGCCTTTAATCATGTAACTCTAGAGACAGAGATCTTTCAGTGTTTCTGTGAGTTCAAGGCCTAATTACTAAGCAGTAGCTCATACCACCACACCTTTAATCCTAACTCTGGGATTATGATGCAGAGTTGAGCCAGGAAGTGAAGCAACTGGGTGAAGAAGATATTTAAGGCAGGGGTAGGCAGACATCGAGGTATTCTGTAGAAGTGAGGAGCCAGGCTGAGGACCCGTGAAGATAGCTTTTACCCTGAGAAGTTGGCTGGGTGAGAACTGACTGTGGTCTGTTTCCTCTCTCTGATATTCCAGCTTTTCCCCAATATCTGGCTCTGAATTTTCATTACATACCAACTGCAATTGGTTTCATCTCACCATGATGATGATGGACTAAATCTCTGAAACTGTAAGCCAGCCTCCATTAAGTGTTTTTCTTTGTCAGAGTTGCTGTGCTCATGATGTCTCTTCACAGCAACAGAAACTCTAATACGCACACCATAAAGGACATTTTGTGTAGAATCATTATATTTTATTTTCTTCATGTTTAGCGATTTTTTTAAACAAATCTATGAAGTAAAAATGATGACACACCTGGACCTACTTTAAAATTGAATGACAGCATTCTCCCTCAAGAGCCAAAGCAAATAGATGGTTGGGAATGCAGAAACTCCCCAAAAAATCAGTACAACTTTTATTTATTTATTTATTTATTTATTTATTTATTTATTTATTTATTTATTTAGTCATTCATTCAGTTTTATTGACAGCCATTCCATTTCAAAATGTGAAGGCCCAGAGTATAAGTTGATTTAACGAGTCTCCTGAGGCCTTAGAGCAGATGGGTACCTCATCTCTTTTCAGGTTCAAATGGAGGAGACTCAATAAGCCTCTATGAGTCTGCTGTGAGCAACTACCTGTCCACCTTCTGGGTGGGCAATAGGAACTGTAAGTCCTCTCAGGGATGGAAGGACAGCATAAGGGATCAGGAATTCCCAGCCAGGACCCTGACTCTCCAGTGTATCCCTGTCCCCTTATTCAGGCCCCACTGTAGGCTAGAACCTTTCCTTTTACCTGCTCTGCTACAACTAAGGGTGCTATCTGATAAATCAGAAAATGTCATCCAGTAGGCTGGAAGACGCTGATGTGGATGCCTAGTATACTCACTGAAATGTTGCTGGGACAATTTTACCATGCTGTGAAAGACTGTTGTCTGTCCCTGGCTGCCAAGTTGCCCCAGCTTGCACCTGATGCTGCTTCCCAGCCTGGGGCACTGGGTTGACAAGAGTTATCTTCAATTAAGACTCTAACCAAGTCCAGTTTCTGTCATCCATCGGCACTAAGTTGAAGTATGCAAAGTTTTGCAATTTTCTACAGTATACTCTTATGTCCAATTAAAGGCTTAGGCAATTTCCTCCTAATTTACAGCTTTACTTCTTCAGTTAGAAGATTAACTATCTTCAGGTCTGGTGTGTATTCAGAATTCACACTAGTGCCTAACTCGTGGATACTAACACATGATTCCCTATAGGACACTCTCTGGACACTTTTTGAGATTTTTTTTTCCAGAATCTAATATAAAATATCAAATATCTGATTTTAAGAATAGAAAAAAAAGATTTCTGTTACAAAAAAAAAAAAAAAAGTAGACGAAGTCTGTTATGTTCATTTATTAGTGGGCTTCATGTCTGTTACATATCTCAGGACTCTAGAGTTGTTTTGGGGAGTCACCTGTGGCAGTGTGAGTGATATGTCCCCCATAGAATTTCAATGCTTGGTCCCCAGTTGATGGTACAATTTGGGGAAGCTTAGGAAGTATGGTCTTTCTGGAAGGAGTATGTCAGGCTTTGCAAGTGTAAGACCCAGCTCACCTCCAGTTCACTTTTTCTGCTACCTATTTGCTTCAAGATGTGAGCCTCTGGCTTCTTACTCCATCCACCATGCCTCCACTCTGCTATTATGAACTTTTATCCCTCTAGAACCATAAGTCAGATAAGCCCTTTCTTCCATTAGCTCCCTTGATCATGGTATTTTCTCACAGCAATAGAAAAGTGACTAATACCCCACCTGATGCCTTAAATCATCCACAGCAGCTTGCAAACAGCCTTTAATAACCTGAAACCCCAATGGAAAACAGGCAGAGGTCTGGTCTTTCTAGGCATTTCATATTGAAGCATCGGTACTTCTCAGGTAAGCTCGTGATTCCATCGGCTCACCTCTGCCAGCCCCCTGCCTCCAGCCCATGACTTCACACGGCGCTTCCCTACCTGGTGTCTTACTAGGTTGCCCACATGCTTTCTCAGCATGATCCTGTTAATTCTCACAAATTCCCCTTCTGAAGAAGTCCAACAGCCACAGAGGATGAAGAATTATCATACACAATCATAAACAACATTGAAGACCTTCCTGTCAAAATAAGTAGAAAAAGAGACATTTTCCAGAGCAGGACCCTAATTTTGACTGTTTACTCGTGTACTTAGTAATTTGCAAAATTTTACAATCCACAATGGGTTCCCCTGTCATTAGCGCTAATTAGTGGGATTAATAAGTCAACATTACTCTCAGTGCCTGGAGACATGGGTGCAGAGGAATTTCTAAAAATTAGATGGTGGCTTACCTCAGCAGCCCTCGTTTCCATGGATAGGATTTAGATGCAGAGCATGTTTGTAGCTGCTTTTAATGATGCCCTCATCATTCCGGACAGACAAACGCAGAGAGAAGATAAGGGCAGAAAGGGGATGGATGGAACACTGAGGCAAGATCCATGTGCCACAGGAGCCTTTCCAGAGCCACATGAGGCTCTGTCATATCCCAAGTCTCATCACATGACTAAGATTTATGTGTCACAAATAGGTATCCCGCACAGCAATATCAACACTAATAGTTCTTAAGAGGTAGAATCCAGTGGGAGAGTTAGAACTTTGGACATGAAGAGCCCATGGAGACGATGAACATAGTTTCAGGGCCAAGTGAGTCTCTGGCTTCCTCACTAGTCTTATGGCCTTTCTCATATCCACAAAGTCTTACAAAAGAGATCTCAGAGAGATCTCTATCACCCTGTGATATAAGAAGAGATACACTAGAGCTGACTCTATGCTGCTTAGATTTTCAGCCTGAACCTCTTGTCTTTATAAAGTATACTACCTCAGTTATTTTGATCTAGTAACTAAAAGGTGAGCAATAGACCACTTCTGGCAAGAATATTAAAGTATAGAACTCCACTGAAAATTTACTTTTCATCTGCCCTAAAATAATCGTGACGCTTCTTCACATTCCCTAATTTTCTGGTCTTTTACTCATACCTCCCTATTATCTCCCATCTGTTAATTTTGTATTCTCTGTTCCCTTTTGTACCTCAGTTATGAACTATGTGCTTTTTACTTGTGGAATATTGTGCACTTCTCCCTCCTAAAAACAGTCAGTGGTTTACATTAGATGCTATAGTCAGTTTGGAGCACAGCTCTCCTAGGCGTTTACCTGACCTGGGATTCATTCATTGAACATCATACCTTTCTTTTAACCTTACATCATCATTTAATTTACAGTGGACAAAATCAGCATGATGGAAGGTTATACAGTTACTGACCCACATCTGAACAACTGTTCTCAGAGCTGTGCAAAGCCTGGTCTTTGGCTGGTCAGCAATGGCCCAGAGCCAATCAGCACAAACGCCTTTGACCAGCTAGTCACCTTACAATAAATATCATTTATCAGTAGCCGTGGAAAACCAATTTCTCTTCAGCATTTTTACAAGAGGATGGATGTCATAATGAAGCTCCTAGACCAAGACAGAAGTAAGTCATCTGATGTGACAGAGATGATCAAGAAGCCAGTCAGAATCTCTCCCAATCTATGTTCTGCTGTGTGGCTTTACCCCTCTTCCATCTGGCACCTCCTGTCTCCTTTCCGTCTCTGGAAGTCTTGCCTATACCTTCTGCCTGGAGATTGGCCATTCAGATTTTTATTACATAATCACAGCAATACACATTTGCACAGTGTATAAATACATCACAATATTTCTCCTTTTTGTATAAATAAAAGGTTTTAACTTTAACACAGTAAAATTATAAATAATAGTTTTAATATTGTAAAGAACAATTATCAAGTAAGAGTTAGAATTACAGTGCCCAATCCATTTGTATTTGACAAATTCGAAGAAACCACTCCATTATCTATTCTGTCATGGTGAATCCAGAGTTTTGTACCTAGTTTATTTTTTGTCCTAAGTTGTATTATCAATCCCAAACTGGCTTCTTAGATCTCAAAATATTTTCTAAGATAAACAATCTAAGCTTTTAAGTATCGCAACCTTATATATTATGCATCTCTTTTGTAAATTTATTTTCTGAATTTAATAACAAGAAAAATTGTAGCTTTAACTATCTTGTTTGCAAAGACCTAAGAAGGATATATGACCTGAGTAAGCAGAGAGTGCAGAGCAAACAACTTCCAAACTATAGAAATAATAGAAATAGCTGGCTGCCTGGACAGTAACCCATGTTTCCTCTGCAATGTTGGGACACCCATCTTCAGTCTACAAGCCTAAGAATATCTGATAGACTTTTTTTTGTAAAAGAGAAATTTTTGAAAAACTGCTCTACCGTGTCTTGGCAAAGTTAGTCAGTCACCTTTTTTTGTGTCCTGTTTGTCCAGTTTGGACAACCTTCTGTCAGCAGTTAAAAGGCAAAGGTAGTTTCTTTGCCAGTGATGAAGCTTGCCACAAATGAAAGCAAACTCCATATGGAGGGCTTTTAATGCCCATCATCCTCATTTGAAGCTAATTTGTGCTGCCAACAGCAGGTGTGTCTCACTGTCATAAAAATCCTTATGCTATTGAAACATTTTAAATGTAATATTTTTTAGGTCTTTGAAGTGTTCAAAGGCCATCCATTTAAAATATATCTGTTTGACCTTGAAAACACACCTAACATAACAATAAGTTTGATTGTTTCAGATTAATAACTACTAACCTGTATTTTAATTATCCTAAATAATTTCTAATAATAGCTCTCAAAGACTAGAAATTTGCATTACATTGTTAAATAAACTACATAAGTATAATACCTTAAATAAGAGTAGAAACATATATGCAGTATAACAAAAAGTATTATTCTTAAATGTGCATCAATATATAAAAGTACATCCATAACAATATAAACATTTAAAATTAGTAGTTGCTACTACTAATCTACTCTTTTATTCTATCCTTCCCATATCCCTCCTTTTCTTTTCAGAAAGAGATCCTTGATGTGGAAATGTCTTTATGTATGCTGTGAATATCAATCTTTGAATAAAGGAGCTGTTTTGAGCCATGACGGGTACCATAGAAGAAGTAGGAGGAGAAATCAGAGCCTAAGTAGGAGAAGCAGGGCGGAGTCAGGAGACCAAGCTGAAGCCCAAAGGAGCAACATGTAAGGAACACAGGTGAGCCACGGGCCACGTGGCAGACAGATTAATAGAAATGGGTTGATTTAAGATTTAAGAGCTAGCTAGCAATGTGCCTGAGCCATAGGCCAAACAGCATAAAGTTAATATAAACATCTGAGTCATTTCTGGGGGCCTGAGTGGCAGCAGTAGGCAACTAAGGGGTCTGAGGCAGCAGGTTCGAGGGTCTGGGCCTCTGGTTGCCCTGAACCAAGAAACCTCAATTACTACAGATCCTTGCTCAAACTTCCCCTACTTAATTTACCATGACTAGTAACAACTTGTAACCAACTCCCTTAAACGATGACAAAACATTCATAACCTACCAAATGTTCAAACCATCGACCACACTTCTTAGGAATGTGGGTATCATGTTACTTAGATTATTTCCTGTTATCTAGGGGTGACAGCATCTTTAGGGAACCCTGACAAAGTTGGGATAATTTTCAAGTACTTGGAGGGCTACTGTATTATTTTTTGTTTAGCCTCTATATGGTGTGAAAGTGTAGAGTTTAGCTGAAGTTTTGGCTGGATAGTCTGGAGGCTAGACCATATCAACTAGTAGCTTTGAAGTTGTTCTGGATTCAGAGTAAAGAAATAGAACCTGCAACAGAGGCATTCTTAGAGGCTGAATCACCTGGCCTACTTATCTTTATTGATATTGGTCTTTTTCTCCAGAAAACACATAAATGTTTGTAACATCTATAACAGGATTAACACATGTATGGAATGTGCAGCATATACAAAACAACTAAATATAATTTTTGTATTTTACATTTAAACAGGTAAGTGGCATCTGTTAACTTTATAAATTTGTCTGGACTGTATAATCAAACTTCTATCTGTGCCATATGAAAGGTTGGTATGTAATAGTAAGTCTTGAAGACTCTGTAGACAGCAAGTCTTATCATGTCTCATTCAGTCTCAGAGCTGTTCTCATGCCAAGGGATCAGTATATATGTCACCTGTCCTGTACTCTTTTTCTTTTTCATGTCTGTAGATTTTTAGGTCTCCCAAAGTCGAATATAATCTTTATTAATAAATTTTGAAGAGAACCATAAGTTTGTTTGCTGTGGAAACAAACGCATAACCTCTTGCCCAATGCAACACATTATCCAACTTCCATTCTGAATCCAATGCATTTTTAAAATATATAGGTTGGTTTAATTTAGAAGTTTCTATAATCTAATGTCTCTCAGCAGCTATTGTTTGTTGTTCAATAGCATTAAAATATTCAAAGTCAACAAAACACCATACAGGATCTAGACACCCTATGTATTTCCATCTTAACATGGCTTACTTTTTATATTATTTTACTGCCTTTTAAAAGACTTTACTATTTTTTTAATTATTATTTTTTTCTGTGACTATCTATACTCACTTACTTTTTAAAATTCAGTATCTAAGCACATTTTAAAGCATTCTACACGTGTTTAGAGGTTTTCTCAGTTTGGACCTGACTTTATTGTATTCATGCAATGTTCTCTGACTATGGGAGACAAACTTTAAGTGACACTGAAAGGTTCCACCCCCTTCAGTTCTATGAGAACTTGACCTCCTCTGGTATAGAGCAGTTACAGCTCCAGCTCTGGGAATGTGCTGATTGGGAGCAGCAGGTGTTTTTACCTTACAACCAGGCCGCTTAAGTACTCTGCTGCCCAGCAGGGCTTCTTAAGAGACTCCAAAAAACAATTACCAGAAAGCTGTGCAGGAAGCTGCATTTGACTCCACATTACTTTTTTTTTTTCTTTCCTGGGCCTTCTGTGAATATACATGAGTGCCATATGTAGTTAGCTTTCTTGTTGGTCTATTTTTGGACCACCAGCCTGCAAATAATGACTTGGACACTTATTATTTATTATGAAACTTGGTCTTTAGCTTAGGCCTGTCTGGACTAGCTCTTATAACATATTGACTATATTTCTTAATCTATGTTCTTCCATGTAGTATTACCTCTCTTCCATTTTTCACATCCTGTCTTCTCTCTGTCTGGCTGGTGATTCCTTCTCTCTTCCCACAGTTCTCCTGCCTATCTATTGGTCTTTTGGCTTTTTATTACACCTCTGCACAGTATACAAATATCCTACAACACCTATGCATCCCATAGTCAGCCTTCAAAATTTTCACACAAGGGTGAAATGAGGAAAGCTGGCCAATAGAAAACTGTGTGCATGTGTGAGCAAAGGCCCCTGATTCTTCTCCAAGGTGCATATTTTGACTTTTCTAGAGGGTTTGTCAATCACTACTATTCTGTGTGATATATGGATCCCTGGGTGCAGTTAAACCCTGATAGATCACCATGGAAGACAGTACAGATAAATCCTCTATGACACATTTTCCTACAGCCCTGCAAGGAGCATTGTTAGGCCAGCATCACATGCCTCCAAGAAGGATGCTGTTGTTCAACAAGTCAAAGTGGGGCAGAAAGCCCTGGCAGACTCAATTCTGCCCCCATGATATGTATGGCAGTACTTAGAGACACTTTATTTTGCAAAGGCAGGTAAGAGTAGGGAAGATAGAGATTCCATGGGTAGAAAGCAGGAAGGTAGACTGCATAGCCCTCAGCCAGACTTTGTCTGTCCCCATGTTAGGGATTCCAAGCTGGGGTACCCTGAACTACAAGAATGGGACAGTTTCCAGAGTCTACTAACACATTTCTTGTGGACCAGTGGCCTAAATAGCCAGTCAGCTGGATACTCAAATCTATGTCCTGAGTGTTCCCACATTAGAGGGGTATCCCAAGTGACGGATTGCCCCTTGAGGAAGGACGCAGCTGGATAAAAATTTGCCTCAAGCAGAACTCTCTTTTGTCTCCCCCAATTTGTCATCATCATCATTACTTTTTGACTTTGGTTAGCAGATGTTTCTTTAGTGCACTGACGTCCTTTTTAATGTGCACATTCATTAATTTGGCTGGCTGTGAGTGGAATTCCTTACCTGGAGACTCATTCCTACATGTAAGGCAACTGGGCTTGCCCATGGAATGGTACTGCCCTGTCATCCATTAGTGGGTAGCCACTTTGACCTGAATCACCTTTCAATGGGGTCACTGATGACCAGGGTAACATTTGATTTCTCAGCTCTGTCATATTTCAAGTGAATAAAGTTGATGGCCCTCGATGGTTCCTCCCACACTCTAAGGAGGATTGTTTGGATTCTAGCATGTACCCTCATGACATCCCTTTTATAGCTGTGACAAAGAAGTAACCAATTAATCAGGCACCCATCCTAACAATACTGACCTGCCAGCATGTAACTGCTTTAATTAAAATCTAAGCCTGAATAGTGGCCCAGTGGGTCTGAGGCAGGCTGGAAACCTTTCTCTTCACCAGTCCCCCGAAGCTAGCACACAGCACCAAGTCCCCTCAGAGGATCTTTAATAAGAAGGGAAAAGTCTCCAGGGATGGTGTGTACATACTACTGCTCACACAGAGGACATCCTCACTATGGGCAATGAGAAAAATGACTGTAGGACTTACCCTGTGAAGAGATTACCTTCCCACTCCCTGGTTCCCCTTCTGTCTCCCTCCCTCCTTCCCTCTCCTCTCCCTTCTTCCCTTCTAACTGCTCTCACCTTTCTTTATTTCTTCTCATTTACCTCTTCCCCCTCTGCTCTTCCTGCCTCCCTCCTCCTTTATCTTTTTAATAAACTTACAAAGAAAAGAGATCAAGTTTTTTTTTAATATCAATAACTGTAGAAAAGGCTAGAATTTTTCTCCTTCCAATGTTAAGTCATCCTCGAGACAGCTTCTAGCCTCTTGATATTCATGCCTGCCCTCGACTTGTTTGCCTTTCTTATACACTGGAATAGCAATCGCTAGTCCTGTGACTGCCAGTGAGCCTGGGCATGACCTCTGTCATCAGCAGAACCACTGGAAAAGCATCTGCATCCACATATCCCATGCCTGCTGTCTGTGACCTCCAACTTGAGCAGGATTCCATCCGCCGATTCCGGCCGCAGCTCCAGAACACACCCTATAAGCAGAGTGTTGCTGCATACTTAGTCTTGCCACAGTACTCTCCAGGGCAGTTGTGTGACAGTGGTTAGGTGGCTCATGCAGTTGCCCAAGGCTCTCATTGATTTTCAGTGTCCTGTGTCACTTTCCATCCACATTCTTAATGTCTTTATTCTGTCTCTCCCTCAAGCGCCCCTTAAATCTGTGCTCTTTGTGGATGCACTAGAAAGTACCTCCTTGCTTATCTTGCTTCCCACATGCTGCTCTCCAGTGTTTGGACGCCCATTGAGGGCTGTCTGCTCCTCAGGAGCACAGACTCTCTGCACTCTTCCCCTGGCTGGGCCCTGCCACACTGTTTATCCACCTTCCCCAGGGCTTGCATACGCTGGCTTCCTGCTCTGCTCATGGCCCTTGCCAAGTCTTTTTCATATCCTACCCCTTTCAAGTTTGTGTTCTTTCTCCTTTGAATGATACTGATACTTTCCTCAACAATCTTCAAGTTGGAAATAGGAAACTTAATACTTTTCCTCATTTCCCTCCTCCCCAGCTTCCCTTCTGTGTTTACTTTAAAAACTTTATCTCTATATCCTCTCCCTCCCTCCCTCCCCCCCCCCTCTCTCCAGGTGCACACATGTAGGAGTGCATACACGCATACACACACACACACACCTTATCACAAGCTGAGAATCAGAAATTAAACAGGCTGACAGCCTTTATTATTTTTATCAGTTCTGCTCATTATGGGGCAGAAAGTGGACAATCTCAGCAGCAGACAGGAGATAGAACCAATTAGCAGTAACCAAATATAATTTCATTGTTATCAAAAGGAAATATGATCATAAGGACTCTTTAATACTGACAAATAACTTTCTAGCCACACATCTGATTTGTCTTTCAGCCTGCTCCTTGGGTTCTTCTTAACTCACTTGTGGCTTCTCTGCTTTTAGAAACATTATTAAAAGACACAGATAGAGATTGACTTCCTTAATCTGTTCCCACCATGTCAGTGGCTTGGAAACACCCAGATCTACAGACCCAGGGAAGAGGGGTAAGCCATCTGCTTGGCAGGATTCTTTCTTGTTTGAGAGATGACTGTTTTGTTCAGTTGACTGTGTAAAGGTCACCACATTGTGCAGAGCAATGAGCTTCGCCCAGAGTCCACTAACTTAAATGCTAACCTCATCCAAGAAAGTGCTTGCCCATAAATATCCAAACATCTGAGAACCTACCTAGCCACTGTGACAAGTAAACCGTCCCAAACTGTGTGCTATGGAGCACTAACTAGTCCTAGAAATTCTTCCTAGTTTTTGGGCTGTCATTATTACACAGAAAAGAATGGATGTAAACACGAGAGTCCCTATTTGCTGTCTCATATTTTATGGTTCCAGTTATCTGAAACCAATCATTGCCTAAAAATATAAGATAAAATATTCTGGAAATGAGCAAATCAAAAATCTTAAGTCGAGTACCCTGGGTAAACTCGTCAACAGTTCCTTCCTTCCTAATGGGATGAGAATTGTGCCTTTGTTTAGCATTATCTACCCTATCTTCACTGTATGCACTATACCTCTTTATTGCCCAGCAATTGTCCAGTACCACAATGTTTGCATTGAGTAATCCTTACTTGACAATGGCCCCAACATGCAAGACTAAATGATAGACAAGAGAAATTATGCATATGTTCTGGAAGGACAGGTGTGTGGCAGTGATCATAGAGCATATAGGAAAATCCTGGCAACATATGCAGTTGGGGCATCCGTCGGAGCTAGCCTGAAAATAACCCATGTGTATAAGGGATTCAACTGATGTATTTGTTGACTATTTCGTAGTTATTATCTGCTTATAAGAGAGTGTCATTATCAAATTGTTAAAAAATGTGCTACTGGTAGAAAACAGTATGATGATTTAGAGATAATCGATCCTTATATTTTATGCAAAATAAAAGGAGTCACCCACCACCACAGTCTTTGGAAAAACAGCCATCTGAATTGTGATCTTTGTCAGTAACCCTCAGCTTCATTCATAGCTGGTCTGTTTGAGACAGCATTTCAAAGGCATCATTCCAAACCACAGATTATTAAGATGATTGTTTATTTTTTATCTAAAATTACAAAAGATCTTAAGAAATATGTTTTTAAAGTTCTCAGATTTACGAGGGTACAGAAATATTGCTTTTATTAAATCACTTCTATAAGCACTCAGAGTTTAAAAAGCTACTAAATTAAGACCAGGCCAAAACATTTTCTCAAATGAGAATTTGGTTTGTAAAAGAAGTGGCTAAAAGATGATACAGTAGAAAACACACAACCCAGCAACTGCAGGGCTCACTGGGTGTGCCAGATATCATGCCGCTTGCAAAACCAAAGGCTTAATGCCTAGAAATCAACTAATCTCTCAAACACCACCAATGTACAGCCAGTGCTCTGGTGTTGACCATGTGCATGACCATGTTTTGCCCCTTGTGATTGCCATGAGCTTGGGAAGGCTCTAGGCCCCTAAGTTGCCCATGTTCATAGACAGTCTCCATATTCTGTGTCCGGGTACTTAACAGATTCTAAAAAGGGATCCTATTACCATATAGCAATGGCTGAAAAGCAAGTCAAAATATCCATTTTGTGAAATATGTCTATCTCCTTCTCTTAAGTAGCATTGCTGTAACTAACTCTCTGCATTGACAAGAGGACATTTCTCAAATACCACCTCCACCTCATGCAAATCCATGGGAAATTGCAAGGTTTTGCATATAACTAACCCAAAGACTTCAGTGCATTTTAAACCTTCTCTAGATGACTGTAGCACCTAGCACAAATGTAAGTGCTATGTAAGTAATTGTTGTACTCTATTAATTGAAGAATAATGGCAAGAAAAAACCTGCACCTGTTTAATATACAAGAATCCACTGTAAGACTAAGTATGCAGTGTAACTCAGCAACAATTTAACTTCATTATTTTATTTCCCACCCAAGAATGGTTAAATTCATTAATCTAGAACCAACTGAGATATAGTACCAAATAGACTATAAAAACTACTTTTGAATAGCTTCATTATGCAGAAAAACAAAACAAAAAGAGGCAAGATTATATTCTCCAGGATAAAAATCTGAGTTTCTCTAGAAGAGGTTTTAGAAGTACAGTGACATAAAAATCAGATGTGTGAGAAATAGTGTAAAACCTCAGTTTAGTCCAAAGCTTGAGGATGCCACTGAAGTCAGGTGTCTCTGGTCTCTGTTCCTTGTTTTGGAATGGGACTAATCACACACGTTGAACTCAGAATAAAACTAAAACTAGAAACAACAAAACAATGTGTCTGTTAAAAAAAAAAAAAAAAAACAAAAACAAACAAAAAAAAAAACCCTGAAAACAGGGCAGCCATACACTCCCGCAAGTTTACCACTGTGTATACACCCAAAAGACAAGGGCAAAGGCAGCACAGAGACATTTGGACTCCAGAGATTTTCATAGCTCTCCAAATCAGGCTGAGACACAGAGTCTTCCCATATGTGTAGTATGTAGTTTCTGGCCCAGACTTTCGGACCTAGCCTCAGGGTTTAGGCTCGCAGACCCGCAAACCCACAGAGACACACAGATGCTTACAATCGTTTTAGACTGAGTGGCCTAAGACCCAGGCATATAACTTGCTAACTCTTTACCCTTAATCTAACCCATGACTCTTATCCTTTTCAGCTATGCGGCTCGGTACCTTTTCTCAGAGTCGCATAGTTGTCCTCTGCTTCTTCTGGCTTCTCTCTGGCATTCTGCTCTGTTCTGCCTGTTCCTGAGTCTTCTTAATCTGGTAGCCCTGCCCACACTTCCTGTCTGCCTTTGGCCAATCAGTGCTTTTTATTAAACCAGTAGGTGGGACAATTATTTACAATGGGACAACATAATCCCCCTACACAGATGCCCACCATCAGACAAGTTAACAGGCACTGTGGTACACATGCACCATGAAATATTAGTAAGCCTTGGAAAGAATGAAATCTTGTCACCTGAACTGGATAGATAACTCAATGTTAAGTGAAATAATCCAGACATAGGAATACAAGTCTCATGTAGCCCCCATTTGTTTGTAAAACATAGGAATACAAGTACCATGTTCATTTGTAAAACTAAGATGTTTGTTTCTTAGAAAGGCAATGGGTAGCCAAAGTCACTAGTGACTAGGACAGGTAGACAGAGGGAAGGAAAGACTCTGGACACACAGCAAAAGGACATGCTCATCTTGGCCTTGCAAAAAAAAACAAAAAATAAAAAACAAACACTTCCTACCTGCCATGATCCTCACATGCAGAATATACACACCCAATTATCACAGTATATGCCACAAAGATAAGGTCTGAACTTCCAGGGAAGGGAGAAGAACTGGATAGCTAAAATTTGTGCCATGTGTCACAAAAGAAGGGAGTAAAATTGGATTGAGCAGAATTTCCAGTTCTAATAGGTGATTGTCCAAGACCTTATCTAGGCTCCTCACTGTCCACCTTGAACAAGATAGCCATCTCCTGCTTAGGCAGGAATCATCTAGGTTTGGACATTCAGTGTTCTTTTCAGATGCCATACATTCATGTAGTAAATTGCACCCACTGGCCATCTGCTTTGAAGCTCTGCATACCCAGGAGCCTACACACTATTACAAGTTGAGCTCTGAAAAGTTCATTGTGGCGATATGTCTCCTTAAATATTAGTGAGAGAAGTTTATTTTAGCTCACATGTGCAGGTGTTTTAGTCCACAGTCTTTGGCTCTATTTACTCTAGTCCTGTAGTGAAGGAGAGCATCATGATGTCAAGAGAATATGGCAGAAGCCACTCACCTCATAGCAGGCAGAAAGCAGAGTAATAAAATCTAGGAAGGTACCAGAGCAAGATGCAGTCACCAAGGACTATATTGATCTACTTCTTCCAAATCTGCCCACCTTCTACTTGCATTACTTCCCAATATTCATAAAATATTATGAATCCATCAGGAGGCTCATCCTTTCATAAGGTCAGTCAAGATCTCACATTTCCCTAAAAGCCATAGGCTGGTCTCAAATTCATGAACGTGTGGAGTCATGTCACATTCAGCCTATGATCAGTTAGAAAGCAAATCTTGTTTAAAAGCACCGAAGTGGCCAGCCTGTAAACTGTGAGCAATAAACCTCTATTGTTGGAACTATCATTCTACTATAACCTGTTCTAGTGACTCAAGTCACAAGAAATCCAAGTACGTCCCACTCTGCTCCTAACTTAAGTGAGTAGCATCACACTGGGTGTAGCTTCTGCCCTTTCATCCTTCCTGTTCTTATCTACAAATAGATACTGCATTGCCTGGCTGTCTTTTGGAGTTTGGGCCAAAGTTCAACATGGTAGTATGTCTTGGTTGACCTAAGAAGAAATTTTGCAGAGGCCTACTTTTATGTCAAAAATTCTGCAGTGTCTGTGAACTGCCAGCCCCTCACCTAACATTCAAAGCACATAACTTCAGCCGGATGCTCAGGGAGTACTCTGTGAAATGACATGGATTCATGGATGGACATGTCTCCAAACTTTCTATTAGTTATTAAAGTTGTATACATTTTAATCTATTATTAATGAATCTGAAAAACTGATATTGAAAGAAATTCTAGACTATGTAGCACATGCCATTTGGGCATCAGAGCTTGTAAAAAGTTTCCCTTTTTCCAAAATTGTGATGCCCACTTTATTTATAACAGTATAATTTGGGCACTAATTCTGAATTTCTGGGTCCTGAGAGCTTTTCAGCCTGACATAAAGCAAATTATAGCATAAGACAAGAAAAGTTAGGGGGATTTTTTGTTTTGTTTTGTTTTGTTTTGTTTTAAGTTGTCATGGACTATGGGTTCAAGTAAAATAGCATAGAGTTATATGAGGATGAAGAAGAGGGGAGAAAAAGGAAAGGGAAGGAAAAGAGACAGTAGAAATAAAGAAGAGGGAGGGAGGGGAGAGAAGGGAAGCCGGAGAATAAAGGCGAGACCAAGGAGACCTTCCCTGGCCTCTCAGGTCCAGGACTCAACTATGCCCAAGATTAGTGGGTTCTGGATAGGCAGCCTGATTGGCTGGAAAAGGATTAACCTTCCCTTTAATAATCAACATATTTTACCCAAGGGCAATTTCAAAATATCTTACCTCTGTATAAGGCTGATCATTTTTCTAATAACTACCTGCGTGCCTTTTTTCAATCACACCTAGAGAAGACACAAGCTTCTAAGATAATAGGATGGTTCCATTCTCCTCTCATTAATATAATGATTCTATAACACAGTGACAGATAAAAGAACATTCTCTTATTCCACTCAAGGCTGGTTTTACATAAAAATGGACCATAACTCAGAGTCTGTAATGTCTATGGAAAGGTTAGACTCGTTACCATCCAAATAGGCTGAGCTAATAAAAATTATATTTGTTACAATCCAAATAGATTAACCGGCCTTAAGGGCTTAACAATGTATTACACTTTTCAATTTTCTTATAATTAAATTAACATAAAATCATCTTCACAAATAAATGACTGTTTCAGAAAGAGTTAAGTTCTGCTTAACAAAAAGAATAGCTGTTCTGTTTACACGCTCAGCTTTTCAGGTGGACCTGCCAAGTGGAAAGAGGCTCTTGTCTGCAGAGAGGCCTCCTTATCTAGAGGTTATCATGCTTCTTCCGGCCTTCAGACTCGGCTTTAGGGCCCTCCACCTGGCATGGAAACCCTAACAAGACAACTGAAAAGAATCACATGTAGCCCTTCTGTTCTTTGCTGGCATTTCTGGCCATCATTCAGTGGGAAAGATCTTCTAACGTAGACGGATGATGCTGGAAAGCCAACCTTGGGGCTCTACTTCCTGACTGTAGTGCAGTTCTTGAACAAATATCTGCTATTCCTTCCCCACGTCATTTTTCCTCATTTCTCCTGGACCCGAGGCTCCAGGTAATTATTTATCTTCCAGCTATAGATCCTACTGGAGTATTGCTTGTTTATTAAAAGGAACTAGTCAAAACTTTGATATCCTTATGGTCTCCTACTGGCTGTCACCTGAGCTCTCTTGCACAAAGATGACCTTGAACTGCTTGGATCCCTTAAATGTTACCAGTGCATGAAGCTAATTAATTCACCATCAGCTTTTTTCTCCTAGAAATGTCTTAGAGAATGAAAAAAAGAGGGAACACCGTGCATAGCCACTTCATTTTAAAAATAATTTGGGACTTATGTTTTCTAGTTCTAACAATCAAGAAAGAAAATTCATAAAATGGGAGCTCAGAAGAAAGTTCCAAGACCTGACAAGGGGCTGGTGTGATAATACCCACTTTTTAAAGGTTTGTTTTGTTTTTAATTAGATGTACATGGGAATGGAATGTGTTAATGTGAGAGCAGTGTCTGTGGAGGTCAGGGGCATTAGAACCTCCTTGAGTGAAGTTACAGGCAGTTGTTAGCTGCTTAATATGGGTGCTGAGAACCAAACGCAGGTCCTCTGAAAGAGCAACCAACACCTCTAAACATTGGCCCACCTTTCTAGTCCCTATAACACACTTCTAATTCCTCATCTTATTCTACATCGCCCTAAGAATCAGGGGAAACTGCTAAGTCTCTTGTTTTGGAAAATAAATATCACAGAGCTAATGTGAGTCATAGCAAATTGCACAGACCCAGAAATCAATTAAAGGACTGAAGTAGGTGAACCCATGGGTACAGGTTGGGGAAAAGCCTGGACTGAAACCCTGTTGAACATTAGGGGAATGGAAGCCGTTCATGGCACACCGTGGGCAGAAGTTCTGCAGTTAGTTAATATGTCAATATGAACTTGTTGATGTGTCAGTAGACATCAATCTTGAGTGCTGTCTTTGAGCAGGGTGTCTCTACAGTGAAACATCACCTAATATATGTACACAGTGATAGAATGTAAACACTCAGTGGGCAGCATAAAAGTACCTCATACATCATTCACTTTGCCTATTTTCTTGAAAATAACTGGTCTTAGAATGTGTCTTGGTCATTCTAGAGCGCTCCAGGATACAGCTCTTACAATCTTAATGCTTTTGCCTACATTTGGAAAAAATTATTCCTCATTGTTCGTCCACAAAGAGATGAGCAAAAACAAACAAACAAAAACAAAACAAAAAACAGACAGTAGACTCAACTAAGTCCATTTTGCCACATGCCAGGAGCTTCTGTTGAAGCTTTGAAGCTTTGTTGAGAGTTGAGAGAGGGGTCAAAAGCAATGGCACAATAAGATATTTCAATTAACCATGGGGCTCATTATGAGGGTGTCTCTGCTTGTTCTCACACCTCTCTAGCATCTAGGAGGAGCCAGACACAGCTGCACACTTAAGAAGATGAAGTTTCTTTGATTCAAGGTGCACATGGGACACATGTAGATGAAGAACACTATAGTTTTCACATCGGAATTCTGCCTTTAATAATTCTTTCTGCTGCTGTAAATTTTCTTTATCACAAGACATCACTATCCTCCCTCCCTCCCTCCCTCCCTCCCTCCCTCTCTCTCTCTCTCTCTCTCTCTCTCTCTCTCTCTCTCTCTCTCTCTCTCTCTCTCTCTCTCTTTCTGTGTGTGTCTGGTGTCCCACTGAGTTTAATGAGAAAATTGCTTGCATGAGCACAGATGGAGTTATTTACTGGAGCTTGGGCAACTTTCTGGTGGCCATGCCAGTAAAATAAAATTTAAATAAAAAAAATGCTTCCTCTTCTCCCAGTTACCATTAAATATCAACAGTCCCTCAAGAAAGAGTGTGGTCTCGTGACCACTTGTTGATAATGTTCTGTACTCGTTCTCAAAACTGTATACTATACTCAGATAGAACAGTTAGAAATACCAGGAGGTGTTTAATTATTTCTCATTGTGTTTGGCCATGGACGTGAACATCCCAAAATGCTACGGTACCATCCATTCAGTGACATTGAATGAAGCATGGCATCAGTGTATCTAGAAAGCTGTAGAGACAGAAGCTATGTGAGGCAGGTGAAGAGCCACATGCCTCTCACCCTCATCCAGTAGAGGGAACTGCAGAGACAGCTGGAGGGCAGAGACATTACAGAGTAAAACGAAGGAGACAGAGAGAAGAGCAAGAGGAACAACTTTAAGAATGAACACACGTGATAAAATGTGTGCCCACTGTCTATCAAGCTCAGAGGCCAGACTAGCCCAAGAACGGATGGAGGAGCAGATGATGTTCCAGGTTGCAAACCAAGCTGTGCTCCACTGCCAGCTCCTCTCCTCTGAGCCCTAAATAGACCTAAGATTAGCCATCGGGTTATGGTGAGTTTGACCATAGGGTAAGTCTGCACACCTCACAGGACACACACACATAACACTCCCCACACCTCATATGGCAATACAGAGAACCACACACACCACACACAACATACATACACATACACACCACCATGTATCATACACCTAAACATATACGAAGAGAGCACACCCCTCACATGGAACACACAAACACAGGCACACACATACACACCTGGTATGACATACATACAACCTCCTCACACCTCACATGACACACATAAACATAAATGATTCCCATACAATACCTCTCATATTTCACATCACACACACACTCATATCCACCATACAAACTCTTTCCCACACCTCATATGACACACACACACACAATCTCACGTGCATTCCTTACATCACACACAAACACACACAAACTCAAAACACAAACACACATATACACACACTCATACAACGATACCCGTTCCTTTCATAGCCCATGTACACATAAACTCCCACACTTTACACAATATCCCCATACAACTCCACACACCCTTCATGTAACACACATATGGCAGGGTTGGATTGTGTATCTCAAAGAAGCTAGCAAAGAGGATTGTAAATGTCCTCAACATAAAGATCATGTGTACTACTAACCAGAGAGATAAGCTAGTAACCCCTGACCTGATCTATTTCATAAATGTGTTGAAATGCCATAAACTGTGTCAATTCAAAATCTTTTTTAAAAAAATGTAAAGATTACTAGGAAATACAAACCTGGGGTGAACTAAAAAGTGGAGCCACTAATTGTGGTCTCCAAGGAGAGCAGAAGCCACCTGCTCCATACCCTTAGCACACAGGGACATGGGGACTGCATAGACCCAGGACATTCCCTTGATTCCGCTCCACTGCCAGCCTGCCGTAACCCCTCTCCAGCAGCTGCTCCAAGCCGGGCTTTGGCTGTGTGTTCTTCCCTGTGTGGTCCTTTCAGCCAGACAGGGCTGCCCTGCATGTGCCTGGCCTGGAGTGTGTCAGCTCAGCCCACTGATCAAAGGCGAAGAGGTTCAGGCTTCTCTGGCCCTGGCTTTTCTACTGCTCTCCCAGTTTGGGGCCTATTATAACGTGTGCGGTAATTCTCAGTTCCTCTGGACACCAAGCTCCATGGGGAACTGGGCACTAAAGTCTTAGTGTCCATGGAGCCAGCACCAGTGTGTACACCCTGTCCTGTTTCAAATGTACAGTGTTCCTCTCGGGACATTCCCAAATCCAAATCCACTTGAAACTTGAAAATAGGCCACATGCAGTGTAAACTGTATCTCAGGCGCCGTGGGAAGGATTCCGCAGCCTACATACGAAAGGCTCGGAGCCTTCTGTTTCAGATCCAAAGCAAGATGAAATTCCTCCCCATGCACCTATGACATTTGTTCTGTGAAGACTTGGCAAAAATCGATTGTCAGAGTTAAAAAGGACCCTTGAGACGCTCTAGCTGGGGATTATTAAGTGGGGGTGCACATCAAAATCACCTGAGGAGGTTTTTCAACATGGACAAGAGACTCTGATTCACAAATTCAAGTTGAATTATAAAAAGGAATTAAAAGGCTGCCAGTCGGTACTGCATTTTTCATTTGCTATTTGAGTGGGGGAATTTTTTTTTAAAGCCATTTTTCAAAGTAGAAGAGTATAAATCACTCGTGCGTGACTATTGCCCCTTCCACCTTGACTTTGGCATGTGAACTTTTCTACACCCTCACAGTGCTCGATTAAGTAAAGGAGCTAGAAAGTGTCAGGGTGGCGGGTGATCATAGGAACAAGGGAAGGGGGGCCACTAGGCCCGCCCCTTTGATCCCCTCCTTCTTTTTCTCATCCCTCCCAGGACACTCCCTCTCCTGCAGCTTCAAGTGTGCATTCATGTCCTGGTCCTCTTCATCTGCCTTTCTCATCTCCGATATGCCTTCTCTTCACTGCTCTCTTTGGTCCCGGCTTCTCTCTCACCTTCTGCTACTCAAATCCTCCTGTATGAAAACGAGAATGACTTTAACAGGTGTCTGACTCTTGGCTTTTTATGAAATGAGACAAGGATCCAATCTAGTGACACACAAAGGCAGGCCCGGGGCCCTCCATTCCATGAACAAGAGTAGCTCACACTTATATCAATGAGAGAGAGAGAGAGAGAGAGAGAGAGAGAGAGAGAGAGAGAGAGAGAGAGAGAGAGAGAGAGAGAGAAGGGGAGTTGGGCAGCCTATAGAAGTACACATCTCCAGGCCTCTGATTGACAGAACCACATTCAGTAAACAAACACAAGATGGTATCCAGTTATTCACAGACACAGAAAACAAGCTATTGAGCACCAGATGGTCCATAGAATGATGCACAATGAAGAAGACCGATATACCCAGAGTCTGCATTCCTCCCTCCAGCCTCAGATACCAGCTCTGCTTCCTGTACTCCTTGCCTTTGGCTAAATGGGGATCGCCATCATGACCACTTCACTACATGAGAACACCAAACACAGTGCAAGGAGATCTGTCCCCAGCCAAGCCAATATAAAACTTGTCTATTCCACGTGCATTCTCAAAAGCCATCCCACATGGCTTCTGATGAGCGTGTTTTTTGAAAGAAAATAAAACTCTTGTGGAAATGTGTTTCTGCCTTCATGCCAACATTTTCCATGAAATGTTGCACCTGGGACTTGGGGAATTTTGACAAACTTGAACATTCCTAATCTAAAACTGCAGCACCTGAAACGTGGCATATCTGAAGATTGAGATTCCCAGATATAATGTCACAAATGGGAATAGTGACATCATAAAAGCTTCTTCATAAAAACAATTATCAAAAATATTACAGGAATTACTTTTAGGCTGTGTGCATGAGAAACATTTGAGTCACCAATAAATTTCATATTTAAATTTGGCTCACACCAAGCAAATAGCTCATTATGCACTTGCAAATACTTCAGTATTCCAAAAGCATCCCACCAAATGCAAAACTGAAAACTCTTCTGGAATTTCTCAGGGAAAGCATCCAGGGTAGAATATCCTTGAGGCCTCTCCTACCCTTGACATCATTCTTCTCTAATGTAGGTGAGAGTCATCTCTGTGAAAGAGGACCCAGGAGGACAGCAGTAGGTACATTGTGTCAGAGTGCACACCATCTGACCCCAGCTTTACTAAATTGGTGTCTGTGTGTTCAATCCTCCATTAGTTCTCTTGCTGTCCTTGTTGGTCTGGGTACGCATGAAACACCTCCAGTTACCAAGGTCATGTTGCCCTCTGCCCATCTCCCAGGCAATTCCACTTATGCTCAGTGCACAAGCTGTATGTCTTTCCTTTAGTGTTTCTTTTATCTTTTCCCCCATTTTCTGTCATTCTGTTGAGTTTGGGAGATCTTGGGACTTTGGTTTTATTATTTAAATTCTCTCATTAGGGAGGAAAATAATGAGACACCCCAGTAGTTAAAAGCCTTTGCTTTAAAAGCAAGAGGACCCCAGCATCTACATGAAAGTGAAACATGAACTGGTCTCTCAGCTTGTCTCTGGAAGTGGGTGTTGAGATATCTCAGTCACAGGTGCTCACCAGTTATCAGGCTAGTGGAAATGAGGAGAGACAGATTGTGGGAGATTCTCTAAAAGCAAAGTGGAAGCAGCTCATCTCTCTGCTCTGCTCTCCCACAACAGTGCAGTAGGTATGTGTACCCACACACACAGTGTACATAGCACACACACATACATACACACATACACACACACTTACAAACATGCATGCAGGCACGAATATACACCGGGCAGGAAAGGTTTCCTCATATCCCTCAGCTTCAGTTCCTCAGTGCTTCATAAGAAAGCCTGGAACTTCTAGATTATTAGGGAAAATATGGGGAAAGCCATAAAATATGGATGTCGTATAGTAGGGATTGGGTCAGTTTCATTCAAATCTCCCACCAGTTAGTTACACATGGGAGCTGTATTCCTTGAGTATGACTGATAGAGAAATCTCTAGTTATTCCACACCTTAGGAGCATTATGAAAACATTTCTTAAGATTTCTGAAATGCACAACTTCCATGTTCAGTTCATTGCTACAAAATAGTGTGTAACCCCAGAGCAGCTATGTGGTTATATATAAAAGAAGTAACTACATATTTTCTCAGTTTGTTAATACCCTTCTCAATTACAGGTGTGTGGACATTGTTTGGGGATTGTTGAAATTTTTGTTTGATATCAAATTTTGTTCACCATCGTTGAATCTGTTATTTCCATTTGTAGTTTATTTAAATCTGAGACATTATACTAGTTTCCTAGGGTCAATACAGCAAATTACAATTGTGTTAAACAGCAGCACCTCTCTCCCATAGGTTTATGGTCAGGAATCAAATCGGTGGCACGTTCCTGCCCCTCTGAGGCCTGAGACAGAGCCCAGTCTGGTTTTCTTTGGCTTCCTGAGGTTCCCAGAAATGCTTAGTATCCTTTAACCACTAAGTGTGCCATTTCTATATTTGACCCCACCTACAATAAGCAGTATCCTATATAGTCATGTCTAAATTTCCCTGTTCTTATAAAAATATTGGGCCTTGTTGGATCAAGGACTACCTTCAACTTGATGACAACTGCAAAGTCCCTACTTCCAAAGACCACACTCATAGATTCTAAGTAGAAAGAGTACAGGTAGTTGCTTGCCCTGAGAGCTATAGGAGTTAAAATTCATATGTGTCAGGTTTTAGGGAATAGCAGCCATTTCCTTTTCCTAAAGAATGGCATTAGGGATGAAGGCTGCTGATTCCCTATTCAACGGAGGCATCCATTTTCTCCAGAAGGTGTGACCATGCCTGCATCTGGACGAATTCCTACCCTCACGCTGCCCCAGTAAAGCTTCTCATGATGCTCTGAGGATTAGGTAAGAGGAAAAGAAAAGTGTGGAGATTTCTGCTTTCTGCTCTCTAGCCGCCACCTTAAAATTTCAGAGCTGGGTGCTATCACTGCAGGTGATATAACACAATATTATAGACTGTAGAGCCTAAACATCAGAAATGTATTTTCTCACAGTTCAGAAGGATGGAGTCGGGGAACCTTTCTGCCTAGCTGTCACATGGCCTCATCTGAGTCCTCACATAGCCTTTCTAGTCTCTCTTCCTTGTCCCGTATGGACACCAAGTCCTACTATATTAGGGCTCCACTCTCTTTGCCTCATTTCACCTGAATTTTCTCCAAAAGTACTATCTTCCAATACAGTCACACATAAAGAACACGTCCACACAGCAGTGTGTGCTGGACAGTACAGGCTTTAGCAGAAAGGACTTTGGGAGTCAGTGTTTGATAGACCATTTTGCAAAGTGAAGATACTTGATGAAGGTCCTTGAGCCATGCCCCTGGATGCTTCTCTATTTTTCTAGAACCTTGAATCAATGGTCTTTCAACTTTTCTATTCACTGCCCCCTCTCAGAACATAGACAATAAACAAACACTCCAGCAAGTTCAAATGGAATCCTTTCCCTGGACTCATGCCTAAATAGATGTCATTATAAGCTAATGCTCCTTCCTTGAGACAGAAACACAGAAGAAATGTGGAGCTTACTTTAGATTCCTCTACAAACAAGCACGACACATCATAATGAATAGACATGCATTAGACACAATTATATTAATATTTAAAAGTAAGGTTTTAGTATTTATATTTATACCATATTAATTTAAGTTTTGAAATACTTTAATAGGTAGGTCTTTTTTATTAGTGTCATTTTAGAGATAACGTGAGGCAAAGGTTTGTATTAATTTGCTCAAGGTTAATTAATATAAAAATGAATGAAAAGTTGTAGCATCTAAACACTGCTCCAAGCTTTATTCTTAAACACTGCTTAGCTACATCACTTAGTTTTCATTTTGTAGCTGCAAATATGTTAAATACTTAAATAACATATTTATCTGAGAGTTGTTTTATTAAAGATAAAGGGGCTGCCAGGAAAAACCTCACTAATAAAAAACTACCAACTGTGAATTTTTATAGCAGTGTTTGGATATCAGACTGGAGTATTTACAGGTCTAGCAAAACAATGCTTACCAAATATTATCTAGCCTCATTTTGTAGCTGTCTTAGGGTTTCCATTGCTATGAAAAAGACCAGGACAAAAAGCTACTTAGTTAGAAAAGGGTTTAGCTTGGCTTATAAATAACAGGTAACAAAGAAACTGTTCTATCACCGAGGGAAGTGGATCAGAAACCTGAAGGCAGGAGCTGAAGCAGAGGCCCTGTAAGAACATTGCTTCCTGGCTTGTTCTCCAAGGCTCCATCAACTGCCTTTCTTATGCAACACAAGACATCCTGCCTAGGAATGACACCTCTCACAGTGGGCTGATCCCTTCCACATCAATCATTAATTAACAAAATGCCTCCACAGACTTTGCTACAGATCAATCAGGTTGAGACATTTTCTCATTTGGGGTTTGCTCTTCTCAGATGACCCTAGCTTATGTCAAGTTGACAAAAAATTAACCAGCCTAGTAATAGAATCTATATAGAATATTGGGTTTCTCCATGTTCTGTCACAATTTTGACTACGTTGTGTGTGTGGCTCTCTGTGCAGTTCATGGATCATATGCACGACATATAAACTATTTACATTTACTTTTTGCACACATAAAAACATTTTCAGAAATGTTTGTTGTACATATATACATACATTATATTTTTTTGCCCAAGCTTCTGAATTTAAGATTTATGAAGATGGACTAATACATATCCATTTAAAGGTCCAGAGAACTGGCTAGATTCAGGAAAGGTACTTGCTTGTAGCTTGATACCTTGAGTTTGATTCCCCAGGACCCACAGATAGCAGAGAGAAATCACACACACACACACACACACACACACACACATACACACACACTAACAATAATAACTGTTTCTGGGTCTTAACTGTTCCCTCAGAGTGGAGGCAAGAAGGCTCAGAGTCAATAACACAGACCCCATGAGTCGGTTGAAAAGGACTAACTCATTTATTCAAAAATGGGGAGAGCCTTATATACCCTCTTCCCAGTACCCAGGCTGTGTCATGATCTGGTGATATTGCATGGCTGTCCTTCATTGGCTGGGCACGATCAGGAGATCTGACAGCATCTGTTGCTAGGCAGATTTCCAATGATCAGGAACTCTGGGCAGTGCCTGTTACTAGGCAGACTCCAAGCAGTCAGGAACATTAGACAGAGGCTGTTGCTAGGCCCTCAGGCAGATTCCAGGTTAGTTCATAGGGAAGTATTTTATGTGCATGCCTTGACAACTGGTTTGAGCCAGTTTCCTTGGCCCTATGGGCCTGTCCTACTCCAAACAACAACTAAATAAATGTGATAAATTTACTCTTAAAATAAAAACTTCCAGAATAAAAACAGCAAAAGCTGCTAATGAGACTAATAGACTCCAGTGATGTTCTGGTTCTGGAAACATACTTAACATTTGGTGTTTTTTCAGCTTCATCAAAACACACGGGGCACCACTTTTGCCAAATAAACTTACTTGTACATGGTAGAAAAATGGGAAGGATGGGCAGAAGGATTTATATGCTGGAGAAAGAGGCAGATCTGAAGAAGCCAGTACAATGAGCAAGGATCTGAGGTAGATGACCTGCTTGCTCTAGGTTCTGTTGTAGATCAGATGGAAAGAGATCCTGGCAGTTGGGAGCCCAGGCTTACTGAGTGCTGCAGCTAGAATGGAAAAGTATTCAGGCATTAGGGAGCTAATGAACACCACAGGCCACAGCAAACCTAGGTAGCAGCTTACAGACCTGCTCTGGTTTCTCGGAGTGTAACAACTGTGCTCTGCTGGAGGAAGGCTTTCTCTGCCTGAGTGTTAGAGTTTCACTTCTCTCCCTTGCTGCTTTCTGTTCATGGAATGTAACAACTCTCCTCCTTTTGACAGGGAAGGTTCCCTGGGCATAGCAAGTGTTACAGCTTCACTCCCTTAGGCTTTTCTCTATCCAGGCTCTGCTGCTGCTGCTCCTGCAAAGAAGGTCTTCCACACAACCCTCATTCAAGACATTTATTGGGAGGGATGAGTGTAGGAGAGCGTGTGGCTGCCTCAGCCAGGGGTGGGAGAGGACAGCCAGAAAGGTTGGGGGAGGCAGCAGACACAGGGTTTACATAGGGCTTCTTAGGAGAGGACATTTATAAGGAGAAGACTTCCAGGGTGGGGATTGGTCAGATTTTTTAACTCTGATTTGGTTTTGGTTGCAGGGTCAAAATGGTTTCTTTCACTGACTCTTTTGGGCTTTGGGGCTTTAATTTCAGGGCCACGGCATATTTTCTTCACTGGGTCTGATTCTAGGGCCAAAGTGTGTTTCTTTGGTGCTGGTTTCAGAGTAAAAACACATTTCTTTTTGGTTCTGGGTTCAGGGATAAAATATTTCTTTCACTGACTCAGGATAGGTTTCTTTCACTAGCTCTGGGTTCAGGGGCAGGGTTGGTTTATTTTGCTGGCTCTAGATCAAGGTGCAGGGTGGGTTTCTTTGGCCACTTTTCCCTACTATTGCCACCCAGGGCCATGGGGATATCGGGGCCTGGGCTGCTGCCATAGGTCATGGCTTAGTCCATATCCCTGATGTAGAGGGTCTATGTTGATATCTATGATTCCTGATACCACCAAGGGCACAGTGGACTCCCAGAATCTATGTCACTACCTGTAAACAAGTTGATGGACAAGAGATGTGCCTCCTTAGGAATTCCTGTGCTTCCACTCATGACCATGGTGATTTCCAGCCCAGACTATTTCCAGGAGCCATGTCTAGGTCCATGGCCCTGTTGTGGCTAAGCTCCGACTTGATTCCATGGCTCCTGTTGTGTTAGAGGGCTATGCAGAGGCCCAGAGGGTTGTGGGATTATGCTCTTGTGCACTGTAAATATTTATCACTAAAAATACTGGCATAATAAAATGCTAATTTGCCAGAAGATAGACAGATAGGAAATATAGGTGGAATGACCACGCAAGGAGAATTCTGGGAAGAGGAAGAACAGAGTCGCCTACCAGACTCAGAGGAAGGAAGATGTGAATGCTGCACTGAGCAAAGGTCCCAGGCTACATGGATAAGTGTCATGGGTTAGTTTAAGAGTAAGAGTTAGCAAGTAATAACCCTGAGCCAGAGGCCAAACAGTTTATAATTAATATAAGCCTTTGTGTGATTACTTGGAACTAAATGGCTACAGAACTGGTCTGGTAGAACAGAGAAACTTCTGACTACACCAGAGTCCAGGCCAGTATCTGAGACCATGTTGATCTCAGAGGGTCCAGATGTCACTAGAGCCGTACACCTAGGTACCCAGACATACTACCTGGGTAGCCTGTGCTGCTACCTGGGGCCATGGTATCATCCAGTCCCAAACGGAAAGCATAGGCTATGTCTGAGTCCATGGCCCTACCAGGGTATGTGTTGATGTCTGTAGCTCTTGTTTTCATAAAAGGCTGTGTAGGTAGTTTGGGTGCTACCTAGATGTCACTTGGGTCATGTGGATCTGGGTGATCAGCAATGCCAGTTAGCACCACAATGAAATCTGGTACTAAACTGAACCTGAGATTCATGGGGCAAAGGACGGAGTTCAATGTAGTAATAATTTTCTGGCCCAGTCCAGCCCTGAGATCCAGACCTGCAGTTCCAAATAATCACACAAAGTCTTATATCAATTACATGCTGTTTGGTCGATGACTCAGCCTTATTACTTGCTAACTCTTACATTTTAAGTTGACCCATATTTCTACTTATATTTAGCCATGTGGCTTGGTACCTTTTTGTTTAGTGGAACATTCTCATCCACTTCCTCTGTGTCTTGCTGTTGTTTGGTCTACTCTTCTAGAATTCTCCATGTCTGGTAGCCCCAGCTCTGCTTCCTGTCTGGCTACTTGACCAATCAGCATTTTATTAAACCAATATTTACAGTATAAAAATATAATTCCACAGCAGTTCAAGCTCTTGCCCCTTTCCAGCACTACAATGACTCCAGTTTCTTTCCAAAGAATCTATGCCATGATGAATTTCCTCAAAATGGGAGACCCAAGTGACTGCTATGATCATGGTGTCTGAGACATGTGGTCAGAAACAGGAGTGGGGTATGGAGCTTTGCATGTTTCAAAGTTAGTGCTGGGATCCATTAAATGACACCATCCCTGGAAGACCTTTGACTCAACCTCAGAAGCAAAGTCTTTATCTACCTCCCTTTTCCTTGGACAACACTTGGATTTAGAGTTCTTTTTCCCCACACAGATCTTACACACTAGAATCTGTCTTCTTTAAAGGCAGTTCAAAATACTAGAAATAGCACACTAATCCTCACTTCTGGCCAGAAGATGATCTCCAGCACAAGAGTCATTGTGTGTTCTGACCCTAACTGGTGGAAAGAAACACAGAGAGGAGAATCTGAGCATCACATTTCCACAAGGCAGCCCACGCCTCCTTAGCCCAAGCATTAAAGGGTGCTTCTATCTGGGTCTATGAATCTAAAGACTCTCAGCTCACATAGAGACAACCATCAAATGTACTACAATCTCTCCTGCCAGTCAGGGGGAGGGGAGGCTCTATGTCCGTGGTTCTCAGCCTGTAGGTCATGACCCCTTAACCAAATCTCTATCTCCAACAAAAAGATACATTGCAATTCACAACAATATAAAATTATGGTTATGAATTAGCAAAAAAAATAATTTTATGGTTAGGGTCATCACAACATGAGGGACTGTATTCTTAGCTTGAGGAAGGTTGAGAACTACTAGTCTGTGGATAGAAAGACTCTCAGGTAACAAGATATGCTGTGGTTTCTCTCTTTAGTTTATCTCTTGGTATAGGCATGCCACCACATTTTCCTTATACCACAAAAAAGAAAAATACCAGGGAATGAGCTAAAGTACATTCAGAGACTGTACTGGATAAATATGTCTAAAAGAGATGTTTGAAGCATCCCCTTACATGCACATTATGCTCCGTTTTGAACATTCCATGAAAAATGAACACAGTGAATACCCAGTTGGATCGCAGCACTGTTTTTCAAAGTGCAGATCTTATTTAGAAGAGGAATATTTTATGAACACTAAAGAAAAAGAAGTCAGCATGTCACCATGGCATTTCAAAGTTGTGGAAGTGAACTGTTAAAAAGACCTCTTGAGACCTACAAAGATGACTTATTGGTTAAAAGCACTAACGCTCTTCCAGAGGATTGGTGTTCAATGTCCAGCACCCACATGGCAACTCACAATCATTTCCTTCCAATACCAGAGGCTCTGACACCTTCTTGTGGCCTCCGATGACCCTAGGTACACACACAATACACTTACTACATATACACACCAGCAAAACACCCATACATCTAACAGGGTGGGGAGAAGGGAATTCCTGATATCTATTTTCTTTCCCTCAAAGCATCTTCATTTCCTTGACTGCCTCATTCTAACGAAAGCAAGAGTCTGCTTCAAAAAGGTTGCTTTAAAAGATTTTAAATATACTAATACAAAACAGGATTTGAACTTAGCGTTGGAATGCACTTGACCAGAATGGTATTTCTAAAGTCAATCAAATATGGATTTGCTCCCAGGGGATTGTGATGTGGTAGATCATTCCAGAAGTCTGTTCTGTATCAGGAAGGGCCTGACTGGGAATGTAGAGATCACAGACAAAGCATCTGCTTACAGTTCATGGCGCCTGGAATCCAGCAATTCTCAAACTTTTCACCACAGAGCTATGATTCAGCATCCTGAATGGGGATGACAGCATGATGCCCAACAATACCCAGGTGCTGCTCTTGTGTGCTTTGAAAATTATTCTCTAGTCTCACTGTGTGCAAAAAAAGACCTTTGAATCTTCTTACTATCCAAGGAATAGGGCCTTCCAGATGTTCTTAGAAATGTCAGCTTCTGATGCTAATCAGTCTATATGTTCATAGACTAGTGATCTCCAAGTGAATTCAAGAAGAACCTGTGACGGCCATAAGAATGCTGTCTCCACTTGGCTAAAACATATAGAACTCTAAGCTCAGCCAAGGATCATAACCCTGAAATTTCTAGAAAACAGAAGGAAAAGAAAGTTTCTTGAGAAGACTTTGCAAATAAATGAGGCAGTTTTTGTCACTTCTGCCATAGACAGCTGAGATCTTAAGTCACCAGGCAGGCAGGCAGAAAGAGGGCTGGTGTGTGCACCTCATGAACAGCCTCGTATTTTAGGAGGGAATACAAATTTTTCAGGATAAATGCTCTGAAATACAGGTAATATCAAAGGGAAGAAAGACAAGGAAGCAAAGAAGTTCTCTCTCTCTCTCTCTCTCTCTCTCTCTCTCTCTCTCTCTCTCCTCTCTCCCTCTCCCTCTCCCTCTCCCTCTCCCTCTCCCTCTCCCTCTCCCTCTCCCTCTCCCTCTCCCTCTCCCTCTCCCTCTCCCTCTCCCTCTCCCTCTCTCTCTCTCTCTCTCTCTCTCTCTCTCTCTCTCTCTCTCTCTCTCTCATAACTATGAAGCCAGATTTTAAATTTTTATTAGTTAATTGTGTGTGTGTACATGTGTGTACATGAGTGCATAGCACAGAGTGCATGTGGACATCAGAGACTTCTCTCCTCTGGACTTTGAACTCTGTAGGCTCTGGCAACTGGACTCAGGCCCAGAGGCTTGTCCTGCAAGAGTATTTACCTGACCAGCTTCTCATTGGCCCCTACTTCTTAGTTTCTGAGATAAAATCTGCCACTGTAGTTCAGAACGGCCTTGAACCCCTGCTCTTACTACTTCAACCTACAAAGTCCCAGAAATTTTAAAATCGTGTGTCCACACCTAGCCAGAAGAAAGTTTTGATTTATATTTTTGTTTTGATTTATTTTTCTGTCTTCTTGATTTTTGACATGTAAGGACAGACTAGAGCCTCAGCAGTGGTAGGCAAGCTTTCCCTGGCTAAGTCGTACGTACTCTGTTCTGTGTCCAACCTCACTTTGTTTTGTTGAAATTATTTGTTGTTGAGACAGGGTCTCCACTATGTAACTCTGGCTAGAACTCAATACATAAAGCCACAATAGCCTCAAACTTACAGAGATCCTTTGCCCATGCTTCTGGAATGTTTGCTCACACCTGACTAACAGATTGTTTTCATTTTATTGACTTTAAAAGTGAATAAAATGACTTTAAAATATATTGTATTTTATGCAATATATTTTATCATATTCTTTCTACTCCCTCAAGCTCCTCCCATATTCTCTCCCCCCACCCGACTCAATGTGCTTTTCTTTCTCTCAGCTCCCTACAAAAATCAGAACACAGCCAAGCAAAAAGAAAAAAAGCAAACAAAAAAGAAGCCTATGGAAATCATGGAGTCCATTTTTTTGTGTTGGTCAACTACTCTTGAGCATGGGGCCTGCCCTGGGTTATTTACCCAGTATCCTCCACTGAAGAAAACTGACTGTCCCTCTTAAGACAGGTACCAATTGCAAATAGATTTCTTGTTAGAAACAGGTATCTGTGCTCACTTTCCTTTCTTGGTCGTAGGACTTTTTCTGGCTTGAACTGGTGCAGTTCTTGGGTATGCTGTCACAGTTTCTGTGTTCATATGTGCATCAGTCCTGTTGTGTCTAGAAGACAAAATGTCATTGGTGTTGTCCATCACCTCTAGCTCTTGAAATCCTTCATTCTCACTCTTCACATAGATCCCTGAGACTTGAGAGGGGGAAGTTGATAAAAAAAAAAAAAAATCCATTTAGGGCTGAGTCCACAAGTCGAAATTCATGTCTGCTACTATAAACCTGGTCAAAAGCCCATGGCTGAGGATGTCATATGCCCCAGGTGGGTCTACTATTATTTTGCTAAATGGTCATGTTGCCATTACTTTCTAAATATTTTGTCTATACTATGCTGCAAAGCAACTGAGGTAAGTTCTCTTAATGAACTGCAGCCAAGTCTGATTGTGACTCAGCTTCTCACACTTGTACAGGGCCTTTCACACAGAACAAAGCCTTGGTTCTTCCCACCAAGCAAGCTGGAAACTGAACCACTGAAGCCAACTACCTAAAAGAAGAAGATTTTATTAATTTTTTAAAGTCAAGCTGAGATGGTTTAGAAAGCATTCTGCATTTATTGAGCAAACACTGCTAAAGACATTTCAACAAACCATGCGTTTAAAAAGTAATAAATAGCCATTGTGCTTACTTCTCAAACTTGTCAGACTGTCTTCATTTTATTTTCCTGAACAAACTGAATTTCTGTACTGCTCATCCCCAGCCAGTTAATAAATACATCACCCTAAAAAGTGCTGTGGTATTAAATTTACAGCAGATAAAATATGGATGAAGTTGCTGGGCCTCAGGTATGTCAAGTGTGATTTAATATCTCACACTCTTCTTATGAAGACTAAAAGATTACCCGGCTGCCTCCACTGCCAGAGAGCGACCTCTGCCCCTGAGTAACAGCCACTCAGCAAATAGTACCAAATGAAGACAGAGAATAACATACAGGTTTGCCATAAGAAAAAATTGATCGCAATCCATATATCAAATCTGCTGATCAGAGCCCCAGAAAAAGGCTCTCGGTTATTCATATGCAATGGCAGAATGCTGGTCGGAAGCCTTTTTAAAGGTGCTGAGATTGTCTTCTTAATTCCTTACCTTATTATTGTTATCATTATTTGCCCCTGCCTTTTGTCTTCATTGCTATGGATAGGACCCAGGGTCTTGCATGCTAGGTGAGCACTCTGCCCCTCAGCCACACAACCAGTCCTGCTGTTTGCCCTTTTTATCATTGTAATAAATCCCCCTTAGAGGAAAGGATTCTTTGACTTCGTGCCTCCTGTTACCATCTCTCCTGTCTGTAGAAGCTGTGCCCTCTTGGAGCATCTCAGAAACCGAAAGCATCTTATAGATGAAGATATTGTTCCCTGGGGAAATTTCTCCTCCATCTGACTTAATTTATACCTTATTTTTTAAAGTTTCGTCTAGAACGTGTTTTTTCTTTAAATCTCTAAGGAAAACATTTGTTAGCACAAAAAAAAAATAAATTTCTTCTGATTAACATTTTGCCATCCGGAATGGCTGGTGACTGAGTGAACTCTCTGCACTTCAAAGTTAGGAGAAGGATGAGTTTTAAAACAAGAGTAAAAACATGAAGCCAATTGCCACTGAGCTGTTTATCTTTCACGTGTATAATCGTGGAGTTGGAAAGCGCCATGTAGAAATCCTCAAAGTGTGGACGCTGAGGGCCTTTCTTTAAAGATTTCAGTGCAATTAAAGCAACGTTTCCTTTAACCATGGAAGCAAGAGAATTGTCCCAGGGGCTCCTGGTACCCTCTGTGTTCCCAGGGAGCAGACTGCTGCCTGTAAGGGGAGGGGGCGGGGGTCTCTCTAGCACTGGGCCTTAAGCAAATAAAAAAAAAAGCTTTAGTCACATTTCCCCAAACCTGGCTGCTCCCTGGGCTTGAGTGAGTTTATTTATTTGTTTGTTTTCCACAGGGCACTTTGTGCTCCTCTGTAATGATTTTCCTGGGCTAAAAGAGGTTGGAGATAAGGTTGTTTACTGGAGATTTTCCTCAGTGCTGAAGAGTCAGGCTTTGACACTGGCAGAAAGGCCTACACACACAAGAGCTCTAATTCTTAGAATCTATGAATCAAGAGCAAATATTCCCACACAGGGAAGAGACTGGCCTGCACGGAGCGTTTGAACAAATTTGTGATGAGAAGTCACTAACTACAGAGCTAGACAGGGCTGCACCATTTCCCACAGTCCAAGATGTAGTGATACAAGGAGCTGGCATCTCTACCAGGTTCTAAGTAAGAACTATCCTCATGACAATTGACCAAAGCAAGACTGCAAGACAGGGCCTGGGTGGCCCTGAGCTAGTGTGCTCATCTTGGCTCCTGGAAGAACAGTAACAGAGCCCTTTGTTTGCCTCTGCCCTGGAGGTCAGCTGGGTAGGAGGTAGGAATAAGGCCAGATAATTTGCTTTTTTGAAGTATGAATATGCATAGTAACATAGTGACTAAAGGAAAATTGGAACCAATCAACAAAATGTTCAAGACTCCTTAGAGATGAGTAATTTGAAACGTAAAGAGATTTGAACCCTATGAAACATCAGTTCCTAATGCAGTGTTTCCCAAAATGTCCTGACCAGAAGCGAAAGGTGTTAGTTACTTAACAGTTGAAGGGAAGGTAATGTCTTGACTTTGAAATGTACTTTCTGAAGGCTGATTTGATCTTGTCTGCTATCTTGTTTTATTGCATTTAGCAGCGGTGGCATTCACATATACGTCCATGTCCATATGGAAGTCAGAGGTTAGCCTTGCATACTCTTCCTCAGGAGTCGTCCATACTGTTTTGAGACAGAGTCTCTCACTAGAACCTGAGGCTTGGGGAATTTGCCTCAAGATCACTGCCCCGGTTTCTCCAAATGCTGGAATTAGGTGTGCTTGCACCACAGTATTTTAACATGGATTCTGGGGATCGAACTCAGGGCTCCATGCTTTCAAGAAGAGCACTGAACTACCTTCACAGCACACTATTGGATTTTCTTAATTCCCATGCCACGTTTAATTTGTAGATCATTCTATTGCCTGTTCTTCAATATGAAATACAGCTTTAAAAAAAATACCAGCAAAGCAAGCCATTGAGATGAACCAGGAGTAAAAGCCCCTACTATGTAAGCCTGTGCTGAACCCCCAGCACAAAGAGAGAAGCCAATTCCTAAAAGTTCTTCCCTGAACTTCACACTGGAAATGTGGTGTGCGCACGTGAGCACACACACACACACACACACACACACACACACACACACACAATTATTATTAATTTTTTAAATTATAAATACTAGCAAATCATGCCCTAAGGAATTTTTTCCACCTTGTCCTGCAAGAAAGAGCCCCACCCGAGACCACCATCAAGGGGGTCTCCAAATAAGAGCTTTCCATTTCCCTTTAGAATATGCTAGAAAGGTCAATTTAGGAGCAACAGCCAGGAGAATTCTATACTGCATTTGCAGAACTGGCTTTGGGGGATAACCAGGACTCACTGGAAGTGATCCCACAGTAATTCATTAGCATTTCAAAACCACTAGTAAGTGGCCATTTATTTTCTATTTTTTAAAAGCTAACAATACCATTAATTATCCCTTTTATGAATCCTGGTAATGGCTGTTTACGTGCCATAAATTAATATGACACTGTCAGAAACCTAGCACCCCTGCATGTTACAGCATTTGTGCCTGGAAGAAGACACAAAGCACTTTTCCACCACTCACTTACAAGATTATTGGTGTCACACAATCTCGCAGTTTCAGGTGCTTCAGGTCACCAGGCTCACTTTTCCCTGCATTCTCCTCCCGGTGGAAGTCCTTCCTGAGAGTGTGTCCACGTGACATCAAGGAGCTGAGAGAAGAGATCACACTCACATTCCTAATCAAGGTACTCTCTAGTTCTGTAATGTCCAATTAAGTTGCAAAGCATGGTTTATCACTGAAGTCAATTTTGCCCACTTTGGGGTTTTTTTATTTATATTAATGCCAAGGTCAATTTCTGATGTCATTTAAAAAAAAATAGAGTTTATATTTCAGAACAATTTTGAGTTCTTCCTGGTGTAGTTGTATGTGTTGGGGGGGTTGTGGGTCTGTATGTGTGTATATGCGTGTCTGTGTTACCTTCTATTTTTACTGATTAAACAATTCTATTATCTGACAACTTCATACATCTGGTTTATCTCTCTTAGGATGTCTCATTTTTCCTTCTCATCTGCATGAACCCCACTTTCCCACTCTTCCCTAGCTATTCCTTTTTCTCAACTAATGGGTTTTAGTTTTGTTTTAAGATCCCTTTTGTAGTAGGTGGCTTCTGGCCTGGACTTTTGGGCCTACCCTCAGGGTTTAAGACCCACAGTCCCACAGTCCCACAGTCCCACAGTCCCACAGTCCCACAATCCCACAGAGACACACAGATACTTTCAATAATTTTAGGCTGATCGAACTAAGGCCCAGGCATACAGCTTGCTGTCTCTTTACCCTCAATCTAACCCATGACTCTTATCCTGTTCAGCCATGTGACTGGGTACCTTTTCTTAGAGCAGCATAGTTGTCCTCTGCTTCTTCTGGCTTCTCTCTGGCATTCTGCTCTGTGCTTCCTGTTCTCAGAGTTTTTCTTAGTCTGGTAGCCCCGCTCATACTTCCTGCCTGCCTTTGGCCAATCAGCGCTTTTTATTAAACCAGTGGGTGGGATAATTATTTACAATGAAACAACACAATCTCCCACACCCTTTAGTTGAACCAGGCACATCTGTGTAACTACTGAATTGACAGTATCCTCTGGAGCCTGGTCGAGTCACCCAGAGTTACAGAGGTACATAACTGAAAGCAATGTACCCCCGACTCCCTGAAGCCATTGGTGCAGCTTCTGTGAGTTCTGACTGCAGTGACATCTCCCAGCTCTATCTCTTGCATCTCTTCTGTTCTTTCCATTCCTTCCCTGGAGGTCCCTGAGCCTTAAAAGGGATGGTGTAAATGTCCATTTAGGGCTAAGAACTCATGTGTCACTTATTCTAACACTTTATACAATCATGAGACTCTACATTTTCTGTCATTCACTAGGGGGAAGGAGGCTTTCTGAATAAGGCACCAGGTGCTGTCCATCTATTGGGTATAAAAATAGATAATTGACTAGGAAGTTTGACAGTATTAAACAATGGTATTCAACATCCTCCACCCCAAATATGGCCTATGACTTCTTTCCTCTACTGTGGGGGTTTGACCAGAATTATAATATTGGGAATGGATTACCTCCTTGAAGATTAATAAAATAACAGTTGTACACCCCTGTAACTATTGTGCCACTATTGCACAGACGGATACATCTTATGTAGCAAGTTGTCCTCATTAATCATAGGCTGCATGACCAGGTAAGACTAATCGATACCTTTTCTCCCTCAGCAGCCTGCATAGCATCTTCTGGGACTATGCAAACAAGTCAGTAGAGAGGAAGTTTAATTACTCTATATCATACATCCTAGGTATGTGACATCTTCAAAAATAGAGTTATGTTATCTAATTACAGTGGGTAAACAGGAGGAATTCCAAGAGCCTGTATTGTTTGGAATACCTTTGGGACCTCTCTGAGTAACAAGTCATAAAGTTATTTTAAAGGAGTTTATTATCCCTAGGGTTTTTGTTTAATAGGAGGGCTTCTCAGGGCAGCTTATTCCATGTAAGGTATCTTCTTTCAAAGTCATTAATATCTTTATATTTGGCTACAAAATAGTAGGTTTCCATATGGATTTTAAATATTGTGTCTATATTTGTTTTCTTGGTACAATTAACATCACACACTATTTGAAAATGATGAACCGTTGAGCTGTAAGGATGAGAATTTTTCAGCTTTGAAAAAGTAATGAAGAAGAAAAATGTCATGCAGAATTGCATCAACGTTGAAAGTGTTCAGGAAATGATACCCCCCCCCCCCCAGCCTGCTACCTCATTTGACGCTGATGCTTTGAACTGATGTTTTGAAGCATGGGTATGCAGGATACAGGCTTTTGTTGAGATGCCCTTGGAATAGGATGGACCCTGGAGGTCCAGCCCACACTAAGCAGACTGGTCATGGCTGTTGTCTGTGTTCTGAGGTTACTTTTGTGTATTCTAGAATTCTTCCTCTGCAATCAACTAAACACCCCTCCCCCATCTGCCCTTTGAAGAGGGGGAAATTCTAGGTCTCATAGGGTTGGGGGACCTCACTCTTCTTTCCTGGCCTGGGAACCCTCAATGCAGGAAGGAAGTTTATCTTGTTTCTCTTCCTACTGTGGGTTTTACACATAGACTCAATTACTGAACCTTATCCCTCAGAGGTCAGAAGAAAATTCTTCTTCCATATATAACCATATATAACTTAAAAGCAATGAAAAAAGCAAGCAGTAGGAACTTTTTCCTAAGATGAGCAGAGAGATAAGTTTTCCTTGGGAAAAGAAAAACCATAAAGTTTAAGTTTTTGAACTGAAGAAAAGAAGTATACATTAAGAATATCATGTTTAGTTGTATATGCATACTTACAAGCTCATGCATATTTCCCCCCAAATGAACCAATTCGTAAGTGCCATGTAGTTAGGAAAGAACATATATTTTCTACATATGGAAAAACGCGAGTTGTTTTTACTCTTTTAAGTCTGTGGTAAGTTGTCCCCTGATTTTACTTTGCATTCCATTCACTTTTGCAGTATGAATTTCCTCACATGTAATTTTCTCTAGTCAACTTTTTAATCATCTGACTATCACATGCCTGCTTTTAGTTACTTGATGTGTTGCAGAAGGGGTGTGTATTCATCTCTTCTGTACGAGAAAGGCATTTCCTTCATCTTCCAGTGGATTAGTGACTCCACCACAGTCCTCTAGGCAGCCCATCTTCTCTTGTCTTGCTGGGCTTGTCTCTCGCCTCTGTGACCTGACACACCTTCTTACACTTATTCATCAGAAGACTGATAACAGTTCTGTGACATCAGCTTCTTCTGAACTTCTCTGCATCCTGATGTGGTGGAATATTTCCCTTAAGCTGTTTTGTATGCATTTTTTCTTTATCTCAGATTATATATCAATGCTATCTTAGTTTCTCATTTTTGTCTACTGTTCCACAGCGACAATTTTTAAGGAATTGATGCTGCCTCTGCTGTACTATTCTTTATTTTTCTCTCAGAATCATTCTCTTTAGGTAGCTGCTTCATGCCTTACTTATCTTTTTTTCTTTAAGGTTTATCATCTCTTTCTAACAAGACCCATTAACCAACTGTAGACTCTTCCGGTGTCAAGTGTACCGTACTTTCCAAATAATAAATACTTGTCATTTTCCAGAGAAATTCTAAGCCATCAACTATGAAAACTCAATCCTTCCACTGTCTACCTAGACAGTCTACTGTGTGCCCCAGCTAAGGGCCCAAGCCTACAAGTCTGCTCTACCATGGTGAACAGTAATTAACCCCAGGGCCTCTGTGACTTATGACTACATAGCCTCTCTCCAGATTCATTAATGTTCTAGAACAATTTTCAGAGAACTAGTCATTTACTAATAATGACTGTCAGAATATAGTGCAGGAAGAAACAAGGGGAAGACAGGCATAGGCCAGGGACTGGGGAAAAGGGAAGATTTCCACTGCCAACACTCCATACATTCACTGACACAGAAGTTGCCTCAGCTTTTTCACTGGGGTGATAATGCAGATATGACTGACTGTCCTCCAACTCTGAAGTTGGAGAATGAAGCAAGAAGCCTCATGCTCTAATCCAGCCTTGACCTTTCTGGTGACCAACCCTCATCCCCAGGCTCCATAGGAAGGAAAGGCTTTCCACAGGAGTCATCTCATTAGCATATAAAATGAGATTAGCACCCAGGAGTCTGCAGAAGTTTTTAAAGCTTTGTGTAACTAAGTAGGAACAAAACCCTAACACACATGGCATACATGAATGATGATATTAGTCAAAAATTTTGTCACTCCCAATGAAACACTTGAGGGAGTAGGATTTTTTTTTTTCGACTCATAATTTTGGAGGACTAGAGGTGGCTCTCTTGCTTCTGATTCCTGCTGAGGTAGAACATCATAGCTGTATAAGCATGTGGCAGATGCCACTTGCTTCATAGTAAATAAGAAGCAGAAAGAGAAGAAGGGAGCAGCCAGATGTGAATTTCAAAGGCCCCAAATGATGCTTCTTCAAGGGAGGTACTACCATCAAATGCCTTCATTACTGGAAACTAAATCTTCAACACACGGACTTGCAAAAGATATTTCATAGTCAAACCATGATAGTACTAGTTTTCTGTATTAATGGATATATGTAAGTATATTTATATATAAAATGTATTACAAATACATATTAATAGGTATATATTAGTTATTTTATACAATATCATTCTTTATATATTTGTATATATGATTTGTATATATGTATATACATATATATATTCAGACTTTTAAATATCAACACAGGTCTCTATTAGTCATCTCCCTGGTGTGGAGTGATTCTCATTTTAAGCACTGACCTAAGAACTACACATATCCAGCTTTTATAGGAAGGGAGCTATGGCAAATTGCACAAGGAAAACTCAACTTACCACCATCCAGCAAAGTCTTCTTCATACTGAAAAGAGATTATTGATGGGTTGCACACTTCAGTTAGAAAACACTGACATGTAACATAGAAATTACAGAATCTAGTAATTTAATAAATATAGAATAAATATATTATATATATATATATATATGAAGAAATTAAAGTTGGCCTCAGGATTTCTAACTTTAACATCCCTATGATTGATGTTGCCTTTAATAAAAATAGGAACAGACAAGTAATTAGAGAAGGATGTGTTTGGGTTGTGGGTATGGTTAGACCCTACTTTGTACACCGAGTGTTAACAGTCTCAATGTGAGGTGAATATATAAGTTTCGAGGCCAAAAGAGACAAGAGAAGCTGGAGAAAGACAGTTTTCAGAGCTGAATGTGGGAGGAAGAGAAGCTGTGTCATCAGACAAGGACATTGAGGAGAGAGGAGAGGAATGTTGAAGGGGAGAGCCAGAGAGAACAAAGCTGGTGCAGGCTGAGAAAGAAGGACATTTATGAAGCTAAAGTAAAGGTAGGTGTGGTACAAGTGATAGTAGAAGCTTGGCTAATATGTGCAGAAATTGAGCAATTACTAGAGGCACTTTAAATTCATTATCTCATTAAGCCTCTCAGACTAAGAGGTGGGCATTACCACATTCATTTTGAAAATGAGTATGTGGAGAATTTGAATAGCCATGGGTAAGTCTTACAGTCACACAATAAACTATTAAAATAGCCATGATCCAACCACTTCTAACTTTAACTTGGATCCATGATATCATTTGTTTAAAAGACTGGGTATGAGTTCCACAAAGAAAAGCTACCCAGGCTGCCCTGAGCTCAACGGGAACCTTCCTTGAAGGCTAGCTGCATGGAGTAAAGGGGGCACAGCAGACGCTGAGGTGAAGACCCAGGACATGCCATTTGGAGGGATGAAAAGCATAGCTGAGCAGTGGGAAACAGACAAGAGGAGTCAATCCACAAAGTGTGCATCCTGGTCTCTCATCACTGTAGACAAGTGAAACCTCATCCAGGAAAAAAATTCTAAAAAAAATACATTGTCTCAGAGTTATCCAAAAGTGGTAGGGTGAAGAAGCTGGTACACACTGACAGCTCTTGCTCTATTAAGTTATTGGTTCAGGTCTCCTTCAATGGTTGTTAATTCACTGGACCTCTACAGAGGCTCCCACCATGGTGTGGAGAAACCCCACAGGCAGGACTACAGAGGCTGCAGGTCAGCAACACACTGTAGCTGTAACCCACGTAGAGGAGCATGAGTGACTCCTGTAAGGGTCTGCAGTGCAGATACAGCCACCATCTACACAAACTGTTAAACACATCAGAGCCCTTGTGATGAAATTATAAATCTCACTGGACAAAAGGAGCCAAAGTTTGCTTGAGTTGATTTCCTGTGACATGGTGGAGGATAAAATGTTAAATGGACTTTGCATCTAGAAAGATGGAATATTACATACCAAGCTGTATTTCTTACATATATTAGTATATAAGTAAAACATTGAAATATTTTATGTATGTCATAACAAACTTAAGAAGACTTTAAAATAGTGAAGAGGGTATGTAGGGTAGTAAAGGAATTTAGGTTCAAATGTAAGACATGGAGGTTGACTCCCTGAATTTATTTTCTCTTAATATAATCCAGACATGGGGTTGAATAAATATAAAATGAAAAAGCCAATAAGTTCGAGCAAAAATCCCCCAAAATTACCAAAAAAAGGCAAAGACTCCCAGATCAAAAAAAAATTTAGACATGGAAGGAGAAACCGCATCTTTAAATCCACCCACACAAGCAAAAGCTGACTGGGAACCTAGATTTCTATCCACACCAAAGAATGCCTAAAATTTCCTACCATCATGAAATCAGAGAACACTAGTAAAGAACTACTAGAGGGTAATGTGGGGATATTTTCAAATATAATAAAAACAGAGATATCAGAGGGATCTACCCATAGTCAGTCTAGGAGGATCAGACAGTGGTAACTCACACCTTTAATCCCAGCACAGGGAGTATCCCTGGTGACCTACGCCCTTAATCCCATCTGAGCTTGAGGTCATTTTAGTTTACAGAAGGAGTTCCAGGCTCCCAGGCAGGCAGTGGTGGGGCCACACCTTAACTGAGCAATGAAAGTATTTAAGGCAGGCATAGAAAGACAGAGCAGGCAGAAGAAGCTATGGCTCACACTGTTAGTCCTAGCACTTTGGAAGCAGAGACAAGAGAATCTTGGTGAGTTCAAAGCCAGCCTGGTCTTCACAGCAAGTTCCAGGACAGACAGGACTGTGACACAGAAAAATAGGAAAGACTGGATGAGGTGGATCTGTCCTCTGATATCTTAGGTTGTTTTTATTATATTTGAAATATCCCCACAGGGTAACAAAGTAATTCTCCCTGAGGTGTCCATGGTAATGCTACATGGAGCTCGAATGTCCACCTCTGTTAGCAGTAGTAAGGTGTCACTACTCCTTGTTGCTTGAATGACATTCATTACCTATGAAGGGAAACCTTGAACAGCCCTGATGCAGAGGAAAGAGACTTGAGCCTGCCTCAACTGAATATACCAGGCTTTGCTGACTCCCAGTAGGAGGCTTCACCCTTTCAGAGGAGGAAATGGGGGCAGGGATTGGGGAAGCAAGAAGGGACGAGAGGGGGTTCTGTGGTTGGTATGTACAATGAATTTTAAAATTCTTAGATAAAAAGAAAGATCAGTAAGCCAGGCTTAGGAACAGCTTTCAAATAAGGCCAGACCTCCAAGATGCTATCCAGAGAGGGAGGAAGCCCTGCTGGAAAGGGGGTTCTCCATTTTTGGAGGATCCCAGAGAGCTGTCAAACATGATGGACTCCAAATTTAAGTCCAGGACACTCCAACATAAAATAAAAATATTAGAATGAAATCCTTTAGCCATGAAAACAAAGATGTAAAGAACCAAACAGAAACTTTACAACTGGAAACAGCAACTAAAATTTAAAAAGTAGTAAATGGGTTCAGTAGTATAGTGGAGGAGGAAGAAATGATGAATTAGAAGGTACAAGAAAGCATTTGTAACAGGATTTTAGAAAGAAAAAAAAAAAAAACCAGAATGGGGAAAATGAGGCACTGAAATAATGGCAGAAACATTCCGAATAAACCAGAGTCTTTGTTTTATAGATTCAAGTCACTGCATGCAGGGTGTGATGGTTTGAATAAGAATGGTCTTCATGGGCTCATATATTTGAATACTTGGTCATAGGGGAGGGGCACTACTTAGGAGGTTAGGGGGTGTGGCCTTGTTTAAGGAAGTGTATTACCAAGAGTAGGGTTTAGGGTTTCAAAAGGCCATGCCAGGCCCAGTGTCTCTCTATGCCTACTCTCTGAGGATCCAGGTGCGGAACTCTCAGCTCCCTCTCCAGCAGCATGTCTGCCTGTGTGGCGCCATGCTCCCCTCCATGACATTAATGGACTAAACCTCAGAAATTGTAAGCTAGCCCTAACTAAATGTTTTCCTTTATAAGAGTTGTAGTGTTCATGATATCTCTTTAGAGCAATAGAACACTGACTAAGACATAGGATAAACCCAAATAATTCCATATCAGGACACATCATAATTAAATTTCTAAGAATTAAAAAAAAAATAAAATGAGCTAGAAGGGAGAAATAATATGCTATCATTAGGAGCAAAACCACCGTGGAGGCATCAGACTTTTTAGTACACCAGAAGGAAGGGGTACAAATGGTATCAAATACTGAATGATCTCTTAATCCAAAATTCTATATCTAGAGCAAGGCAACTTTTTAAAAGAAATACTTAGTTTTGGTCTTATAGTTTCAGAAGTTTAGAACCTACGATGGCAGATTGGAGGTATCTGGGCAGCAGCTGAGAACTTACATCTTAACCTCAAGCAGGCAGAGAAAGAACTAACTTGAAACGGCACAAGCCTTTTGAAACCTTAAATCCTGCCTTACAGTGACATCCTTGCTTCAGCAAGACCACGCCTCTTAATTCCTCCCCAAACAGCCACCAACCAGAGACCAAGTATTCAAATGCCAGAGACTTATGGGGGACATCTCATTCAAACTACTAAAAATATCTTTCAAAAATAAAAAAGAAATCAAAACTTTGGGTTTTTTTGAGGTGATATCTCATTATGCTATTCCCAGATAGGTTCAAATGTGTGTTTAGAAGATTCACTCAAGCAAGTTAGACAAGAGGTAATTAATATCACAGCTAACCTCAGATAATGTTGAGTGAAGAAACTTTATTAGTCAAGTTATCAATGAAAAATGGCTTTTTAAAAGTCCTTAAAATAAAAGGAAAAGATAAAATAAAGGCCCCTGGAATATTAGAAGCAAACGAGCATGCACTGTGCTAGAGCACGTGTAACAGCGAGAGCACGCACTGTCCGTGCCACAGAGACAATGAATACACTTAAGTGGCAATCTAAAGGTAATCGGTAGGAAGACAGGAAGGTAAATACAACAATAAGAAAAAGAGAAATTGATGGCGGACATAAGCTCTAACATCTCTAATAAAGAAAAAGAAAAAAGAAAAACTATCAATTGGAAGAACAAGAGCAGATCAAACGCCAGAACTCATTGTGTTGACTCCTATTACGGTTTTAAAGTATTATCTCAACTTCAGACTTAAACATAAGTTTATTCTCTTGTTCTTCTAGAAGCCTTATCCTTAATCAGCTTTGCTGGGCTAAAGTGAAAAGAGCTTAGCAGAGAAGTCTTCCCAAAGGAGGCTGTTGGGAAGAATCTATGTTTTGCTTTACCTGGGTTTTAAAAATGCGATCTTTGAATGTTTTCACTGTGTATATGTTATACATGTTCACTTGTGTGTGCTGGAGAGTGCATGGGAGTGTACATTTCTGTTTGCAGCTCTGAGACTAATCAACCTTGATAGCTTTTCATCTTATTCATTGAGACAAGGTCTATTAATTGAACACAGAACCTGTCAATATGACTTATTTAACTATCTAGCAACTAGATTCTGGGGACGCCCTGTCCAAAGTACTAAAATTATAGGCGAGCTTCCACACCCACCCAGCATTTATATGCTTTCTAGATTTTTCAACCATTTCCTCATGCTTGCTTTGTATAATGTACTTTAGTTTGTTAAACCACCACGTGCTGTTTGAGCTCACTGAGAAGGTGCCTCCTACTTCAGACTGAAATGTTTGTATCAAGCATCCTCTGAAACACCTGTCCTGGGTCGGGCTGGCCACTGGCTCTGTAGGTGAGAGAGAAAGAACATGCAAACAGCTAAGGGTGTTAACATAGTGTGCCTTGAGAATGGCTAGAAGGGAACCATTTCCAAGAGACTGACCTTTGTTTTCCCCATGATATAAAATTGTCTGCAGTGGGAACCGGAAGCCGGATGTTCATCTACTGAGAGAAGCTCAACTGGAAACTGGAGTTGTCTGCCTCACCTTCCCCAGCCATTTTCAACTGAGTGCACGGAAGATTGAATTATTACTGATGAGGTCACTCTTGCTGCCTCTCATTAGGTGGCCAAGGTTGTCTTTGCTGGACGTTGTCAATCTGTGATTAGATATTTTGATATTTATCTACCACTCCTATATATTTTTGCTACTTACTCAATTGCTTTTGTTTGCCAAGTATTTAATAAACTCATGTGTTCAAAGCTAAAATCTGCTACCAAAAATTATTCTCCCAATGACACAGTTCACACAGTGAGTGCTTTCTCCAGTGACCCTTGTCTGAAGCACACATTCCTGGGATCTGAGGCATACCCTCTTTCTACTTTTCACAGCTGGCAGCCTTTATCATCAAATTCCACTTTGATTCTCTTATATAACCTCCTCTTTTCTATCAAAACTCTCTCTTATAAGTCTCATGATTATATTTTTAGTTTACCTGGAAATATTATCAGTCACCTCAAGCTCTTTAGTAACATCTGCAAAGCCTCTTTTGTCATGAGTGGTAACTTTCAAAGAACCCAGTAATTTGAATGTAGACATCTTAGAATGCATTACTCAGCCCAGTGTTCCCTACTATATGCTTTCTATCCAGAATAATTTTGAATATAGCAATATAGGTAGACTGGAAGCAAAAGCATGCAAAAGCTGATGCTATGCAAACACAAATCAGAGGATATGGGGAAGTATATAGGAATATCAGATGAAATACAATTAGTAGCAAAGAAAGTGACAAGGGACAGAGTGTGACATTACATAATGATAAAAAGTGAATCCACCAAGATGGCATGCAACCCTTACACTGTCCGTTACTAGACAGGCTGTCACTTTCAGGTGCCTATAAAGTGGAAAATACACCAAAATGTAGCACATTCATAGGATTAACATAATATAAAATATGCCCTTTAGGCACAAGGGACGTAGATAATGATTAGAAGATGACTTGGGATATTAAAAATCTCCAAAATCCTGGAAACTACACAATACTTCTTAAATAATCAATGGAGCAAAGAGAATGCTCTAAGGAAAATGTTTTAAATACTAATGGAACCAAATATAAATTTTAAAATAATATATAGCAAAATTTATAGGATGAAGCTATAGCACCTGTCAGAAAAAAATCTTAAAATAATTGTTTATATTAAAGACTTACAGGAAAGAAAAAATTAAAATAAATGCAGACAGGTGCAAAGAGCCTCTGATAGAAAGAGAAGAAAATATACATAATAAAAACAGTTTGTTGAAACAATGAGTATGGTTGATAAACATCCAGTTTGATGGACCATGATATACCAATAGCACCAACTGGCGCAATATCTCAGTTTCTTTCAAAATAATAGACCAGTATATTTAATTGATGAAGTTCCTATAATAAAATATGACAAGTTAGAGGCTTAAACAATAGTGCCAGCACTGTCGGAGCTGCATCTCTCTGATTCCTCTCCCTTGGGATGCCTACTGATGGCCATGCTTTGACTTGGTATGGCTTTCTGTGTATTCACACCCTCAACATATCTTCCTCTTGTAAGAACACCAGTTACATTGAATTAGAGCCCTACATTAGCCATCTCACTTTAAAATAATAGTCTCTTTAAAGTCAATGATGCCAAATATGTTTACTTTATGAAGAACTTGAGGGTCACAGACATATAGTTCATAAAGCTATAAAACACTTATAATCAATACTAGAGAAATGCCGGCATCCTGGGCTAAGCAAATATTCCTAGCTTTGACATCTAACAATTTATAATAAGTCATATCACCTAATCTCCAGAAGTTGTACTGCAATTTTTTCTCTTCAAGTAGCACTTATTAAAAACCAATTATCACATGATTCCTTCTGAAGAGATAGGATAAGAAATAAGTCACTAAGTTATCAAAGAAATGAACCCAACAAGGTTTAGCTTGATGAACCAATGGGTTTTGGGGAGTTACTTTGAGAGAAGTATAGGTAGCTCAAATGTAACCACAACACTGGAAGCCCAGCTAGCATGGGTCAGTGGGTCACCATGCTTGAAAGCTACCTCCCTGGAGTTCCCTGTGCAATTTGCAGGCAGATCTACTGAAAAGTCTTCTTTCTCTCAAGCAATTGCTTACTGCTTGCACAACCTTATGACTCTGACAACTTTTAAAACTTTGTCAATCCTATAAGTTTCATTAGCATCCCCAGCCTTACGAGCCCCCTTTCCGTTTAAGGAGGGAATGATCAATTCCAAGGAATATCTATGTCACTATAAGTAGTGAGAGTTTGAATGAGAATGACCCTTATAGGCTACTATACTTATATATTTGGCTCTCAGTTGATGGAACTGTTTGAGAAGGATTAGGAAGTATGGCCTTGTTGGAGGAGATGTGTCACTGGGAGTGGGCTGCAAGATTTCAAAAGTCCACATCATTTCCAACTAGTTCTCTCTGCCGTAGGCTTGTGGATAAAGATGTGAGCACTAGGCTCCTGGTCCATGGCCAAGCCTGCCTAATTCCTGCTATGCTCCCAACTGTGATGGTCATAGGCTCTAACTATCTGAAATTGTAAGCCCCAAATAAACTTTCTTCTATAAGTTTCTTTGGTCATGCATGGTGTTTTATCACAACAGCAGAGAAGTAACTAAGGCAAAAATAGAAATGGAAAAGTAGAAAGTAGCATCCAGAAATTGAAAAGTGAGTGAGAATGAAGGGAAGTGGTTGTGGCTCTGGAAGAAAATGCCTAATAAGAACAATTTAAGGAACTATTTGCTCTAGTTTACAGTCTAAGGGGCTATATTCCATCATGGCAGGAAAGGCTAGGAAGGACTGTGAGGCAAGCTGGCTTCACTTCCCTGGCAGTCTTCAGGAGCAGAAGGTAACCAAGAGGGGGAGCCAAGCTAAACAACATCAAAGTCCACCTACATCCTCTTACCCACTGTTTCTAGCAAAAGCTCCACCCTCTGCAAGTTCCACAACCTTTCCAAACATTCCTATCCACTGAACAACAAGCACATGAGCGCATGGGAGATGGGAGTGGCATATTTCTCAAACTACAGCATTCTATTTCTAGGACCCATAAGCTCATGACCAACTCAGGATACAGAAAGTAAGGCACCATGACCCTTTCAGCCTTACAAAATCATCACCACATAGACAAGCTATCAAATCCTGCTGCCAGCTTGGGATGGATATTGGTCCCGGTGGATTGCAGTTGTAGTAGCTTCTGTGAACTAATCTTTGGAAAATTCTTCTCTAGACATTTACAGAAGAGGCAGGGAGATCACCCAGCACTCAGAGTTTATGCTCTGTCTTCTTTAAAGAACTTTCATTTTCATAAGTTGTAACCTTTGATGGACGGGAGGTCTTATTCTCAGAGGATCTTTCCTATTGCCCTCGCACAGAGGAGATTTCTCTTTAGCAATTAGAGCTTGTGTTCAACATACACTATCACTGCAATGTGGATGCACTTGAACTCATTCATCGATAAACCAACTTCTTGACATCTTTCCCCCAAACTTGTTTTCACTGTAGACCTGGGAAAGAGTGCAAAAGTCTGACAACACCTTAAATCCTATTCTACTTTGGAATTCCCTCTACTAAGCATATTAATATATTAGGCTCAAGTTCTCAGGACAAAGTCAGAATGTAACCTAACTCCTTGCCAGAATATACTAATAATGACTTACAGCCTAGTAGCCAACAGAGCCCTTGTTCCCTTCTGAAACCCCGTGAATTTAGCTTCCACGTTTTGCGTGTCTTTCAGCCTTCTGGACTTTTATACTCCTGCAATAACAGCCTATCAAGTTTTGGTTGCAGATTGTGGCAATTCTTCTAGCCTAACTTTTCAAAACCTTCCATATTCTCCCAATAAATTAGTTCCAAAGGCCCAAGAACCACACAGTTGGGACTAGCACAGCCAAAGTCCCACTTTGAGACATCAGTTTTCTGAACTAACTTCTTATGGCAAAATAGCTGCCCAAAAGTAATTTAGTGAAGGATTAGTTTATGCTGGCTCATGGCTGGAGAAGATCTATTCTACCATAGTAGGTGAGACATGGTGGCAGGAACTGGAGACTAGCTGGTCACACCAGATGGTCAGTCAGAAAAAGACTGGTAAAGTAAGACTGGTAACATCGACAAGACCTGCCCTCAATGGCCCACTTCCTCCAGCAAGGCTCAACTCCTTCAGGTTCCACAACCTTTCTTAACAGTCACACTAGATGAGCATATGGGAGACATTTAAGATGGCATGAGGCAAAAGACAGACTAATACTTCATCCTGAGGGAGTGAGTGAAGAAGAGCATGGTTCATGGAAAAGACTTTGCTTGAGGCAACCACTTTACTAGTAGAAAATGTAACCACCGAGTGGATACACCCATTTCTTTTCTTTTATCCAATAAGGTGTGGTTTTTTTCCTCTTTTGTAAATTTTTTTATTTAAAAAGTTTCTTCTAATACCCTTCACTGTTCCCCCTCCTCCTCCTCCTCCTCCTCCATCTTCCTCCTTATCCTCCCCTTACCCCATTCCCTCATCCATTCCCCATGGAGGAAAAGGAATCCCAAAGTGAATTAGTTTTGTATGGCATGAGGTACGTCCAAGTGCCCCCCCCCCCCCCCCCCCCCCCGCCAGTATCAAGGCTGAGTAAGGTGTTCCTCTGTAGGGAACGGGCTCTGAAAAGCAAGTTCATGCTTCAGAAATAAACTCTGGTCTTACTTCAAGAGGCTCCATAAACGACCCACACCGTTTGACTGTCATCTACCTTCAGAGGGGTTAGTTCTTTTTCATGAAGTGGAAATTTCAGAATCAGTGAGCTCCCAATGGCTTGGGTTAGCTCTCTCTGTGTGTCTCCTTCTCATGATTCTGATCCCCTTGCTCATATACTCTCTCCTTCCTCTCTTCAGCTGGACTAAGAGCTCGACACGGTGCTTAACTGGGATACACACATTTCTATGCTGTATATTACACATTTGTTGACCTAGAGCTCTGTATTTTGGTACTTAATGACTTTGTATTCTCAAGGAAATCATTTGAAACATCTTGGGGCCTAGTTCCTCATTGCTAAGGTAGAATAAATACTATATGGGAGACAGCTAGAGATGCTTACAATAGTTTGAAGCATGTCAAATCCTGCATTAAAATGAACAGCAACACTAGAATTTCATTCAGACAAACTCCCCTCTCAACTTGAACGTTCCAAAGTCATAACTTTTGTTTTATAAAGTGGAACAATTTCTTCCATTAAATCAGATGTAGATTGAAAACACAAGTGAACATGAATTTTGGCTATTTTTCAGAATTTCAATTTTTTTTTTCCAGAGTTGATGTAGGTGAATACAAGCCAGACACGCAAGGCCCTCTCAGCAGGTTGTGCTGAACCCATGGATAATTCAGGGTGTCCAGGTGGGTCATGGCAGGCAGGAGGAAGTGGCTAGCTCTAAAGCTGTATTATCAAATTATAATTTGTCCAAAGAAGATTGGCTGTCCCTGAGAACCATAAATTACTGGAACCCAATCATCCATCATTCATTCATCGCGGAACTTTGAGAAGAAAAATAAAACAAGACTCTTTGTGGGAAGAGCACAAAGCTTACACCTTGCCTTCACTCACTTTTCTCATCAGCTACAGGACAGCTTTGTTTACACAGCATCCCTTTTAGTTTTCACACGGCTAAAAGCTTCATGGAGCTTCTCAGGGTAGAAAAGAAAGCTATTAAAAAGCAAAAGGAAGCTGATTATTTTTATAAGCTATAGCAGCATGTGTCACAACTGCAAAATATGTATGTATGTAAAATAAAATACAGAGACAAATTTTCACCCATATTTCTATTGTGATTTCTGATTTTAATATTCATGGGAACTTGGTCTGAAATGCAATACAACTGCGTCTTTGAGATGTGTCTTCTGTTCTGAGGAATGCCTTACCTTTGTAAGCATATGTTCTACCAACATGTAATTCCCTTCCATTCACCTCCCCAGACTAGGAAGTCAAATGAATCTGTCCAAGATTTTGACACACTCACTAAATGTAGCACATATCACTATGTGCCACTCAGTAAATTTCCTGTTCTGAAGGCCTTAAATGCTCTATCCATCTTACATGTTCAAGTGCCTAACAGGTACATTGGCGTCCTGGGTGTCCAACATTATTTAAAAGACAGTTCAGCCAAAGTGATCCACAAATGGCATGGGCTACTCAGTTGATCATAAACTTCACAACTAGAAAAGCAGTGACCACTTCAAGTTATAAAGTAAAACATCTCAATCAATATTTGGACCAGGGTTATAAGACCAAAAACTGTCTGTGCACTACAAAAGTTCCACAGGAGTCCTCATTCACGTCCATATATTGCTGATGTCATGCTTATCAGGAAACTACATAAAGAGCTAACAATACACTGACATGATGTGCAAATTCTAGTCATTAATTATATCAGAGGCATAATATCAATCTCTCCAAAGTTCTTCTTACCACATCAGGCTAACAAATTTGTTTTAAACTAATATACAATAAAGATCTTATCATTTTTATTAAGAATGAGAAAATCCTGGCTCTTCTTAGGCTAAATGGTTGGTATCCTTCATCCGTGTGCGTCAGTTAGTGATGGAGAAGATACCGTGCTCCATTTCTTAGTAATGAAGACATGAACTGTACCCCATCTGCTGAGGAAAGTCTGGTATCACACAAAGGATGGTGACACCTGCTTCTCATGGCAGCTGTTGGTTTAAGCACAGAAACTGGCTTCTGCTTTCCTATTGAATTTGTTCTCTAGCCTCCAACCCAACCAGTTGGGTTTTTTATTGTTGTTGTTGTTTTTACAGCCATTAGGTATGATTGTGGTAATTTGACCCATGACTAACAAAATTTATTTAAAACCAAAGAAATATCCCTTTGATATTAAAGAATTGCTGAGTCAGTAACCGGGATATCTGTCTGTATGGTGCTATGGTCCCAGCCTCATAATCCAGTTATGTCTACTTGCACTTGCCAGAATGATCAGAAGACTCAACTAATCCCCCAGCACAGCTCCTCTGTAGACCTTTAGGTGCCGATAGTGGGTGAAATGTTATCTACTGCAAAGGATCATATGTTTCTTCTGGATCAGATGCCTCCTTGGATCAAGGGGTGATGGGGTAGGTGTTTAAAATCCCAGAATTTGGCAGATCGATGTGAGTTTGAGAGCAGCCTAGTCTACATAGTGAGTTCTAAGCCAACCAGGACTATATAGAGAGATCCTGTCTCAAAAAAAAAAAAAAGATGGCTCGGGGATTAGGAGCTCATCCGGCTCTAGCAAAGGACCTGAATTTGTTTCTCAGCAACCACATTGGGCAATCCACAGCTTCAGGAGATCTGACGCCCTCTTCCTGCCTCTCCAGGCACGACATTACTATGAGCAAATCCACACTTTGTTATGCGCATATACATACAATCAAAAATAAAGAGAAAACATTTTAACACGCTTCTCTGATGCTGGGACACCACCGTGCTACTTTCAATTCTCCATCCTTTTTAGACCTTTTTCTTTTCCTCCCCATACTCACACCCTGGCCATTCCTAGAAGCATTTACCTTTCCTGTCTTCACCCTAGCTTGTCCCTTCGGTCATCAGCTGCCCTCGCCATGGCAAAAATAGTCACCACTGACTATGCACTTTTTCTCACGCTAACACCCAGACCACTTGGAATTATGCTAGTCTTGCTGTCAAGAAGTAGTTAGAATTTGTTCCAGATGTGGTAGCACGTGATGACATCCCAGTACTCAAGGGGCTGAGGCAGTAGAACGACGTGTTTCAGGCCAGCCTGGGTATGTTCTCAAACTCTATCTCAAAAAGCAGGCAAGGATTGCTAAGGCTGACTTCACTTCCCTCATGGTCAGAACCACCACATTCTTCTCCATCACTAAGCTGGCCAGACAATAAGATGCATACCGGGATTCTGTGCCTACATTCACTTCAAGAAGATTTTCAAAGTAAAAGTAAAGTCAAATCATTGCATACCTCCCCTTTTACTCAAAGAGAAAGGCAAAGCTTGGGCCCTTACTTTCACTTGTAATGTGCTCACATGCCTATAAATCCATTACAAGCTGAAAACACTAAATTAGAAAACCCTAAACCCAAGCTATTAGACTTTCTAGCTTAGTCTGGTGTACTTAAAATACGCTCTGACCTACTTCCTGGAGTTCTGGCCAGTAAGAATAACCTGGCTCACCCAGTGTCCTGACGTCAAGCGTCTTTTAAAGAAAAACACCCTTCCTCTTCCTTCTCTTTCTCTCCTCCCGCCAGAGGCTGCATGCAACTCTGACCTTTTTCTTCTATTTCTCCCTGCCTTCCCGCTCACTCTAATAAAGTCTCTTCACATGAGAGCAGCCTGTAAGAGTTGTCTCTCCGCGGCTCCCACCTACATGCCTCCATGGCACGTCCGTCTGCATGGAGCTAGCGCCCCATCTGCCAGGTCCACTAGCTACACCCTCCTGATCAAAATACAGCACAGAAGACATAGGTTAACCTGTAATTGTATAAAATCAAATCACACACTGCCTAGCTTACTTTAAAATAGACGTGAGTAACTCTGAGGTTTATTGAAAACTGCACTGACAGTGGAATAGCCAGAAACTGGTGGGCGGGACACACTTTCACAATGTGGTAAAGCTTGGCCATTGTCGGTTGAGCACATAGAAATAGATGGCTGCGAGCAATCCTGCGTCACCAGACAATCCCGTGGACCTCGTGGACCAGCATCTCCATCACTCATTCTACACTGCTCCCGAAAGCCTCCCTGTTCATGCTCTGCAACACTGCCGGCCTCAGAGCACTTGCTCTGCCAGATCCCTGTGTGGAGTACCCTCCCCACCTCTTCATGATTAATCTCTGCTCATATGTCACTGTCCCAGGGATGCCAATGTAATCACGTGACTTCAGCCAACCTCTCCACTTCCCTACCTCACGCCAGCCTTAGCCCTGCCCTTTCTTATTACTGTTTCTTCATATCTTGCTTAGCTTCAGCTTTTGCCATAGTATCCACCACCATCTAACTTATTATTTAATTGATTCATCTCCCTCTGCCAAGTGCAGCCCCAGTTGGCAGGGGTCTCATTTTCTTCACTACACCCTGTAAGCACTTGGAACAGTGCTTTCACATACAGTAGAAGTAAGTAAATGTTTGGTAAGTAAATGATTGCCCTAAGCATATGCACCACCCAGAAAAATTACTTGACAATAAGATGCTTTTATTTTTTTTAACAATTAAAATAATGCAACAAATTTGTAGTCTTTGAAAATATGTCATATATTAATGTGAAAATAACATAATTTACTAATACATTCATGAATCAATAAAATGGCTGTTTTAAACATACTTTCTACAAGTATTTTTATTGTAAGTGGCATTGTTTTTATAGAGTTTTGCTGAATATATCAAAGTCATTTCTGTGACATTGAAAATATATCTAAACTTTCTTCCAATAGTGAGCATAATATCCCACCAGGAAAACTACTACCTTTTGATCGGGTATGTTCATTTGTGTTATTTCTACAGAGTTGCTTGGTGCCACAATCAGGATCATTTTGCACATATATCTGAATTTCTCCAGACTTACTCACTGAGAGCACAGAAAAGAAGGATCTGGAACCAAAGTCCCAAAACTGTAGCCATATAATGAGTTTTTATGTGATCTAATGATCCAACTTCTAGTTGTACATTTGAAGAAACTGAAGAATTGAAGATAAGACCCTGAAGACATATTTTCACATCTATGTCTCTAGCAACACTTACTGCAATAGTCAAGAAACAGAATGATACAAATGCCCCAGATACATACAAATGCCCCATTCTGAACACTGGCTAAAAAGAGTGGATAAAGTAAACGGAGTATCATCCCACCTGAGAGAAGAAGAAAATCCGCTCATTAGCTACCACATGGATAGACCCTGGTATGTAATGCTGAGAAATATCCCAGCATGGTAGCATTCGCCTGTGATGCCAACACTTGGAAGGGGAAAAGAAGTACCTATAGTTCAGTCCCTCACTGGCTATGTAGGGATTCTGAGGCCAGCGGGGGTGGGGGGCAGGCTTTATGAGATTCTGTCTGAATAAGGTGAAACACAAGTAGAATACTGGTGGCCACAGGCTTGGGAGGAAAGGTAGGGAGCTGTTGTCAGTGGGTATGGAATATGAGTTTTGCATAGTGAAAACATACTGTAAGCCGTTGTGCAATAAGATAACCTACTCAACTCTATTGAAATATACCCCCCAAAATGATTAAAATGATAACTGTTACATTATATGACTATTGCCACCAATAAAATAAACATACCTTAAAAGGTCCTACTGCCAGTTTCACTAGAGTTAACTGTAATCTCAAAGCTGCTGATGAAAATGGATACTTTTCTACCTGCCATTAATTATTTACATACATCTTCTGTCTTCTCGTTTCCTTCACCAATTATCTATTGATGCCTCCATCATTTTTATTGATTCAAATGAGATCTTTATATATGGAAGCATTAAATTTTACTCTTTACATTTGTTAAAAGTATTTTCCATCAGGCTGTCTTTTCTTGACATGTATTTTGCAAGAATTCTTTTCCATCATCAAGTAATAAATTCACTAGCCTTTTCCTTAGTGTCATGGCTAATCTTAGCTGTTAACTTGACTACATCTGGAATCAGCAAAAACCCAAATTGCTGACCACTCCTGTGAGGGATATCCTTAACCGGTTATTTGAAGAGAGAAGACCCACCCTAAATCTAAGCCACACTTTATGGTAGAAGCCTGCATAAAAGGACATAGAGGAAGGAAGTTGCTTTTAGTCAGCTTGCCCTCACTCTTGCTGACAAGTTCATCCACACATATTCTTGCTAAGGTATCCCTTCACCAGTAACAGAACCAACATCTTCAGAGTCCTAATGCAGCGTGAAGACCAGCAGGTCCCAAGGAATCTCCAGAACTCCAGCAGCAGAATGGAACTGTTAAAACACCCAGCCTCATATACTGACCAACTATAGGACTTGTGTCCTTTTCATCATGAGATAGCCCTTGTTAGGCTATGACAGGGGCCATAACCTGTCAGACAAATAAATGTGTGTGTGTGTGTGTGTGTGTGTGTGTGTGTGTGTGTGTGTGTGTGTGTGTCCGTTCTACATTTCTATTCCTTTAGAAAACTCTTGACTAACTAATGTGTTTAGCATTTATTGCTGATGATTGCTGGTGGTAGTATAAATTAATACAATTATTACAAATATCAGTGTGGATGTTTATTCAAAACTTAAAAAGAGAACGACCATATGACCCAACTGTACTACTCCTGGCATACACCCAAAGGTCTCCATATCCTATCACAGTGATACATGCACAACCATGTTTATTGCTGTACTGTTCACAATAGCAAAGAAACAAAGTCTGCCTAGACAGGTGAATGGATAATGGAAATGTGGTGCATACACACAATGGAATTATATTCAACCATAAAGTGATCCTATTCATATTTTAAGCTCTTTCTCTGCTATTCAAAGTTCACTGTAAGTTTTCCCAATTTTATGCCTTTTTGTCTTCTAGAATTTATTCATTAATTCAAGCTGAGTTGAGGCGCCAATGTTAGTTTTTTTCCCAAAAGAAATTTAATTGTCTGGGTATCTTCTATTAATCCTTTTCTGCTTGACTTGGGATGCCATCTTTGTCATTCATCAAATCTGTATGTGTAAATGTCACTTTAATGCCTGCAAAACCCACTATAATTCTACACAAGATCTGTAACCTTAGCCGCTACTGCCTGGCATTGTGATTATTTGTTTATTTTCTTTCTCTCCTATAAGTTTATGAACTTTCTAATTTTCCTTTTTTCTGGACCCACCATGGTCCTTGATTCTCGGTAGCTTCTAAAGACTTTTGTGAATAAATGATGATTATCTTTAAAGTCAAAGGCATTACACAAAGGCTGGAAAGATGGCTAAAGTACTTGTACAAGTACGAAGACCTGAGTTCAGATCCTCAGCCTTGATCTAAAAGCCAGACACAGCAGCACCAGCCTGTGACCCCAACACTGGGGTGAAGAAGCAGTGGGGAGCAGGAGCAGAGGCTGAGTCGGGACACAGGCAATGAGGTGCCACAGCTCACTTACTCGCTTTGGCACCTCGCTAATCAGCCAGTTCCAATTTCACTGAGACTGCCTGTCCCAAAAAGTAAGATGAAGAAAGACACCATACCAAAATGCTTGCAAATACACCACACACACAAAACTTAGCAATCTCAATCAATCAATCAGTCAGTTAATCAATTGACAGGTAGACTACATGAGGTGGAAAAAGTGATCAACACTTATCAACCTTTCTGGTCTTGAGGATTTTGAAAGTAGTTTTTAGAAGCATATCCATGGTATGGCAGAAGAACTAAAAGGTGTAAAGGATCTTTTTTTTTTTTTCACATAATGGATGGTAGGAGGTGAGATATTATGATTTTAGGAAATATATCAAATTCTAAAATAGAATCCCTAGTATAAACAAACCATGCACCTAAACCTACACAGCTATATGCATTTCTCTAGATTCAGGCTTTGATCCAGGCGCAATTCATTTGCTCCCTTCATTTATAACTCTGTCCTTCCTATTCTGTAGGTCTCTCTAAGTCCTGTGAAAACCCTTTTACTCATTGCCCACTGCTGTCTTCCCATAGCAATATCCAGGTGAATATCACATAGTATTCAGTGTTTTGTTTTTGTTTTTGTTTTTGTTTTTTACCCAGCATATGTCAAATAATAATAAAAGTATAAGTAACTATGTTCATTTAATTCCATTAAAATTAGGTTTTTATAGAAATGAGAATAAACAAAGAATAATAATGGCCTGAGGCTTGAGAGGACAAATCAAGGGCCATTGGAGCAAAGCACAGAGGAGCCTTGAGTTGCCGGCATCTCACCAAGGACCCTGGGTTTTTCAAACAGTGATTTACTAACTGTTCCAGTCAGCTAAAAATTGGTCCTCATACCCTTACTTTCCAGGTACAGACATTCACACTGCTCCTCCCAAGACAAATTTTTCAAAGTACTCAAATGTCTACTGTTCCAGTCACAAATACCCATAGAACACCCATATGGCCCCACTGGACTACTGCCTCTCACAGCTTGGGGTAGGCGGGATTAGCTAGGTGACTTCCCCTTGAGGGACTAGATCCAACGAAGACGAAGGGCCATCCAGAGGGCTCTCCTACCAAAGTGACATCCCTCCACACCAACATGGGCTTATCACAGCACAGGGGCATCAGGAAAACCTCACATTCCAGCAATGATGAGAAATGAGCATTGGAAACAGGCAGAAGCTCCACCACTCCTTGGAGCTGGACCTGGGGCATTCTACGGTGTCATTTCTGCTTTCTTTAATTTGTCAGCCAAACCAACACAGATTTGAGAGGAAATCAGACTCTGACTTTTGGAGGAGGAGTGCATAAGAATTTGGGCCCATTTTTATGGAGACTCTTAAAAACTGGAACAAAGAGCTATGGGCAACTAAGGAATTCTGAGAGCTGGAGAAACAGTCTTTCTCAGGGAGAGCACTCCAATAGACTGTCTAATACCAAATGGCCAGCCCTCAAAACATAGATACAAGTAACATTATACAGACTGATAAGGTTGGACTTACATAGTTAGGAAGGATGTGTATGGGGTGTCATTTCCAGAGAGGAAATAGAAGGAAAAATAACATAATTATGTTATATTCTCAAAAAAATAGAAGAAATAACTTTCCTAAAAGCTTTTTTTTTTTTTTTTTTTTTTTTTTTTTTTTTTTTTTTTTTTTTAATGAAGATTTAGACCAGTGCAAAAAATATCAAAAATCTGTCCTGCAAATGCTGGTCCACACCTATGAATAACTTTTTCTTATCAAAGGAAAACATTTTTCTCATTTTGTCTCTGAACTTAGTCAAGAAACAAATTATAGCATACGGTGTTGGTAGTTTCTATACCAGACATTTGCATCTTATCTTCGATCTGGCTTTCTCTTTAAAAGTAGAACTAAGGTGGCACTTTCCACATACCAGTTTTAGAAATATATGTGGGACTCTGTCCATGTTTTAGTCCTGCATGTGAGTCTATGAACACTTTTTGGTAAATACTTCTCCTTTTCGGCTGATGCACAGACACTCACTCAAATGACAGACAACATCCTTTCTTCCTTTAATTGCAAACTACGGCTGGATTATTATTGTCTGGATAGGAACAGTTCTGAATTCACACATAAAAGGTAAAGTTATTACAACATTTTGAAGAAAATCTTTGAAGCTAATTATCTAAAGATTAGAGAAAGGATATCTTTTAATTAATTTCAAACCCTGGATGGAGTGCTGAGCAGTAACATGAAAGGAGATTTCTAATAGGGAGCCACGGTTCTGCAGGCGCCGCCCTTCCCTTGAGGGTTACCATTTAATTTCCAACATTGATTTGAAATAAATGCTGCCGTGATCTCCAAGGAAAAACTGTTTCGGTTACAAATCTAAAGGAGACACAGTGTAATAAGCAAACATACACTACTCTTTTTGTTAAACTATGACCTGCAGGCTCTGTTTTAATGTCAATCACTCTCACACATTCACTGTCCCATTTGATAACTGGGGGTAGAGGGTGAGCTTTGGGGGGTACTTAGGCTTTGCCTCATATGTTTATTCCCTTTCTTTCTATCCAACATCCTCCAAATGCTTAGCACTTCAATGTGTAAAAGTGAATTGCCACATTTTTATTTTCTTTATGTTGATGACCAAACATAAAGTTTTAAATTATTCGCTTTAAATTACAGGCATACTATATACACTGGCTGTCATAATAAGCTGAAAATTGCCCACATGCTAAATAATATATAATTTTCTGAACTTTATATAAATCTTAAATTCTCAACTATTTTAAATATTAGAATAATTTTAAGATGCGTACAGATCCAGATGCAAAGCTGGTGCTGAAGATGGATGCATGAGTGAGAAATGATCCCTGGCCATTGGGTCTTCAGAGATTCCTCCAATTTTAGAAAGTAAAATTGCTTTTCCCACCTAGACATCCAGGATGCTCAACTGCTCTTTGTTATTTTTCCCTTTCTCTAAATGTGGATTTTTAACTGACTTCCTAAGTAGACACTAATGTACGTGAGAAGTGTGAGTATGGAATCTATTTTCTTCCAGACATGATGCTTAAGTTTTTTTTTTTTTTTTTAATATGTTAGTCCTTCTTTTTCTGGACATCTCAGGCTTGCCTCAAACTTACCATCATTCTACGAATCACTGTGTGTAGTGGGCCAATGAGAGCTTGTGGAGACTATGACAGTGTGTGTCTCACCAAGGGCACACATTTTTCAGTTGACCCTATGCCCATATTAACCTGTAACAGCATCACCCTTTAAAGTTCAATATCCTTACTGATAGACAAATAAAAATCCCAAGATTTGCAATCATGCACAGCCTGGCTCTCAAGAAAATTCCCTAATTAATATCTACCTCAATATCACTTTACTGGTGAAAAATTTGAGTTTTTATTCTTGCTTCATGATGCAACTAACCAGCTCCTATGTGAACTGCCCTCTTTTGATGATTAATTAATCCCCTCACTAAACATTTGTGTTTTAGCAACAACATTTCTGGCACTTACTTATTTACTTAGACTTCTCTTTCACACTTTTCATCTTCTGATTCTCTATTTCTTAGCTTTAAGCATGTAATATTTTGATAGAAATAATTTGGGTTCAAAAACATTTTGGCTAAAAATAAACTATGACCACAAGTGTGTTATTTCCAGACAGAGTGTATAACAAGTCTTCTGCATCAGTGGCCCTTGCCCATTAGACCAGGTCAACTGGCAGGTGACTCCTACAGAAGGAAATCAGAAGACAGGTAATAGAGAGAGAGACAAAACCCCTGGGTCTAATGCTAAAATTCAATATTTGCCAGTGACAATCTGTCTGCAATGTAAAGTCACTAGAAGGTTTGGGGAAGAAGATCTGTAAAGCAGAATTTACTGCCGTCCCTCTAGAAGCATAGATGTGACATGGGGAAGGCAATGTGAAGACTGATTCAATACGGAATCCATTATGACTACCCAGGAAAGAGTAGTTAGTAGGTGGTATTAGCATGGGAAAAAAGGAAAATAATAGATATTTAAGAATTAGAACCCACAGAAAGATTTGGCTAAGAAGTAATTGAAATTAAGGGCCATTTTTCTCATTGGAGATGTCCCATTGGAAAGAGGAACATGAAGCAAGATAGAAAACACTAGACTGAGTCCATGGAGAAAGAGCCAGAATTCACTGGGTAAAGTGTTCAGCTGCAGGTGCAGGTCATATATATGAGGAGCAATGTCCACCTCACAGTCTTGTCTTTGTTAAGTTTCTGTGTCCATTATCATCTAGAGTTATTAAAAACACAGATACATCCCTCCTCTGAAAGTCACCCAGAGGCTCCTAAATCTGACTATCTAGAGTTGGATCTCAGAGCTTCTTATGAGATTCCAACTATAAGGCTTAAAATCAGCAAGGTCACTTGATGTGGCTCCCTGGATCTCAGGACTCATTTTAAAAGTTATGTGAAAACTACTACTACTTGGGTAGAAGTAATGGGGAGGAGATGAGATACTCATGATAATGCAAGGAGAGGAAACAGGTAGAGGGTAAATAGGAACATCATCCAAGTATGCACAAAATTAGAGACAGCACTTGAGACCTTCGAAGAGTTGGAGTAGAGAATGGCATCAGGAAAGGCAGGAAAAGAAGCCTCTTGAAGACAGAATTCAGAGAGGAAAGAAATGGTGACCTAAGCCTCTGGGGAACTTGATGTTCTGGAATCTTTAGTACCTTGAGGATTGGATGCAAGTAAAAGATAGAGATAGAATGAAATGGGCAAAAGAAAAAGTAGGTACCTGGGTGATGAAGATCACTATGGAAATGAAGTTGGTCCACTTTGTCAAAACCCTCAGTTTCTTTTAGTAAAAGAAGAAAATTTCTGAAAGCATGACAGTTTATGATGGCAACCACTGAAAGACCAGATGCCCAACAGAATAAGCTTGCATCACTTGCTACGGAAATAGTGTGCCACTCAGAAGGAACAGAAAAGTCAAGTAGTTAGGCAAGAGATGCCTGTGATGCAGAGTGGGAGAGAGGAAGCAAGAAAATGGAGGGGGGGGGTGACACAGGGTAGGTCAAAGTAATGAACCATGAAGTCTGGCTGAATTGGACAGGAAATGAAGCCCTGGGAGGCCATGGGTGGCCATGGGTGGAAATACAGAGCAAAGTTCAAAGACCACGTAAAAGGCAGTGAAGAGGGATAAAAAGGAGAATGGAGGGGGGCTCAACAAGGGAGGGGGGCTCAACAAATGCCCGTAAGTGTTTAGGAAGTCAGAGGCGGAGCCAGTTCTGATACAGTAGGAGTGCACTGCTACCTACAAAGAGATGGAAGATCAAGATGTGTTGAGCCTGTACTGGTGAAAGACATTAGATGTCATGACTACTGAAGTCTCCAGAATTATAAGAGATCGAAGAGTACAAAGGAGGCTGTGAGGCGTGTTGAAATCTTTGGTGGGTGAAGAAAGAAGGTACAGAGGCGAAGGGATGGAAAAAAATATGAGCTGGTGAGACATCTTTGAAAGATACCTCACAAGAGTCTAAAATTAAGGACCTGGGCGCATCAAGGAGTTAGGAAACAGCTGCACTTCTTCCGCCATGCCACCTCCATCATACACCACTCCCAGCCTAACTATATCTGATTGGTTGTTTTCCACTTTGCATACCTCTAACCCAGCACACTGTTTATAAATGTAAAAGAACTCAATAAGCACAGGCCAGAATGGCATTTTTCTCCTGAGCTACACAGCTGATTTCTGTTATAGGCAAGCTGTGATTTGCTGACCATTGTAATCCCCCAGTGTCACCGCTAACTCATGCACAATTTCCAAAAATAGCTTCAGCCATCTATGTCTCAAATTGATTTATATAAATAACAGTTTGTTAGAGCCCTTTAACCTATCCTTATATGAAGGATATAAAATTACACCCTTCCAGAAGCAAAGGAAATGTCTCTTTTAAGTGCTTTTTGCAATATCCAGCAGTTTCCTAGCAAATAATTTTTTTTTTGAAGCTTCTGTGTTGATCCAGCCATGCCTGTGGCAGGATACTGGATAACATTCTGTGACTAGCAGCCTAGTCCTTGCAGATTGTGGCCATTGGACTCTGTGGCCAGTATATCCCTCTACAGGTGGGCAGAGGGAACACCTTGACACATATCTGGAAAAAGGAGAATGTAATCACTCTCTAACTAGCCCCCTTACCTATGCATCTGCTCTCTATCCACTCCATGCCAGATAAGCCACGCCTTATGCTCATAAAAATGTTCTTTAATGTACACTGATTACATCCCAACAAAATCATCCGAATTTGAACATGCTCCAATTAAAAAATGAATTCCCTGTACCTAACACATTGGGCCTCTGGGCTTGACAACACTGACAAATATTGGATGCTCCCCCTTATGGTTGAGTGGATGAACGGGAATTGTGGCTACCTTCCACCACCTAGCACTTCCAAAAGGGACCTGATAATAGGTATTATTCCAGGAAAAGTTTCAAATACACAGTGAAATTTGGTCTCTGCTAAAGGAGCATCACTTTTGTATCACCTTAAGTTTGGACTCATTTTTAAGTTGAGGGCCTTCTGTATTGGACCTGCTTTGGTCCTTTCCTTATCTAAACATAACCACTAAGGTGCTAGCTATCACTTACTTTCAGTCAACTGCTTATTGAATGGGCTTATCCTCTGCTGGCCATGGGAACATGGAAAATGACAGGGGAAGTACAATTTTGTGAAACCATCAATGTGTCCACAATGTGGGTTTGCATATATATGACATGACCATAAGCTGTTTTAACACAGATGCAAGAATTGAATAAACCTTTCCCCCAGGTGGCAAGATCCCTAATTGCTATACATTCTTCATTGTTTTCCCGTGTTTCCTCACCTATCAGCACAGCAAAGTAAGGTCAGTGACCATGCTTAGTCCTCATCTCCAAGTTCAATGCTGTAGCTTTGCTCTTTTCAAGAACAGCCATTTGCACGGCTCACTGGAGACAGGTACAACTAGCACATTGTAGGAAGAAGATAAGTTTTCTTTGCTTTATTGACTTCTGAAGTTAAAGTTGAATCCAAGTGTGATAGGAAAGACGTCTGGGGCAAGCAGTCTGGTGAATTTTATTACTATATACTGGGTTTCCTGGGCTCTCCCGTTTAAAATATCGATAATCAACACTTTTCTAGCCACGGTTGTTTTGCCATGAATATTTTAACTGAGGTTAATAATTGCCTTTTTGATCAGAAGTTTATGAAAGTAGACAGCCAAGAATGGCTTTATTCATGTTTCCAGCTGTTCTTGTAAAACTCTTGATCTTAAGGAACTTGGTCAATATCCTTGAGTAACCCAAAGCCTACAATTGTCCTTGGCTACGTATGGTTCATTGAGCAGTTGTCAGGCAGACATGTCATACACACATACAATGTCAACAGTAGCCAGGTCTAAAGCACAAGAGTGGACATAGCTCACCAATTCCACTTGACCATCCAGAAGTTATAACTTAGCCAGAGCTCATTACAACTGCAGTGTATGAACATGAAGTTAAAAGGTGAATGGTCTAGCTGCCTGAGGTGGGCTCTCTGAACCCACACTGAGCCCAGACAGTCTGTCCTGTAACTGTTGTCATCTTTGTGGTGTCTGCCACCAAATTATCCACATCTCAAAGGATACTTCCTAAAATCACCCCATTGAGCATCCTCTCTGGCCAAGAGCATCAATTCATGGGCCCAAAACCATCTCTTTCCTTATTAAATGTTAATTGTGCTGGGAAAAGAGTACTTTTCAAATGGAAGTAGTGACCACTTCCCATAACTGCCTTCCCATAGATTATATCAAAGAAAGACAAAATACAGTCACAAATACACATATAAATAAGGCAGTCATTCCATCAGATGCCTAGACTTTATAATTTTTCCTTTAAATTTTTTTGAAGAATTTCGCAGATGTTACAAGATGCACCCATGGACATACAATATTTTTCTGAAAGCTTATTAGCATTTCCAACAAAACACTAGCCTTCATTAGGGATCAATAAAATTAGTTACCAAAATCATTCTGGCATGCTCCAAAAGAGGAAGAGAGAAGACAGAAGATGCTGAGGGATCTGTTAGGAAAACAAAACTTGTATGGCGTCCAAGAACTCCAGGGCTGATGCGATGCGCTCCAAGCATCCCACCAAACACGTGGCTCCATGCAAAATACGCCAAAACAACACAGTTTGGGCTCATTGTGCCCTAATTAATACTATAATGAGTTTCCTTAGATAGCCAAATCCTTAATCAGCCCTATCAAAACTACGTCTGCCCAGAAAAAGACTCATGTTAATTCTGCTTAATGCCTGACAGTGGTTAAGCACCATTAATACTCCATAATTTCATTGTATGTTATTGTAATCATATCAGCATATATCTCAGTGGCTATGAGAGGCTCAATAGGCTGCCTTGAATTATTGGTCATGTGACTCTGTTTCACTAAGAGACTATCTTCCATCACAGCCAGACCTCCTTTGCCCTCCCCGCAGTCAGTAGCCTAAGCAGGTATTAATAAAGGTCTCCTTTTTTAAATTGCACAGCTCTAAATGGTCTTTAAGGGACCCAGCAGTAATCTCAAGATCCCTATATTTTAGCAGGAAGGCAGGACAGAGGAATTAATAAGAGCCCTTTCTGTGTAAACTGCTCCCTGCTCTAAGGCTATATCGTGATGTCAGGGCGCTAAGAGAATTTTAAATGCACAGGATGGATTGTTTGTGTTGCAAAAGCGAAACAGGGGGCAAAGGCTAAGAGACTTGAGAAAATTGAAAGACTGCCAGGGATGCTGGGATGCAAATAGCAACAAAACAGGAATAAATGCTCCTACTCACATATGCAGGAGTCCTGCAGAAGGGGGGGGGGAAAGGTTATTAATTTTCACCAGGCTGTATCTTACAGCTGGTGGCTCAGCATCAGTTTTTGGTGTAATGAAAATGGTCTGAGCAGAAGATAAATGGGTCATAAAGTGGACCATTTAGATGCAATCGAGGCTCAATCTGCCCAGTGACTAATCACGTCCCCCCAGTGAAGCTGAATTCCACTAACAGACTTTTTTTTTTCTTTTTTTGCTGCTGTACCAGTGAATTGTAGCCGGGTCTAAGTTCAAGGCAGGCAGAGAATTATCTTGATTTATTAGCACACTCGCTGGCCATGCCACTCGCTCGGCTGTGCCTTTGTGGGCTTCTGCCCTGTTGCTGTCGGAGTGTAATTTTTACTGTTCCCCTGTGACTAGTACACAGCATCATTTTCAGCTGCTAGAAAAATGGGCTGCTTTTGCACCTGTAATTTTTCTTATTTTGCTGCTGAAGGTATATAATATATCTCTAAAGTGCGTAATAAGTTTCTGAAAAACGTGTTTTTAAAAGAAATTGATTCCTGTGGTTTATAAGCCCTTGCAAGGCCACATAAGGAAATGTACCAGATTGCAAAGGTATGCACGCTTGGCATGGCAGCCATTTTTCCCTTCCACTGAAGAAATTCTGACTTCTGGTCCACAGTGTAATTTCAGACATTTTTCTATACAGTACTTGCTTCTCATAATGAACTCTGATCAAATAAAAATGTTGTTTATATTGAGACTTTGCAAGTCCTGATTATGTATAAAATAGAGGAGAATCCCTCATAATGACATTTAATTGTGAGAAAGAAAAGATTCCAGGAGAAGAGCATTCAGCTGTGCTTGCTCCAAATTCCTCTGCATAATGCCGTTTATAGATGTTCAATTATGACATTATTATGAGCCACATAAGTGGAACTCACTGACTCCCCATATTTTTAGACCTATGGAAGATAAACTTGGGACAATTTTTATTCTTTTGACTGAGAGTCATTTAAAAAAAAAAATTCAACTTTTTTTTTTTTTTTTTTAAAGAGGATCGACTGCTCCCATTGGCTAAGGAATTCTGATGCTTCACCCATAATCTTAGGGGAAGTCACATTTCTGAGGACACTGAGAGCTCAAATAGGCTGTCTCCTCCTCTTTGAGACTACAGGGATTCCAACTGAAAGTTATTAATAAACCAGTAAATGTCACAGGGAGGGGCTCCAAGCATGTTTACTCTTATGAATCCTCCAAATTTATTTCTTCTGTTTTTAGCAAAGCCTGACAGATATGATGGGTAAACTATCAGGCAATGAGTGGAAGGAAGTGCTACCGCAAACCTCCATGATCATACATCTTCCCTAAGTGGAGCCCACTTTCTGAGATATCCGCCTCTAGAATTTCATGCCTTCAATAACACCAGCCTTCTAATGGTGGCGAAGGGTAGATTCATCACTTTCCAAGCAGGCTCTCAGACCTTCATCCATTTACCTTGGTGCTTTTTCACCTGCTTTTTCCTAGGAAACTTGGCCAGTGGAACTAGGAACTGTCTTTCCCGACACAATCAATGAAGCTGTATGATTCTAGCCACGCCCACTGTTTTGGCAGCAAAAAAGGGTGGCAAAGCCTAACAGTCATCATTTGCAGCCAAATGTATTAGCAGAACACGTCTGTAATGACAGAAGCAGAACAGCCAATGCTTTCTGCCTCTTGTGTGACAAACATTCACTGCACACTTAGTGTATGTCAAATGCTATGATGGGTTTGCAGAACACAGATGAGGGAGCAGATTCCCTTCCCTTGGAAACACTCAATTGTGAATAACTAATGACTAAATGGATGGATGGATGGATGGATGGATGGATGGATGGATGGATGGATACACATCTTTGGTCCAGTTGATGCTCTCTGAATGACAAGGAATAAACCCAAGGTTCAGGAGGACCTTATCACCTTGGCTTGGTGTGGCCTAAGAGAAATCGCTTGATATGTGTTCTTTCCTTAGAATTTTAAAATAAGGACCAACATACTCACCCCTCGAGATGGTTTTAGGAATTAATTAGGTAGCATGAGTGCAGTCGCTATGAGGAATTATTATTATTCCTGCTTCAATTATTGTCATTGATGGTTAGAAACTGTTCTACAGTTGCGGATACCATATCCTGCCCAGTGGAACCTGAAATACAACTTCTCCTCTCTTGGTTGAGCAAGCCCTATGACTAAGTATGAGCCTCGGTCATTGCTAGGCAAGGAGCATATTTCCCTAATTTGCACAAAAGCATCAACTGGGCCAGCAACAGTGTGTGCAAATGTGCAAAGTATGTCAAAACTGTTCTTGGAAGCACTCCATCACTGAGTATTACCGTAAGCTGTGAGTGTGGGAGATCTGGTTGCTTCTGCTCTGCTCTGCATTGGCCTTTGACACCATGCTATCATATCTTGGGAAAATGCATCCTGGTTAAATGGTACGGCTGTATTGAACTTCCCATTATGAATAGCCTTAGTTAGTTAGTTAGTTAGTTAGTTAGTTAGTTAGTTAGTTAGTTAGTTAGTTCCCAGGGATATAAATGTACATCACATGAGCAAAGTTTCCATTATGGAAAGTGTAGTTTGTTTGGTGAATGGGTTAAGTTACTTCACCTCACAAAGAGTGGAATAGCCCAATATGATCTCAACACAAGAGTCAATCAAAACTACACATCAATATCTCTGGTGTGTCCTTAGCTTGTACTACTCATCTAAAAGTAGACAATAATTTAAACTATGAGAAACTCTGGATCTGTTGGCCTTATTGGATTTACAGCTTTGTTTACCACCTTTGCTTCCAACATTCACAATTATGAGACCTTCGACCAGTCATGAACCTGGAAGTGCTGAGTTCCCTACACCACTGCAAGAAACTGAAGCTAAAGAATTTGATAAAGCTGTGATGATCCTTTGACAGTTCAAAGTCCCCAAGAATGCCTAAATTCAGTGACTCTCCCATCTCAATCCCCATGGGACAGCAGGAGCAAATGGCATTATCTCCGGGAATATGGAGCAATGGTAAGATCCAAAGTCATTCTGCCCTCTGACTCACCTCCGAGTATCTGAATCCAGTCAAGAAAAGGGAAGCCAGTACTGCCTGCCTGGCCTGGCACTACCCACATGAGACAGAGGTTTAGAATAGACAATGTACAAAGAATAGAATGGGTAAGGCAGTGGAGAAGAGAGGTAGAATGGTAGTCTGATGGTTCCTTTCCCAGCAAAAGCATCACTAGAACACTCTGCAGCAAGCTCAACAAACAGCAGCTATCTCTAGGCATTGAAGAGATAGAAAATTAACAGCTGAAATGGGTCTCAGTTACCTGGAATCTACCTGGTCTTCAGGACCAAGAAGTCAGCATGGCCATGATGTTCTTAAACTAGGGTGTTTTCCAAAGGAATTTATGGAAAATAATTCACTTATTTTGAGGCACCTAGAGGTAGGTGACTTTGGGGAGTGTCACACAGGTACAAGGCAGTGTTCCTCTGCAAAAGCCTCCATTCAAAGCAGGATAGGAAAAAAAAAAAAACCAAAGAGTTCCTGGTTCTTTTTATATGTCTACTTGTATGTGTATGTATACATGTACATGTGCTGGGATGTGTGTGTAAGTATGTTATATATTATTTGTTGACCAGGATCTTTAGGATATACCTTGATTTTTTTATATCTTGAAATGAATGGCAATAATGATACCTCTATTACCTGAGAATGTCACCCACTTTTTAAGTGTGTTCAAAACAGCCAACAGCAGTGGAGCTCATGGCTGATATTTATGTTGAAAAACAGGTATTTTTGTCCCACCATCTAAGTTTTAGAATGCTGCGTGACTTCCTATATCTGTGTTAGAAAAATAAATAAATAAATAGTACCTCTCTGGAACTTATGGAGTCTCTAAAACACGTGTATTACTCTAGTAGCTATTTGTCTCATTAAGACAATCGTAACATAAAATATTTATCATTAAACCATGAATCTAGATATGCTAAACCATATCTGAGAAAACTGACAAACCAATGGAAATTAAGCTATATGCGAAGGGTAATAGCTTCCCATGTATGGATATTATTAAAGCTTGGTTGTCAGACTGGGTTCAAAGACAAAAATAGGAGGTAAGAATTGACATTGACAGAGACCACCATATTGGCCCTTTCCCATTCCCAGCTTTGAGTTTTTAGGAATCTCTCTCTCTCTCTCTCTCTCTCTCTCTCTCTCTCTCTCTCTCCTCTCTCTCTCTCTCTCTCTCTCTCTCCACCATATATACACACACATACATACACACACACATACATATATGCCATTTTTCTGTCAGTAGAACTGGGGGGGAGTATTGTTATTCATGCTTGTAAATAGGTATGTTAATTGACTAATTATTTATTGATTAGACAATGAAAAATGGCTTTTAAAGCTCAATTAGACACTAATTATTGGCTTTCCCCTCCCTGTACTCAAGAAAACAGTTCTCTACAATAATAATAATAATAATAATAATAATAATAATAATATAACAGAAATAATTAGCATTGTCCTAAAAGTTGACATCTCACTTGTGATACCTTCACATAGCATCATGGTCACATCCTTATTATAGTCAAACTTCTTTAAATTAATTTGTGCGTGATTTTGTTCTTCCAGTTTGGCAGATGACATGGCTTAGCCGAAGCTCATTGATGCAATTCTTGATCCTTCCCTGGAACAAAAATATTATGGTAAGATATGATAATAAGAATTGAAAACCAGAAAAAAACTCACTTCAGAAAATAGCCTTTTATACTTCCAATCATAGGCTAGCTAACAACTTTAAAGCAGGGAGAGGTGTTGCATTCAGAAGGATGTCAAATCAGAGATACCAGTAATCAAAGAAAAAACTGATACAGCTACTGCCTGAGAAGTGACAATGCTCAGTTCTCCTGCTTCTCCTGCATCCAGCCTTGGTGGCAAAGGAGAGCCTAGTATATCCTACTTGGCTGCTGCACTTTCCAAAATCTAGGTCCAGCAAGAAAAAGACCGTCACTTCCAGGTGCCAAGTCCAAGATGAACCTCAGTCCTCATTTGTCCTTATTGCAGCATGAGGTGGCTTTTCCTTCTAAGCAATAAGAAAAACAAGCATTGATTAGATGTCTTTTTCTATGAAGACCACCAAGGCACTGGGGCTTCTCATTCTCTGCTCATGACCATCAGCCATGGGCACAAAGGGCATTGGAAAAGCGTCCTGACAACGGTTCCTCAGAAGCTGTGAAAGATGGTTACCAGGACCACCTTCAGATTCCAAGCTCCAAGGGTGTTCAAGTCCCTACATTAAACACAGGAACAGACAAGTAGATGATAGATAGATAGATAGATAGATAGATAGATAGATAGATAGATAGATAGATAGATAGATGGATGGATGGATGGATGGATGGATGGATGGATGGATGGATAGATGATAGATATTAGATAAATATATGATAGATGTATTACAGATAATAGATGATAGAAGATAGGTGGATGATAGATAGATGACATATAATGGATGACAGATAAAAGATAAATAATAGAGATAAATGATAAATAGATAAATGATGACAATAGATAGATAAATATATGACAGATAGAAGGTAGAAGACACATAGATGATAGATGACAGATAATAGATAGATGATAGGTAGATACATAGATAAATAGACAAGCAATAGATACATGGACAAAAATAGATAATAAACAAGTAGATAGGTGATAGATGGATAGATGACAGATAAATGATAATAGATAAGGGATGATAATAGATGAGAGGCAGATGATAGATAATAGATGATAGACAGACAAACAGACAGATGAATAGATTTAGATAAATAGCTTCAAGCCTTGAACACCTCTTCTGATTTTCAGAGGTCTGCTTGAAAACATAACTGGCAGTTTCCGAATGAGGACCTGAAGTACACTGCTACCGGAAGTATTCACTCTAGCCAGAATGCAATTGGTTTCCTGTTTCCCATTTATCTTTTTGCTGGCATATCTGTTGTAGTTTAACCTGGAATGGTTGTGTGTGCACTTAACATACGCAGATTCTCCCCTTTCCTTATTATCATTGCCTAAATATCACAGCATAACAACTGTTTGTGTGATGTTTATTAGGCATTATAAATAATCTGGAAATGATTAGAAAACAAGCCATTTAATAATTTGTAGAAGAACAGGAAGGATTTGTCACAGTGTGTTGGGGGCTGCATGTGTGTGTGTGTATGTGTGCATGTATCTATTTGCACATATCTGTACATGTATGTGTGTATGCATGTATATGCATATGTGTGTGCATGTTTGCATGAGTAAGTAAGCACATATGTGTGTGTGCTCATGTGTATGAATATGTTTATGGGTATGTATACCTATATGTATGCACCTGTTCTCTCTCTCTCTCTCTCTCTCTCTCTCTCTCTCTCTCTCTCTCTCTCTCTCTCTCTCTCGGTGTCTGTGTGTGTGTCTGTGTCTGTGTGTGCGCATGCCCATACATGCACCCCACCATGGAATTTCCAAGTTACTTATCTTTGCAGCTACAAAGTCTACATCCTAAAACAGAAAGAATCAAAAACAAAAGAAACTTTCCCATGTTACCACTTGATTATTCACAGAAGAGAATTCATCAAATACTGACCTGATGCTCCAGTAACTGGTAGAGACTGTTCCTCTCAGGAGACTATTTTACATAAACAGAGTCAAAAAGTCAAAATAGAATCTTCCTGCATAAGGTCAAGTTTCCTTTTCTGGCCAAGAACTCAGAGGCTTCTGACTTTCAGGGCAACGCATGCTTTCTGTGTAAAAATCACTGTTCAAATAGATAGTTGTTCCCTCCATCAAAGAACCTGTGTTGAGCAGTTCTGTGCACCAAAGCCATACCCATTATCAAAGAATACCCTAGCCCTCACAAAGCAGAAAATATAACTAATTGATTTGGTAAAAGCATCCCCACCCCCAAGTTTCCCACAATTACCAGATTGCTACCAATATAATTCAATTTCTTGTTGTGTGGTATAATAAAAATGGCAACAGCAGCACAGAACAGAGAACACTTGAGCCTTCTCTCTCTGTAAAGCCTGAGTTGTTGGCGAGCAAGCTAATGAAAGTACTGTGTTTCTCTTGGAATATGCGCAGCCAAGTCCACGATGGACCGGTTCCAGGAATGAAGCATGCAGGTGAGAGGTTGGAACCCATGAAGACTCACACGGGTCTCAGGTATGCTGGAGAAGCCCATCCCCCCAAGGTGTTGCCCTTGAGACCACCCACTTGCCCACACACACCTGCACAAGTCTGGAAAGTGTCCACAGAAGGCTTTGCAGGCTCTCCTTGGAAAGTAGCCAGTCATTCAGAGGTCAAAGTTGCTCAGCTCTGACCACCTCAAGCCATCTGACTCCCTGCAAGTCTGCCCAGTTTGTCTGTCTTGTTTACTGCTGATGGTCCTTCATTTTTCCTTTTGTGATCAGCAGACATTGAAAACCTAGCTGCCATTATTTCCATCTCAAACGTGCTGATGGGAGTCAGAGCAGGAGAGCCTGAGTCCCCTTCTGAATTGACAAAATGGATACCATGAGCATCAACAAAAGAGAAACTTGTATTGATAAGGGAAATATAATTTAGTCTTTTGCTGTGATGAAATTTGCTTTCATTAAAATGGGGTATTCCACAGAGAGCCTTGATTATTTTGGTGTGTCTCACTCACCAGTATAAATAAACCTACTGCTTTAGAGCTGGGCTAGCTGCTATTTTTAAGATGAAAAGATTCAGCTTCTGGATGGCCGCTTTCAGTTAACACAGCTTCAAATGAGTTTAGGAGCTAAGCTATAATGTTTTCTGCATACACCAAATGGCAGACTTCAGGCAGAAACCCAATATATGTTCAGTTAGTATATAATAAACATAATATTTACATGGGCTGTGCACTGTGTTAAGAATCAAAAGCAGTTGGTCTATAAACTGTTATTGAATTCCCTAACACAGAGCCCTAAACCAAGTGATCCATCAAGAAATATTCATGAGAAGAGACCCTGACCTCCTCAGAGTGCCCGGGCATCCATCTGCACATAGGGGCTGTGCATATGTGTATGCCTGTTGGCACATACATGTGAGTATGTAAACCTACATCTCTTTCATCTAAAAACAAATCCCTTTAATCAAAATCTTAACATCAATCTCGTTTTATTTCCTCTCCTAGGAGTATAATGTAGTTGAACATACTGTTTTTGACTTTAAAGGTGTCTCTACAGTTTTGGAGAACAATATTCCAGGAACTTGGGGGGGGGGAGAAAGAAAAAAAATTGCATTCTAGTAGAGAGGGCCCTTCATTTCTTTAGCAATAAACAGAAGACGAGGAGTGTGCTGAAGTAGCACACCAATGCGGAAATTTTCTCTTTGAAAGACCCACTAGTTAGGCACCGTAACAGTTCCATTGATATTTTTTACAGTGCAAACACGATAGTGGAAATTAAGTTGCCCCAGCAAATTCAGTTTAGAGGAAATTTGTTATGAATAAAATACTGCTGGTGGCCCTAGAACATTGAATTTATCCTCCAAATAATATATCAGAAATACCACTTCAGAAGAAATCAGCTCTAAATAATTGATAAATTTGGTTTGTTTAGGAACCTTTTGACCTCTGTAATAGAAAGTAAAAACACATTTCAGTTATTGAAGGCACATATATTCCCTCCGGTAGGGGAGCTTTTCATTTTAAGCTGGATTTGGTAGGAGCCATTTGAAAAAGCTTAGAGAAAAATTTCCCACTTCTGTGGTTGGATTTGGGTCAGCCTCCTTTGGGGACAATGGCAAAAGATAAATCTGTAGCCTGGTAGATTTTCATAACACACAAGACAGCTGTGGAGCTTTTACACATTAAGAGCAATGAGAGTCCTTTGTCCTGTATGTCCCCATCCCACCTCCCCCTCCCTCCCTCTCTCCCTCCCCTTAAAAGGTTTAAATGTTTGTGATGTTAAAACAAAGAAACAGATCATCAGAATGTCCTATTAATGTGAGACATTATTTTTTGAATAAGAGCCAGAGTGTTATCTGCTGCACTTAATGCCATGCTTCTAGAGTTTCGTGGAGAATGCAGAGAAATACCCTTTAAAGTATAAGCTAATATTTGAAGTTTTTTTTTCCAATGCTTTTTTAATGAAGTTGTCAAATAGCTGGCTTTATTGGCTACTTCCTTTTTGTAATCAAAGCACACTTTGGGACTGATATCCTCCATATCCCTTTGGACTGAACAGAACTAGGCAAGAAAGACAAAACTATTCACATTCTATAATACCATTATCAAAATCATTAAAAACACTAGGAAACACAACCTTAGGAAATATGTTAAAAGTGAAGGGAGAACTCATATCTCCTGTCATGTTTTCTTAAGATATGCACTAAAAGTACATAGCTCAAGTAGGAAGGGTTTTACAGAGGTTATAAATGCTGTCTTCAAAAGCACACAGAGCCATGCTAGCACATCTTGAAAGCCTCCCTTGACTTTGGGCATCACTATATGCTCTGAATGCCTGGGAAGACAAATGATTAGATACTATCTTTTGTCCTGCTTTTCTGGGAGCCTCACTCACTCTTGGTGTAGAGCAGATGGTTAAAAACATCCTTGTTGAAAACCTTGTCCTGACTCAAATGTCAGAAGCAACTGGTGTTACTCTTACCTAATGACTGACCCATAGCCTCTCGAGAAAAATTAAAACTCCCCAGAATTCATGGCCGAGGAAATGGTTCAATCAAGGAAAAAGTTTGTCTCAATGGGACCCGGACTTCTCCTGGGTACATGAACTAACTTTTGGAGCAGCCTTGATGCAGGGAGGAGGCACTTGGTCCTACCTCAACTTAGTATCCCAGCCTATGTTGACTACTCAAGGGAGGCCTTTGAGGAGTGGATGGCAGTGGGATAGAAGTAAGGTGGTGAGGAGCAGGAGAAGAGGAGGGAAGAGGAACAGTGGTTGGTATGTAAAATGAAAAAAAAAATCTTAAAAAAAAAAAGTGCCTCATATGCACAGGCACCTAAACTTATCCCTTCCAATCATGTCATAGAATGGGACAGCATGCCTCTTCCATGTAGCCTTTGTTCATTCCTCATAGGGCAGTTAGAATGCACCAGCACCGTGCCTGAATCCTCTGAATGAAGACGTGTACAAATATGGGAAAGATGTTCTTACCTTGGTGTGGTAAAATATTTGGCAGTTGACAGAGGCCAGAGCAGTTTGCTTGATATTGTGAAGCCATGTGGCTAAATGGGAATTAGAAACTCATATGAAATGATGCAAAAGGTACATACACAGATGTGACTCCTCTTTTATATTTATTTTTATTTGTGGTGTGTGTGTGTGTGTGTGTGTGTGTGTGTGTGTGTGTGTGTGTGTGTGTGTATGCCTTTCACGTGAAAGTGCCTTATAGGATGTTGTAAGAAGTGCAATGTCGGTGATAGGAACTGAACTTGGGTCCTCTGGAAGAGTAGCAAGTGTCCTTAATCACTGAGCTATCTCCCCAACTCCAAAAAAAAAAAAAAAAAAAACAAAAACAAAAACAAAAAAACAAACAAAAAAAAAACCCTTTTTGTCTGTTTACCAAATATAAAGAAAGCAAGGGATTTGAAAATTAGCAAAGGAGGAGAGCCTATGCATCCTTCAGCATCTGAGACCAGAAGAGCTCACATTCCGTGCAACTGTCTATCATAACAGAGTGTTTCCCTGGAGACAAAAGTGGGATCAGCAAGACCTTGAGAAGCTGGTGCGTTAGTGCCTTCAACATCGTCCTCCTGTCTCCAGGCTTTTTATTCTATGCACAACAAATGATGATTAAAAGGATGGCATGGTTACATTTCCTCCTGCAAAGAGGAATCATGGCTTCTTGGGTGTCTTGTGCTTGCTCAATATACATTTCATCTTATGTTTATGAGCTAATTGACTGAGACTTAATTATGTGTACTTTCAATACACAGAAAAGTGTGTACTTTCAATACACAGAAAAGGGGATCTCCAAGGACCAGTGCCATGGCCGAGGGATGTAAGTCAGTTGTAGAGCACCGGTAGAGCATGTATGAGATCTTAGGTTCCATCTCACACTGCAAAATAAAGAAAGGACCAGTACCTTCACTAACTAGGGCTGCTTCAAGAAAAACAGAATAAAAATGAATGCTATGTGGTTATGGGAAAATTAGAGCTCTATAAACTGTTAATAAGCATGTAAAAATCATACAAACTATGGACAGCAGTATAGCAATTCCTCAAAACCTAATTTCCAACAACATTTCTTCAAGGTATATGTCCACAATGGTGAAAAGCAGGATCTTTGAGTGTGTTTGGATACCCATGCTCATGGTAACATTATTCACAATAGCCAAAGATGAAAGGAACCTAAAGTTTAAACCATACATATATGTATATACATGTATATATGTAATATATGTGAAATATTATATATCTTGACAAAAGAAAATTCTGTCACATTTTCATAATCAATGATTCTTTAAGACACTCTAGTGAGTTAAATAAGCCAGTTACAAAAAAATATAAATATTTTACACAGTATTCCATTTATATAGTTAGAGTAGTCAAATTCATAAAGATAAAAAGCAAAGGCCAGGGAAAGGGGAATGAGAAGTTAGTGTTTAATTAACACCAAGTTTCACTTTGTAAACATAAAATGGTTTTGGAGGGAGATACTAGAGGTCTTGTGTAACAGCATAAATATACAATGTGAATGACACCCAACTTCGCTTTTAATAGATGGCAAGTTATACATACTTAACTATAATGATTTAAAATACTATCAAAGACCCTAGAATATGATGCTAGAAATCAGTGAACCCAATAATGAGCAGATTATCTTGAGCCAATACTAGTCTGTACAAAATGATAAGTGTTACATGTTTTTTTTCTTTTTTATATTGTGTGTATGTGTTTATTCATTTATAGGAGGGGGTGCCTGTCTGTCTGTCTGTCTGTCTGTCTGTGTGACTGTCTCTGTGTGATAGCATTCATGACATGGCATACATGTGAAAGTTAGAAACAATGAACAATAGCCAAGACGATCTGTGCCTAAGACATCAATTTCGGGCCATCAAGCCTGGCAGCAAACACCGTTACCGGTACCAGTTGAACATTTTGCTGGCCCTTTTCTTTTGTTCTCTGTTAGCTCTGTGTTATTGCCTCATCCAGGTTCAACAGTTTCAATGGATTTAGCAATTATTATTGAGTCCAAAAACAAACATTACTAGATGTTCACAAAAAATGGTTTCTAATAAATGACTCTTAGGCTGTTACAATGACTTCTTCTCGGTTTACTGATGACTTCTTTGACTGCAAGTAGTTTACTCTGTGAAATCCACGTATCAGTGTTCTCTTTGAAGAAATTGATACTCTTTGCTTGGTATTTCATGTCATCTTTAATATATCTTGGCAATCTAACTTTGTCAAACTTAAGATAATAAGGCCAAGGCTTGGGAATAGGGGAGGAGAGTCCACAAATCTCAGAAGGTCAAATGTGCTAATTTATTGTGTCATAGAAATTCTTATGAATCCTAATAACATACCTAATGTGCTGTCACAAATATATTTTTCTCTCGTTGTATTCTTCATTGCTGCACCTGTGCATGTATAGTAGGGCATATCTAGTACAACTTCCACTCTAACTCATAAGTCGGTAGGCATTCTGTCATCCAAGACCTTATCAAAACAGGAGAGGACGAAATAGTACTAACAAAGCTAGAGGCATTTGGTTGTTAATAGTTTAATACTTGGGGTTTTTTTTTCCTCAATTTATTCTACCATCATCAATTTTTTCTATTTTAAGGAATAACTGTTAGAATTAAGCTTAAATCATTCTTTGCATGAGAAAGTCTTTTCATAATCTAACAGTATTGTCAATAATTTATTGCCATTAAAATGCCAAATAAATAATGGCTATATTTTCTGGCACCAATTTAGCTGGACAAAGATCCAAACTAAAGTATGGTTTGAGAAGCCATTGCAGTTTTTCCAGACAAGACAGCCCTTGAGCAGCACCACGGTGCCTGGCTACACGCCGAAAATTGGCAGTGTAATCACTGAACTGCTTACATTATAACTATCAGTCACTCAGCAACTCCTTTTCCTGAGGTTTTTTTTCCTCCTCTGTCCAGGTTATGAAGCATGAGTCAGTGTGAAGTGTGTTTAGTAAGAAAAGCTGCGGCAATTTTCATTTTGCTCAATCCATACATCTTTAAGTTTCATCAAAAAAAAATTGCTAGAATGAGATGAGTTCCTTACTCTAAAAAACATGAGACAGCTCAATTTAGTCTAAAAACTGCTTCCACTGGTTTTAAATTGCATACATTATATTGTGTGCTATTTCTATGTTCCTTTGATCTGCATATTCTACTTTTATAACTAAAAAGAATAAGTAATGTGACTAAATGTATCACATTCTTTTGCAAACCCCGATTAAATGCTTGTGAATACAGTTCCCATGCAGGGTTACCTGGTTTTATCAATTAATAAGACATTGCCATAGCCCTCTAAGGTTCTTTTACAACCACAGTCTAGTTCTTCTCTGCCAAATTCCTTTGGCATTTCGCTTTGCTACACCAGAGTTTGGACCTAAGGCCTTGTGTGTACTAGGGAAGTTTTCTGCCACTGATATACACCCTTGACTCTTTGCTTTCTCCGTGTTTTATTTCAAGACAGAGTCCAGCTAAATCATCTGGGCTGGTTTCAAACCCCCTTTATAGAGCAGACAGAATCTTGACCTTGTGAATCCTCTGCCCTGACCTCTAGAGTATCTGAGATTACATGCTTGAGCCGCAAGGCCCCTGCAATGTCTAATTTCTTGTTGGATATTTTCACTTGAAATGTCTACATTGCCCTCCATAGATTCCCCTTCAAAATGTACACATATCCTCTAATCCACTCAGGAAGCCTGCTTCTGCAGTAATACCACTGTGATTCTAGTCTCCTGCATGGTCCAGCCTTTGCTTCATCACTCATCCCCAGAAGTCACTTTTCTCTCACGTCAACCCTGTACATACTGCCCACAGGCTGCCAGTATCTATCTACTTCTGAAACTTGCTCATTTTCATTGGCTTTCTAACCCAGGCTCGCTTTATCTGTCACCTGGAGTCACAAACCATTGTCTTCTGTATCTCCTTGTCCCTGTCCTGCAACATACCTCAACAGACTACAAGCTTGCTTTTTCAATAATGTCAAAAGACAATTTTGTGCATTATGTCAAGACGCTGCCCTGAGTGCTTGTAGGTTTCCATTCTACTGCTTCAAATTCAAGCTTCTTTACTCAACCACAGAACATTTATGAAACATCTTGTATACCTATCTGTACAGTCTACAAACCAACATTCGATTTTTCTAACCAGCTTTCCTTTGCCAATCAGTCTATAATAGGTACTCTGTCTCATGACTATGTTACTCTTTTCTGGCCTCTACAGCATCTTTCACCCTTTCTTCATCACCAGTACTCTCTACTTTTCTTTAAACCAAATAATCTTTGTCTGATTTCCCCTCACATAATCACAGCCTTTAATGACGTCATAATTCCCGGCAAAACCTCCTCTTCAGCTCAGTGCATTTTTCCCTTTAGTCTTTAGTGATCACTGTGCCTTCCCACTAACCAAATTCCAAGCACCTTCACAGGAAAGTGTGTCTTATGCTTTCCCTTATTCTTCTCAGGGTGACAAGGCCATCCCCAGTACAAAAGAAACACGTTCCTTCATTTCTCCAGCTCCCTCCATCTACCCTGCTATTCTACAGTGTTACCAGAGACTGTTGTATTCAGGAGCATTTACTTCAACAGCAATGAGAACAGCAGAGGCAGGCCAATGGTGTTAAGGATTATCAAACGAGAACCTAAAGTGTTCTGGAAGGGGTTGCAGCAGGATAACTCCTGAAGAAATCATTTGGCAAGAGACAGACTACAGACTATGCTTCTAGATAATTGAACATTCTACAGATAAGGCAGGCTCTAGCAGAAGGTCACGCCCCATATGAAAATAAAATTTTGACCGTTTGAACCAGGGCATTTCTGACTATTGACCATTTTTTGAAGACCAACAATGTCTATAAATGTTCAGATTAACAGAGTGGGTGGAAGTGTTCATAAAGGCCTCATGCTAGGGGTCTTAGCTTCAGTTGGAGGCTAATTTGCATATGCAGACACTGTCCCTAAGATTTCAGAGAGTCTGAAGAAAAATACAGGAATGAAAATCAGAAATTGCATTTCCTGCTTATCTGAAAGGGAGGGAGACTTGAAGGGTGGGAGTTACCCATGCCCTTGGCCAGGAGACAATTGTATCAGAGTGCTCTGTTTTGTTCTGGCTGGATAGAGTCTACTTATCAAAAGCAGGAAATTGCATTTAACTGGGCTCTCGGGGATGCTAGGGAGGGGCTGATCTGGTTAGAAGGATGGAGGTGGAAGGATGAGGGAGGGAGAACCTGCAGAGAACAGGCAGTACTGGAGCATCATGGGACCTACAGCCATCAGGAGATTGGCAGTGATAGAAGCTGCATCTGAAGACATGATGTGAGCAGGCATGTCTCATCCAGATGTGAGGAAACTGAGAAATGATTTTTCTCATCTGGAGGGAACATGCTCAACAAGTGCTGAAGCAAATTCACCCAGTCTGCTGACACGAAGACATTACAGGGGGAACTGAGCTGTCTACTGCCAGATTCTAGGCATCTCTGCTTCAGACAGAGCTACATGCATGGAGAGTGCCTGGGCAGAAGTGAAAGTAAAGCATATTGTTTTGTTTATGCCCGTTTACAATGGATGCAGTCAGAGATTTGAGGACCAATCGTAGTGAATATAAAGGCAGTGAGAGCTATTAAGAAATTTTAATATAGCAAAATATAAAAAGCCATATCACATTTACTCACCCTTCTGTAAACAAAGGCAAATAAACATTGGACACTTACAATTAAAATTTTATATAATTGCAATGCACAGGAAGAACTGATTCTTGAATAGCAAAAAGGTGTTCAGATTGCCTGGATTCCAAGTCAAACGTTTGTGTGTGTGTGTGTGTGTGTGTGTGTGTGTGTGTGTGTGTGTGTGTGTGTGTGTGTGTGTGCAAGTGTGTGTGCATGCCTGTGTGTGTATAAAATGTAAACTTCAATTACAAAACAGTATATAGACATCTACATATGAGAAAACCTGGAATTTTCTAGAAAGCAAAACAACACAAGAGATTATTTCTAAAATTACAAGTATTAGTGTAAGCTGGAGATTCTTCATCTGTCACAACTTCATTGGTCCTGTATTCTAGGCCAATTACAGCTTTATTCTGCAGTTCCATAGAGGTATTAATCATAATTTAAATATGAAGGCATGTGTGTTTGTTTTTTTTTAACTGAGATTCTGTGTCCTTATTTTGCCTCAGTCTGCTAATCTTTTGATAAGGAAGCCACCGGAGTACTAGGGGGTTGTTGTTGTTATTGTTGTTGTGATTTCACTGTAGATACCATTCTGTCTTCTGTAATCACATTAAAAATTATAAATCATAGCATAAACCAATTCATCTAAATGTCTGTCTTCATTTGGAAAAGTTCTGTGTTTGAGAATGGTGTGCACAGATGACTCCACATACTTCCCACCATGTCCAATACAGAGGAGAACATTTTAAAGGGGGAACCAAAATACGGGAAAGGCACAAGAGAAAGGGGTGCCTGTCAAAGATTTAAAAGACTGCTTCAATATGGTTTTAAAAACCTTAACATTTATCAATCCAATCAACTAAAACATTATAGTGTAAAACTCCACTATGTATTAGAGCATTTCCGGTAAGATTTGGGTTTCTGTAAGTATTTCACTAGAATTACCTAAACTTTATTTATTGTTTTATTCGCTTAAATCTCAAACAGTACTGGTTAAACATAGTTAATGTACCAACTGCAATTAGCCAACTGTCAAAGGCTCAACTCCCAACTGTCGATGAGCTTCATTTAACTAATTTGAGAAGGTGGAAGTTAGGCTTTTTTTTCCCCCAGGAAGGCTCCTTTCCTTATTTCCTGTGGAAAGAGCCAAGTTGTGCGACCTATGGTTAAAGGGACTCTTTGTAATTAAGGCAGGGAGTCTCCAACTGAACAGTTCTCACAGTGGGGGAGGGAGGGAAAGAAGGATGCTTGACACCAACCACTTAAGGAAGTAATCAGAGCACAGCCAATAAGGGTGCCAGCCTGCCTGCCACCTCCGTGGTCATTGGCTGTGTCCACTTTATGAAGCACAGTGTCTATTAAGACCTTGGCTGGCCTGCCTATGGATGCCTGCTTCTCCCTTCCCAATGCCTGCTCACAGATGACCAGAACCCGATCAACCATGTTATATCAATAACATTCTCACACCAGGTTGTGTAAATTGATCTTTTACAATTTCTCTCGGTGACAGTCTCTGTAACCAACAAGATAAATCATTCCTCCCGTGGCTTTTTTATTGATTGCTGAGACCTGTATAAAAATTACACTGCTCCAGCCGCATAGTGAACGTCATCATGAGAGAAGACTTTTTATTTACTATCAGAATATGTTTGGGCCTAGATCAAGTTCAGATTTCCTAGCTTGGGCATTTAACAGACTCCAAGAAAACCAACCCCCATCACCAAAAGCCAGTTCTCAGAAACGTCAAGATAGCCTGCATAAGGAACTTTGCACCAAGAAAACCGTATGGCTGAAAGAGAGGTGCTTCTCATTTTGGATTTTAAGCTAAAGCAGCCAGTAGGAATTAAAATGAGAGGTGTGCAAAAAAAAGCCCATAACTGAACCAGATCTTCCCCTTCATCTGATCCACTGACAAGCTCAGCTTTTTCTAATGCAGGCAGGTGAATGAAAGCCCCATTTGGTAGCCCAGACAAGACCAGAACCAGGACAAGGTACCACCCTAAGTACTTGATATATTTTGAAAGAAAAAAATCAAAACAAAATTAAAAAAACAAATTTACATTATCTTGTGAGCAGAGAATTATGTGTCATTCCTCCATAGTAGCAATTCTAAGTACTTGGAAATTTTTAATGTAATCAAAATATAAGCAATTAATATCTGTTAGTATTTCGTACAAACAACGTCTTAGAAAAGAAAACAAAAGAAGCAAAGAAAAAAATGTTGCTTAGGAGAAAATTTTTAAGGTGAAATATGTGTTTACATCATTGAAACAAGGTTTCACTGGGGTGCCTAATTTTAAATTATCGGCTGCTAAATGCCTTTGCTTCCCCAAACAGAAACTTGCTTTTTTTGTTGGTTTTTCTTTTCTTTTTTTACTTTAATGAAAAAGAAAACTGTTACACATTTTCACATTCTCACTTAAGATGAGTTGCTGATGTTTATAAAATACAGAGAACTATCCCCACTTCACCCCTGCGCAAAATTCACTTTCCAGGCAAGCCTTGTGGTATTGCGTTACAACTCAAATAGAGTTTCACAGACTAAGGATTCGGCGACAGCCTTTTGTATACATCTAAAAGCAGGGACAGATAGCTGCTTTTGTCCTTTTCCCCTTGAGTCTGAGCTCACTCTTTCTGAAGCTTTGCTCTTTGAGTTTTAGAGACGGCCTTTTCAAGGGAACTGGCCTGGGTAGGTGGGGGGTGAGAATGAAAGGCTGTCTGGCCTGGTGTCCTCACTGCCCTGACCCAGAGGAAGATAAGTGAGCATGTGAAAGAGTGTGACTTTAGGACTCCTTCGCCTAGATAATACAGTTCCACAGCGATGCATAAGCAAGAGCGCACGAGGGCCACACTAAGGCCCTAATAGGACAGGCCAGGAGGCAGATAGCTGGCTGCAAAAGCGAGCTGGGAACCGGACAGCTGCGCTCCCAGGACCGCCTCCTTTTAAAGGATCATTTACAAGTGTCTCGCCTGGGACTGGCTTGCAGCTGCCCGCCAGCCGGCGGCCCCACAACCACCTCCCTGCTCCCAAAGGGCAGAGTTCAGCTTCTTTGCACTGGACAGTTGGTGCATGAGCACAACCGCACCACCTGCGGACTTGCTCCCTGTCACTGGCTCCCTGGAACTCCACTTGGAGTTCTCTGTATGGCTTTGTGGGTTCTTCCCCTGATCTATTTCCAGGGAGTCCCCTTGTGGCGGTGGCGGTGAGGACTTTGAGTCCCCTCTCCAGCGTGGGAATGAAACGTCCCGGGAGCCCCATCCAGGGCACATCCTCTCCATTTCTCCTCACCCGCCTCTGCGACACGTCTGCTACAGCACATTGTCAGTGATTGTGGGAAAGGAGCGCCAGCCTTTCCGCAGCTCCAGGCCGCCCTAATGAGGGAACAATTGTCCCGGCGGGGCGCAGGCGACCGGGTCAGCGCGTCCAGCACAATGCTCCGACGCCTGCGTCCCGAGGTCCCCGCAGAAAAGGCGAATCGCGGCCTGGGAGCCAGCATCGTTTTATCCAGATCACCTTGCTGGAACTTAGCACAACAGAAGTCAGGCGACAGGGACAATAGCAAGGTCCAAGGGTGATCCCTGGAGGGAAGCCGAGCTTGGCTCCCGAGGTGCGCAGGATGAATAGGGTCGCAGGCAGGCTGGAGTCACAGAGCCCCCAGGGCCCCGGGTGGAGAGTCTCGTTTGCCTGGGGGAGGGGGGGTCCGCAGCCCGGCCCCACCCAGCTCAGTCCAGCCCAGCCCAGCCCAGCCCTGGAGAGAAGCCCAGCTGGAAAAGGGTGCTTTTCCAGAAATTTTCTTTCTTCCGTTTTGATTTTTTTTTTTCTTTTAAAATTATGTTTTAGTTCAGATCTTGTCAGTCTGGGACAAGAAGGGAAAATGACAGAAGTGATGTCTCTCCTCAAGGTAGACACACGTTATCAATCAAAGCACCCTTTGAAATGGTTGTAAGCCACAACAGTATCCTAAGAGAAGTAACGGTGGGTTGCTTTTTTTTTTTTTTTTTTTTTCAGTTCCAAAAACTTAAATAGCACAAGGTTGCTCTTTCTGATTTTATTTAATATTGACATAGTCTCCCCTCCCACCTCGGCCAGAGGCCAAAGGACAGATCAGGGTTGAGAGGAAGAGGAAGAATTTACATGAAAATTTAGTGAGTTTAAACGTGAAAATGTTTATATTTATTTATTTGTGGCTTTTCGAGACAGGGTTTCTCTGTGTATCCCTCACTTTCCTGGAACTTGCTCTGTAGATCAGGCTGGCCAGCTCAGCTATCCACCTGCCTCTCCCTCCAGAGTGCTGGGATTAAAGGCATGCACAACCACCACCTGGCCTGAAGTTTTCAGGCCCAAATAACAACAATGCTGCAGACGGATACCTGGTTTTAATGGCACAGCTCAGGAGGTTAGGAACCCATGGGACTGTCAAACCTTTTGGAAGATCACGGTGTTCCTCAAACTCAAGAGATAGATTTAGAGGAATCTGAAGAGTTGGTGGCTGTTTACCTAACTCTTTTGGCGATCAGAATGAGCGTTGGGAGAGCCAACCCTCTCCTTAGACAGATGGTGAGTACCCTTCAGTGAGAAGACAGGCCACCATTAGAAAGCAGTCGGCGGCCCAGCATCTTCCAGGTTTACAAATCAAATCTCAAAGTATGCACAATGCTCAACCCATTTGGCTGAAAATGAGAAGAAACCTGGGGTCAGCAAAAACTTCCTACTGTAATGCTCCCTGGGGCTGCTCAGGAAGAATATGGAGGACTGTACCTAGGTCTCAGCTTAGTGGGGACACTCCACCTCTCAGAAACTTGAAGCAGAGAAACAAAAATGCATTGGTCACAAGACCACAGAATAACCAGGGAGGAGGCAACAAATGCTTCGAAGGATTTACTAAAATAAATAAATAATTTAAAAAGGAAAGAAAGAAAAGAAAAAAGAAAGGAGCCCCACTAATATTGAAGAAAGGGGGTGAGTACCCTGACATAGAAAGAGTTCAGTAGGAGTAAACCTAAGACTTTATATTTCTATGATTAACTTTCCCTACAGTTGTCTGAGATAGGGTAAATCCTCTCCCTGGCTTTTCCTACTAAGGGGGTGCACCTTGAAGCAAAAAGAAAAGAAAACAGAGGTATCAGTAACCCCAAATGGGAATGTGACTTAGAACTCTGTATGGAACCACAAAATTAGATCAGTGCTTAGGTTGTTATTCTTGACTGAGAAGAAAGCTTATTCCTAAAGTAAATTGGATTGAGTTCCCTGTTAATCTGATTACCTCTGAACACGTGTTTCCTGAGGGTGAGTAATAATTGATAACTTCTTGGGCCAAAAAGTTACTGAAAAACCATTTGGAGGCTACAAGAATGCAGTATATGTTCTAAATTAGGAGTTTAAGTTAAACTGAACGCCAACTTTGTTAACATCCTTCAGATTCTTTTCAAAGATCCCCATGAAGATCTTATTGTCTCCAGTATTTGAATAGTAAGAGAGCCAAAAGTCTCCTTCAAGCAGAGGAGTGACTCATGAACAGTAGGCATCCCAAGGAGAATGAGAATACAAAATGCCTTTACCATGGCAAGGAAAGGGGAGCTGGAACTCAAAATAGTAAAGTCCAAGTTCTAGCCCGTTATTTTATATGAAGACAGCATTAATTTTCATAAACATGTTTAAATTTCCTAAACTATTCCCAAAAGCTTATGCTTAAAACACTACTGTCTGCACCATAAAAAAAGCATGACGTGGGCTATCTCATTCTGTTTGCTTGTCATTTGTAGCTGGAAAGCCCTTTTCACCGACAATTCTGTTTTGTCATATTGTTACTACTTAGAATGGCTGAAGGAGAAGTGGGAGAGTTAAATAAATTGAAGGGGAAATTGGAATAAATACTCCCCACTCTAAAGGTAGCTTCTGAAGACGTAGGTCACAACCCCATAGACTGTAACTGAGTGGGGGGGTCATGGATATTCTAGCAATAGTAAAGAATTTTTGAACACGTAGAAACCTCAACTTAATTCAAAAATCAAATACAAAATGAATCTGAGGTCTTTCTGCCAGTGTTCAGCTGCAATGAAACCTTGGTGGGAACACACAATGGTGCAAGTTTGCACCAGGCATGCCAGCATGCACTCAGCCAGCACCCACATAGCTACTGAAAACACCTGGGCTCGGTGGCAAGACCATTGTATGCTATGGACTGAAGTGTTTTACTGTAAATACAGAGTTTGCCACTTATGTAGAAATATAATGGTTTAATTATGAAAAACAGACTTTCAATATGTTTCTGCTATCATTCCTCAGCATGTATATCACATTAATACAACTCTGGGTTGTATTGTGTTAGAATGCTTTTTTTTTTTTTTTTTTTTTTTTAATTGCTGTGCTTATGAGCTACTGACTTGTGTTGCCTTAAACAAACAAACAAAAAAAAAAATCATTCAGTGAATTTTAGCTTTGGACTGGGACAGAATTTCCAAAATGACCTAAACTATGCCTCTGCCATACTTTACTATGTGTCTGTGAGAAACAGCATTATCCTCAGAATTGACAATCAAACAAAGCAAAGCAAGAGTAGCCGTATCAGAGAGTGCTGGGTTTGATTGAGAGATAAATCCTGCCTCCATGAATAAAATGGAAAAGTCAGTCAGCTAGGAGAATTAATGACACCAACCTCAGGCCTTCCCAGGCGTCTACACACACACACACACACACACACACACACACACACACACACACACACACACACACGCATGCACGCACACGCATGCCCTCATACATAAAAACATGGGTATGCATACATGTAAACCACACACTCATAAAAATAGAAAAAGAAAGGAGTAACATAATGACCCTTTAAAGCAGAGCGCCTTCTTCTAATTATTAGCACATCTTCATCCCTCACCATTTAAAAGTACATGAGTTGAGAAAGTGTATGGATTTCCTTCACCACTACCCGGTCCCTAAGGGAAGACACAAGAGCCACATTTGGATTCTTCAATGATTCCATTCAGTTGTTCTATGGAAAAGCCTGAATGACTTCTCTGTTTTCCATTTCCAAATGCTTTGGAACAGTGCATTTAAAGAAGAAGGGAAAACACAATAAAATAAATTATTATTCTAACCTTGCATTATCAGCATGTCACAAGTTCTTAAAGAATTGTTTGTGTAGTAAAGGGATAATAAAATGGGATGTTTGGAGGAAGAGAATACAGCCAAGAGGGTCCTGCTGCTGGGTGGGCTGAACAATAGGCACTCTCTAAGGAGCTTGCTTGAAGGCCTGCCTCTGCCATCAACTCCCTATCTGCCTTTGGTAAATCACTTAACCTTTTTGGGTCTCAGTTTCCTCATGGGTAGAACGGTGGTTATTATAATAACCTTTTACAGGTACTTTGTGAATTACAATAATTACAAATGAATGCAGACCATCCTGTGTGTATTTAGAATGACATACAAGTGCTAAGAAGTAGCATAAGCCCTGTAGTTCACAATACTTCTACAGAAATGACAGAAATGTGCCACCAGCATGAATGATAACAAGAATTAGGGGCCACCAGACAAATTAAAATGAAGAGAGAGTACTGTAGGAGGAATTGGTGCAGGCGTCAGGCAAAAATGGGGACACAGGAAAGAAGAGCCTAGCCTTTATTTGTTTTCCATTTAAATTTCTGTCAGAAATGATGTGTAACAAAGTACATGATACAGTCGTTATTCATTAAAGTCCTGTAGAAATACTGGGTAGGTTTTGCCCATTTTCCATTTGTATAGTGGGCATAAATATAGGAATAACATTTTATACAAAAAAAAAAAAAGTAAAATGTCTTATTTGGCATTTAGGACTCATCGTGTTCCATTACCAAGACAGTTTCACAAGTAGTTTGTAACAGTGTGAGGACCTGTTAATGGTCAACTAAATGCATTCTATAATGTTTTACTTTAGTCCAGGCCTACAGTGATCAAAGTCTTTAGTCTAACTGTATAAGGGGAATTTAGGGAATATTTGATGTGCAACAACTTAGAATGTCGTATCCAACTTTATATCTGAAAAATCAAAATGTTCATATTTAAAGTAGATTACAGAATTATGTAAAGTAATATATTTTCTATGTAATCG
>JARWLC010000010.1:76142551-76417551 GCA_033318265.1 Phyllotis vaccarum
CCCATGGTTGCCTTGAACTCCTAATCTTCCTGCTTTCTCCTCCCAAGTGCTGAGAAAATATGGTGATAGTTTCTTTGTGCTCTAACAAATAAAACTTGCCTGGAGATTAGAATGTGGAGCTAGCTATTAGGTAACCATAGAGCCAGTCAGTGGTGACACACACTTGATCTCAACACTTTGGAGGAGGAATCGGGAAAATCAGGAGTTCAAGGACCCCCTGGGCTACATGAGAATTAATCCGGTCTAAAAGAGAAACAGAACCAGAGGGTGGAAAGTCACAACTCTAATCACAGCAGGGGATACAGAGACAGTAACATAAGGCAGGAGGAGACAGGAGATCAGTCCCTTTTTAGGCGTAGGTAAGAGCTATCTATTGGCTGGCTGCTCTGCTTCTCTGATCTTTCAGCCTTTTCCGGATATCTGGCTGTAGGATTTTATTATTAAGACAATTAGAATTAGAGCTACAGCAGAGTCTTATCATTGATTGATTGGTTGGTAGACATGTTCTTCCTTGGGGAACCTGAGAGGTTGACAAAAACATGTGATAAACCATACATATCCATACTTACTGACAGGCAGAGAATTGTATACTCTCGGAAAGCTTTGCCATCATTATTGCTACATGATGGGATCTTGTGTGGTTTAAAAATTCTTTTTCTTTACTTATCTTTGCTTTAGATCATTTAGAAGATATAGATGATACCATGCCCATTGCTCAGGGTCAAAAACAGCTAGTGACCATAGTGATTTCAAGTGCAAGTGTGGGAAGGCAAGTTAGCAGTATGTCCATTCATTCTAGATGAATGAACACTATGAGTGGCCTAATCTCTCTTATCTTTCCTTAATCCACCTGTAAAGAGGGAGCAGATTGGTGTCCTCTCACAGGATTTATGAAAAAAATCTACTGAGCTAACACAAAAAGAACTTAAAGAGTCCTGTGTAACTATTATTATTAAATTCAAGCTCTCTCTGGCTTTTTTCAAGTGTTAAATGAAGACCCAACTCGCTGGAGGTCCATCCCAATCTAAGGCTTGTGTGAAGACACTTAGTATTATCTTTATCTCACCTCACCCCCCATCCATTTTCTTTAAAGAGAACAGAGTTCCCTCACATGCTCACACTGTCATGGTCCCTCTACACCATTTATTTGTTGGGAGAAAAATAATAAAGGCTTGTTGCAACTCTGTCTCTTAAATTAACACACACTCTTGAATGTAAGAAAGCAAACCACTGCTCAGTGTTTTAAAAGTGAATAAAACATTTTAAAAAGAGAATGGCTTTGACAAATTCCCATGAATGAGATGGGAGACATGAAATTCTCCAGTAATATGAATATGAAATATACATATTACATGTATATGTATATACATGAAATATGAATGTGTGCCTTTTAAAGAGGGTTTTTTTTTGCCAACTTTCAAATGAATAGACAATTTTGCTTCATTCCCTTCAAATTTACAAATTAATATTTTTTAAGAGATGGAGTTAATAAGCAGGTGAGTTAAAACATAGTAAAACCCATAAAGGTTCCCTCTGGCGAAGCTCCACATTTTGCCATATAAAACTTAAGAGTTGTAATAAAAACAGCAGTATCATGCAAGCCTGTATTTGTATTTCTCAGTTCAACTGCTTTTTATTTTCAAAATGTAGACAACAAAGACATGCCTGAGTGAAGTTTCCTAAGAGCTAAATAATCCAACATCTACCCAAAACGCTGAGCGAACTGTATTCCTGCAAATAAATAAATAGCACACCTCTGATGCAGATATTCAGGTTGTTTCAACCTTGGGCTTGGAAAGATGTGTCTGAGCTGGTCTCATTAATCATGGACACCTGGTGGTTTAATACACTGGAAGTTCAGCTGCCCTAATTCTATGAATATTTTAAGAAAATAGCTGTAAACTCAGACAGCCAAAAGTACCACTGCTATGCAAAAGAGATGTCCCAACAGCCACAGAGGCTGGGGAAGGATGAATCTTCAAGGAGCTAAGTCTTCTGGATCCCCATGTGAGACTGAAAAGAGACAGAGATCATGTGTTTAAAGCTGATTTAAAATAAAATAGCATGTCTCAAGATCTGTCATTTTACTACTTTGTATTTTTAAAAGTAAACTTTTTGTCCCTACTAGAGGGTTGTCAAAGGATTCAATGGCTTTCCATGCCTCTGTGAATAGGCTCTCTATACTGCTTCTTATTCTCATTGTTGTCATAGTTTTCTTACCGTGAGTAAAATTAACGAAAGTTTTGTTGAAACCAATCAGAATCCAATCAGATTATATTAGGAAAAATTCCATAATTTGGGATGTGCTTTTTCACTTTAAAACGCTTTTGAAACAGGATATTTCTACATAGTTATGGATGTTCTAGAAATCACTATATGGACCAAGCTGACCTCAAATTGACAGAGATCAGGCTCACCCCTGTCTCACAAGTGCTTGGATTGCAGGCATGCACCTCTAAGCCCAGCTGAGATATGTTTTTAAAATGATCTATGTTTGAATCAGAGGGTTTAACAATAAATAAAATTTAAAGGGGGGGAGTAAACTTTCTGATCAAATTTTTTGGTGCTTTGCTGATTCAGACACCACCACTTCCCACCCCCTTAGCCCCCCATGTGTGGTCTTTAGAAGAAGTTCCACTGACATAAAATACGTATTTGTCAGCAAATGAAAATATTAAGGGATCTTATCCCTAAGATTCTAAATTTGTCTCCTATGGAAGATAAAGATCATTTTGAAGCTGAAGAGTCTATGATTTGAAGTAAGATCCTCATTTAGATATGATTGCTTTATAGTGTTAGCTCTGGCCAGGGTGATTTCTGCTCTTTCTATGTTTTCCTTCAGCTATAATAAAGCTGTTTATGCAGATGTGAAATTGTTGCTACTGGGGACTCTTTTCAACCATGCAAGGTTGCAATGTTAAACTCCCATTCAAGATCAAAACTCCACATATTCGCAACCTTCAGACATCTGAAATTCACACTTCAACATCTGCATGGCATCATCAGTTTCCATCTTTATCTTATTTTCTCAGATCTCAAAAGAGGGGAGGAGCTGACCTTAAAGTGAGTATGATTTTATAACGGCACTGAAGATTAACCATGTGTTTGCCATATACTTGTCCTCTTAACCACCTGTGGTTAAGAGTTCTTGCTGCTCTGAATGTTTTTATTGTATATGAAAATATTTCTACAGGAGTTTCCTTCTAGCACCTTGTTTCCAGCTTCATAACCTCCTGCATCTCCAGCTCCATGGATGGGATCTGGCACCCTCTTTTGGTATATGTGAGCACCTGTATACATGGTATGTACACACACACACACACACACACACACACACACACACACCACAAATAAATCTTAAATAAAACCTTTATTCCCTATAATCTATCTCATTGAGAAAGCCCAAAATACTTTTCATGTGTAGTATGTAAATACATGTATTTGCACACTATTACCTTAGATCTTTTATAATGGCTTAATGTTTTATGTTCTTGTACTACTATGTTAAGGAGGGTGTAAATTGCTAGAAGTTCAGACACATGTATCAATAGACAGTCCAATTTCTATGATCAGCTTCATAATTTCTTCAGCTTATGCTTTCAGGCCTCTGAACTTGGAGGTAAATAAAGTCAGTGAGAAATGTCAAGGGGACAATGGGTAAGAAAGACTTCAGGCTTCTGTGGCAGGAAGCATTTGTTGTCTGAATAAGGAAAAGGAATTATGAGTTACACTTGAAAAAAAAATGGCACATCTTACCAATCTTCTGGCCACCCTTACATGTCTCGCTCTCTTATGATGTCTGTCCTGGGCCAGCCTTACTCACTATAGTCTCTCCTGGAAGCCTCTCCATTTACTGCAGAGTTCCCGCCAAGATCCAGCCAAGGTTTCCCTATTGAACCATCACTGCATTTTCAAAGACCACAGTCACTTCCACTGAATGCCAGGAATTACTCCCTCATTCAGTTTCTCTGAACCCAAGGAGTTCATGGAAAATGAGAACAAGTGAAATGTCAAGTTTTCATAGTTTTCTGGAAGTGGGTTCCTCTAAGTCCCGCAGAGTCTGCACATGCTCAGGTGAGTAGCTTTTGTTCAAATGACTACATGCATGTGGCATGTTGAGATAAACATAAGTTGTAGTATTTTGTTTTGTTTTCTGGGTGTGTGATTAAAACAACTACCACTGGCCCTTGGGACCAGACAGATAAAATGTATTAGAAATAAATAGGAGCCAACAGTTGAAGTATAGACACCTTTTGGAGAAGTACAGCATGTTTCTGGTCTAGACTTTCTGGCCTAGCTTCCTGGCCCAGACTTTGTCGTTGATAGACCAGACTTTCCAGATAGCCTAGTGGCCCAGACTTTCAGACTCACAGTCTCATAGTCCCACTAAAACACACAGATGCTTATATTAATTATATACTGATAAACCTGGGGCCCAGACATATAACTTACTCTTTACCCTTATACTAACCCATAATTCTTATCCTGTTCAGCCTATGACTCAGTACCTTTTATCAGAGCAACATAGTTGTCCTCTGTGGGGATATAATAAAAGATTCAAAAGTTTCCAAGATATCAGAGGGATCTACCCACAGTCAGTCTAGGAGGATCAGAGAGTGGTGATTCACACCTTTAATCCCAACACAGGGAGTATCCCAGGAGAGGTGACCTATATACCCTTAATCAAAACTGAGTTCGAGGTCATCTTAGTTTACAGAAGGAGTTCCAGGCTCTCAGGCAGGGAGTGGTAGGTCCATGCCTTACCTGAGTGAAGAGAATACTTAAGGCAGGAGTAGAAAGATAGACAGAAGGAAGAGGCCAGGAGAAGCCAGGCTGAGGAAGCTGGAAGACAGCTGGGTGAGATCTGACTGTGGTGTTTACTCTCTCTAATATCTCCGACTTTCCCAGAGATCTGGCCCTGAGTTTCCTTTATTCGTGCAAAAGCCCTCTACATCTTCTGACTTCTCTACGGCATATCTGCTCTGTTCTTCCTGTTCCCAGAGTTTTCTTAGTCTAATAGCTCCACCCATACTTCCTGTCTGCCTTTGGCCAATCAACATTTTTATTAAACCAAAAAGCAAAACAATTACTTACAATGAGACAACATAATCTCACTGTAGTTTTAAGCATTCACTGTGTCCAGACCAGGATCTGTTGCTATGAAGGTAGGGCGGTTTTTGTTTGTTTTATTTTGTTTTTTTCTGTTTCTGTTTTTTTGATGTCACCACACTTAATAGGCTCACAGTATTGATAAGTATAAAAAGAGATGTGTGACTATTTAAACAGAGTATTTGCACTGTAAAACAAAACTCTGTCTGATGTATGAAAACTTATTCCATGAGCACAATAAAGGGAGAATCGATGTCACTGGGCAAGGGCGCTGATCCGGGAACCCTAAGGATTTTAAAAGAAAAAAACAAATTCTTTCAGATAGTTGACTATCAGCAGCTTGTCAAAATCAGTTATTCATCGACCTTTTTTTTTAACCAAGATAATTACGAAGACAAAACATAACTTGCTCTTCCACTAGAGTAATAAGTTCCAGTTAATAAGCTGCACAGCTGAGCCGTAAAGCCAGGGGCACCCCTCTTTTAACTACTAAACTATGCTGCTTCTCAGTCTAATAAATAATAGCATTCTGTTCCAGCTAAGCTTATTACACAATTGAGACACTAGGAGAACTATTAAATTTTAAAAAGCATTTTTCTTCCATACAGTCTCTAAATAAAATAATAGAGTGAGCATTTTTATTGCCAAAACTTTGAATAATGATTTCTAGAATCTTCAAGGAATTACCTAGGCCGTGTGGGAATTATTTTTCCCCTCGTTTTAATTGGTAAATATTGCTAAGACACTGAGGAGTGACAGATATTTGGTGTTGGCTTCCTTAGAATCTGGGAGTCCCTGTACTAGGTAATCCCTAAATGAATGCTCCTAAAATATCCTCCATAGACATGAGAAAAATCATCCTGAGTAAGCATATTGAAAGTACAGGATGAAATCTTAGAGATGGTCCCCTTTTGATTTCTGTACAAAGAACAAGCGCTTTGAAAATAAAGAAACAGCAATACCTTTAGGGCTCTTTAGTCCTTTTGAATTAATATTTTGCTCAAAGTGATAGGTAGGAAAAATGATGAGGAGTTTTGCTTTGTTGTATGACTTCTTCTCCCATGTTTACTAAAATTAGTTTTACCCATCCTAAAACAATGATAAATATCATTTAACAACATATTAAGTATGAAGCCAATGAGATTACTCATTTGATAACAGCATTTCCATCACCAGCTCAGGGATGGGAATTCTACCCCAGGACTCACGTAAGACAAGCAGAGAAGCAAATCCACATATTGTCCTCTGGCCTCCATACAATCATAGCGATTTTTGGAAAGAATGAATGTCAATACCCAATACTGGGCAAACAGAGAGAAACTAGGGCCCAGAGGAAAAGGAGGAGAGGTCTGAGTTGTACTGGCATGGTGGGGACCAGAGCTCTATATGTGACTAGAGTTCAAGGGGTCCTATCTCAGGCAGAGGAAGCAGGGACTGAGATTCCACATGAGAGTTTCTGCCCCAGAAGGAATAGGGATGTCTCTCCAGAAGCAGAAAGTATGGCTGCTTGGAAGCTAAAGAAATGTGTGTCCTACCTTGGAGTCAGATGATGGGAGCAAAGTATTAAACAACGCTCGGATAAATAAATAAAATAAGGAGTGGACCACTTCAGAGGACAGACATAACAACCCAACCTGGGTCACCATGGGATAGAGCCGGCTTTGCCTGGGGCCTGTCTGTTCAGTCAACTGAAGCAGAAGGGGAATTACAGCTGCATCCTGGTCCTTAACAGGGGCCACTAGCCAACTGTGCAATTGTGGTCAAGACCCATACCTCACCGCCCTTCCGTACCTGCCAGAAGAAGGCTGGCTGGCTAATGGTCCAAGTGCACTTTTCCATCCCTTGTGGGAATCTGTGTAGGTGCTCACTGAACTGTTGAACATGCATGAATCTGAACTTCCCGTTCCAAATATAGCCTTCATCCCAAAGGCCATGTGGTTCCAACAAGAAATCCTAAAATTTATTCCACAGGCGAGTAGCAATCCTGTGCTTCATGAACTCTGTCCAAATCAGCATTGACCCTACTCTGTGCCTCAATAAGGTAAAAACTGATGGTTCCAGATTATTTTACAGATGGCTCATCTCATCTCCCTCTTCTGACAATTTTGGAGCTTCATTCACAATTCATACACACACACACTTCAAAGAAATCACTCCATTTAAGGTTTTTTATTTTAGCCACTTATTCTAAATTTACCTGGATTTTCAAAACAGTCTATAGCTGAAAAACTGCAGCAGTGACTGGTAGGAACTGGGTGGACTTCCTCGTGCTGTGCCAAGAGAGATGGGCCCAGACGGGAATCCCACAGTGCCCTTTACACTAAGGCTTCAGTATTTCCATTTCAACTCTGGTAAATACAGTGCTGCACACACACAAAAAAAAATTAATGGGAATATTTTCAAACCTTTGGAAAATTTAGGATTTTGTATTTGGCAGGAAGGAGGTTCAAATTTAAAAAAAAAAAAAAATGTTCAGACTGTTCTTTGGGCCTGAGCTTGAGTCCAATTTCCTCCGAGCGTTTTTTCACACTGGAGCTAGCTAGCAAAGTTGCATTTTTCACCGCTAACAAGTCTTCCCTTATTCTATAGAATGTTTAATTTGCCCTTTCAAAGAAAGTATGATTTGTTCCATTTTTCCATGCGCAATCTCTATGCTATTTACAGACAAAGAATCAAGGAGGATTCATGTACCAACAGCACGAATCCAAGACCGCTGGAGAAATCAGTCCCAAGCCTCAGCTCTGAAGCGCCTGGGCGCTGATTGAGTGTGTAGCCTCTCTGCTCTCTCATCAGATGCACCGAGGCACTGTGTGCTAACTGGGGCGATTATCCCAAGCAGCCACCGAATCAAAGCACAGCCTAAACCCAAATCAAAGAGACTGTTTGGCACAGCATCCCAACTTCTAGAGGATTTGCTGAACAAAGCAACCAAAAACTTAAAAAAAAAAAAAAAAAAAAAAAAAAAGGAAAGAAAGAAAGAAAAAAAAAGAAAGAAAGAAAAAAAGAAAGGAAGGAAGAAGGGGGGGAGCAGTGTTAATGTTATACCTAATGGTGACAATGCGCTTTGCAGGAACAGTCTGCCACTCAGCAAAGGACAGGTGAAGAAATTAATCCCTCCTCATGAAACTGACGGCACTCAACTAAGACCAAGACAAACAATGGAATTACCTGTAACTAGCCTGGCATGCACAAGACTTGGTGTATTCCCAGCCCTGTAAAAACAAATGCTACAGATCTGAAGGTCTGACCAGAACCACGTGAGAAACAAGAAAACTATGAAAAAATCAGCAAATGCTATTAAACCATCATTCTTCCTGTCTCCCTGTGTGCGTCAGCTCTCCTTTCTCCACCTCTCAGCTGCGGGTTGTTTCAGAGCTTTTCACCCTCATGAATGATACGTTTTCTATTCCAGTCTGTTTTCAGCTGTCTGGCCCAGCACAGGAGCCTGCATAACTCTTTCCTACAGACCAGCCCACTCCTTATCCACTTTCCACTCTGAGCATGCATTGCCCTAATCAGCTCTACATAACACGGAGGGTGAAAAAAAACCAAACAGCTTCTCAGTTTTCCAGACAAGCATGTTAATTGCCATCACACTCATAGGCAGCAGGAAGGACTCTGTTTCTTATTCTGCCCAGGACACCTGCTCAGTGCCACAAAGCACTACAACCCCAGCTCACAGGGCGAGTACAAGGCCCCTCCCCACTAAAGAGCACACAGCCTTCCAGACTTAAACATACACATACGGCACATGTAGACATTTAAAGTACGCCATTACACTAGTACACATTTGTTATTATATTAACCTTACAAGGGAGAGCAAATGAAGAGTGATAGAAAAATGTCAGTTAGGGTGTCTGAGCTGGAGAAGCCCCACCTATTGGAGGCCAGCATCCCTGAAGTCAGTCACCTCAACACCCCTGGGTCATGTTCCTCCTCTTGTGCCATGAGAAAGAACAAATTTCTTTTGCTCATTCCTCAAAGTCTTAGCTGTACCACTCTCTCAAGTACTCAGAGTTGATGCCCAGAGGTTAAAAGCAATTATAAAGAACCAAAAGAAAAAAAAAATGGCAACAAGTGCATGATGGGGAAATTTTGTAAAAAAAAATTAGAAGATGCAATCTTGTATACAGGTGTAGGCCAGAGTTAATACTGGGATGTCTGGGGGTGGGGGGGTCACATTTCCAAGACTGGAGCAGTCTTTACATGGGCCCCTGAACATCATCCAGCAATTGGCCAAGGTACAAGGACTTGGAAACTCTCCTACACTCTTAAAGAGAATATGAATCAGGCCACTCACTGTATAGCATACTGTCCACATGGAAAATGATTCTGAGAAATGTTCTCATCCTTTGCCCTAATTATTATACTACTTGGAATGTATCCCAAAGAAGTTATCAGGAAAGTAAACAACGAATTATGTACAAGGATGTTCACTGCTGTGCTAGCAAAAAAATAAAAATAAAATTGCCACCACCTAATTAAGTAAGAAAGAGTAAGTAAATGGCAGCAAATCCTTACATATGAGTGCCTTCAGCCTCTTAAAACCATGTGTTCAAAGTATGCCAAGTGGCTTGGGGACATGCTGACAAGATAATGTTAAGTCACATGCAAGTCATAGCACATTAAATACAATAGGACTGAATTTATAAACACATGTGCATCCCACAGTGTAGACATAAAAATCCCAAGAAAAAAATGACTATGATTGGGTTTCCTAAAAGCCAAAAAGGAGAGAAATAGACTTATTTTATTCAGTCAATAAAATAATTGACATGGCAGGTATTGTTTTTCATCTATATTTTAACAATGAGTAACCCAGAGTAAATCAGTCAGCTGATAATTTAGGTAGGAAATGTTTGATCCCAGGCAACCTAGCTCCTATGTAAAACTACCCACTGTGGTTCTCTGTGGGTTATTTTTCCCTCATATTATTTTTGTATTTTTCCAATAAACATTTTACTTTTATGACCACATTTTAAAAGGTTTTTAATGGTGTGCAGAATGAGAGTAATTGACATAATTATTGAAATTAAACTATTATATTCTTACTGAACTGAATGGGATATTTTTGATTTGTTAAAAGGGGAACATGGTTTTATGTATATGTTCTAGCAATTCAATTTTCAAGAGTCTGAAAATGTACTAGTTGCTTTTTTAAATTTTGGCATTGTGTGTGTGTGTGTGTGTGTGTGTGTGTGTGTGTGTGTGTGTGTGTGTGTGTAATATGGCATTTTTCCAGAGCACAGGAGAAGTAATAACACGGAGATACATTTTTAAAAATAAGTTAAAGAACAGAAAGATCTTTTGACTTTTTAGGTTTCCTCAGTCATTCTAATAGAGGATAGGCGCACAGCAGAGTTGGGCGAGAACAGAAACTAAATATTAAAAGTAGATGGTCGAAAATAGCCAGTGACATGAGCCAATTAGAAGTAAATCAAGAATGAATTTCATCACCACTAAGAGTGGAGCCACACTGAAGAGGAGGTGGACAGTGTGGGTGGACAGTGGAGCATCTGCTTGAAGATGGATGTGTTTCTACACACAGGACTGACCCAGCTATCGCATGATTAAGTTACCAATCAGCTGTCCAAAGGGTCGTCTTGTTCTGCCTAGATGCCTGGGAAGACCAGAGAAATCCCTCAAGTGCTGATTGTCCACAGCTCTGGTTCCCCATGCAGGAGGGGCGGGCAGCTGCTGATGCCCTATGACATTACAGTTCCTCTGCAGGACTCCATCACCTGGACCCTTATCCTTTCAAGCATTATAGCTCTTAGAAAAAAAAAAAAAAAAAAGCTAAGATTCCGCATTCCTTGGCAGAGACTGACATTACAGCTGCCAGATGTGCCTAGGTTGACAGATTCCTCAGTCCTTGACAGTGGCCAGTATTGTTGCTCCTGGGCCTGGCCAATCTGCTACCCTTGGCCCTAAAGGCCTGACAGCTCTCTGGAAGTCCTCTAGAAGCCAGGCCTGCATGTTCTCTTCTATGTCTAGTCTCATCTATTTTGTCCTTTAGCCTGAGCTCTAATCCCTTCCTTATTCCTGCCTTGACCACTCTGTTGGGCTGTTCCCTTTCCCTCTGTTGCTATGGCCCCTCGTACAGATGCTGCTGGAAAAGCCCCACTTGCTCTCCCTACTATTAACTGATGCTGCTGTAGCTGCCAGTCTTCAGGCTCCACCTCTTCTTCATCTGTCAGTACAACACTACCAGCCACTCTGCTGCTTTTGCAGCACAGCCTGTCATTTCTCAGCTCTGCCTCCTCTGCCACAGTAGAGCAGCTGGCCAGCCCCTCACTTATGTGGATCCATGCCAGCTGTTCAATCATCATTCTGATGTGATGGCTTCTGCTTCTGACACTGCTGCCCTGTCTCTACCATCTCTGCTGTTTGTTCCTTGTGCTACCAGCATACCCCATGGTACTAAAAAGTAGGTAAAGATGGGGAGAAGCCACTGAAAAGAAGCTTATTATTGTCTCTGGGGAGGAAGCCTACGTGGGTATCACTCAGGTGACTCACGAAGGGAGCCTGCTTCATTACCCAAAGCAAGGGTGTCTGCTCAAGTCACAATACTCACATGCAAATCAATGTTTTCATGTGTGCACCAATCACAGCATTGTCTCCCTAGTACCAAGTGGTCTCAGGTTAGGCCATCAAGTAAAATGTTCCCATATGGCCTAGGTGAGAATGGTTCCAGGGTCATCTAGAGTTCAATGATAGCAAGAAGTCTGGGAGAAACTCTTTGAATACAACCTGAGGCTGTGTTTTCCAGAGTAGTTGGCTGCTGCTGTGAATTCTCATGGATCTGCGGAGTGTTCGGAGCAGTCAGTGTAGATATGAAGCTGTAGCTTTAGCTATCTGTCTGTCTGACAGATAGGTTTTTTTTTTCTTATAAGTCCAACAATTTCTCATCAGAGAGTTCTCTAGCCCCTGATGTCCTTGCTAACCTACAGTCAAATGAGTATCAGAAGGAGTCCTTCCAACTAAAATGTAAAATAATCCATCACTAGCACGGAGAGTGTTTCTAACAGATTCTAACATTGCTTTAATGATGATGCTTGGTGCCCACATGGCAATTCAAGAAAGATAGGTCAGGCTCATTTGTCTTGGTGGGCTACAAAGACTGTGCAGGCTAATGAAATGAACACATCCAGATCCTCTAGATTCTGGAGGAGTGGTTCTCAACCTACCACCCTTTAATACTGTTCCTCATGTGTGGTGAATCCCCAACCATAAAATGATTTCATCGCTACTCATTAACTATAATTTTGCTACTGTTATGAATTGTAATATAAATATCTAGTGTACAGGAGGATGTCTTATATGAGACCTAAAATGGTAACTGCACCTCCAAAGAGGTAGAGACCAAAAGGTTAAGAACCACTGTTCTTGAGTCTAGAAAATACATCCTGGGCACTTGGCCCTGATGGTCAAAAGAGCAATGTCCCTAGACAAGAGTGATAGCTCTACTTTTGACAGCTTCCTCCTATTAAACTACCTAAGCACCTTCCTGCCTCTTAATACCATAATTTAAGGAATAAAAAATTCAACACAGGCATTCTGGATGGTCATAATATGTGGGTCAAAGGGGGTTATAAGAGATCTATCTCCCTCCACCCCGTGTGTGTGTGTGTGTGTGTGTGTGTGTGTGTGTGTGTGTGTGTGTGTGTGTGCATTTGTATGCTCAGATGCACGTGCAGAGGTCAGATATGCTGGGAGTTCTCGGCCTTGTGTTGCCTCTCAGTGTATTGCTATTTTTCAGCTAAGCTGGTTGCCTTGCTGAGCTTTATAGGCAACACAAAACCATACCTTTTACTGCCATAGGTTCTGGAATCCAAACTGGATTATGTTTATGCAGGAAGTATTCTTAGCCAGTGAAGCATCCCTACTGCCTAATGTGTTTTCTTCTCTATGCTCACAATATTTTATAATTTATCTTAGAAAATAAAATATTCATAAGCCTTTTGATGACCCACTTTCAACCATGTCCACCAGAGCTTCAAAACTCCAGCACACTCATCATTTCCCAACATCCCTGTTGACCTCTACCCCAGTGTTTCATACATGAGTGCACTGTTGAATTGGTACTTCCATCCCTGATCTAACAGCAGCATTTTAGTATTCATCTTTTTTTGGTCTCTAATCTTTGTAACTTCAATGATCTTCCTCAACATCCAAACTCTGACCTGTATCTAGTTAATAAACCCTGAATGTATCTCAAGGACATCAGTAATGCAAATCCAACCCTGGACTGTAAGGTGAAAGTTTCTGTCTTGCTGTGTACCACAGCCATTCAGTCCCAAATAAATACACAGAAACTTACATTAATTATAATTGCTCTAACTGGATGGTGGCATGTAGAAGAATTCAAGTAGATCCATATCTATTACCCTGCACAAAACTCAAATACAAGTACATTAAAGACCTCAACATAAACCTAGTTACACTAAACCTAATAGAAAGGAAGTGAGAAAGAGCCTTGAATGCATTGGCACAGGACACAGCTTCCTCAGTATAACACCAGTAGCACAGACACTGAGAGCAACAATTAATAAATGGGACCTCCTGAAACTGAGAAGCCTCTGTAAGGCAAAAGACACAGTCAATAAGACAAAATGACAGCCTACGGAATGGAAAAAGATCTTCACCAACCCTACATCTAGACTCAGGGCTGATCTCTAAAATACATAAGTACTCAAGAACTTAGTCATCAAAAAGACAAATAATCCAATTAAAAATGGGGTACAGAGCACTCCATTGCTAGTGGAGTGTAAACTTGTACAGCCACTTTGGAAATCAGTATGGTGGTTCCTCAGAAAACTAGGAATCAGTCTACCTAATAATCCAGCAATACCACTTTGGGGCATATGCACAAAGGAGGCACATTTAATATAAAGTTTCTGGCCAGGTTCTACTGACTAAGCGCCAAGGTTTAGACTCACAGCCCTGTTGCTGTTTAGCCCCAAACAGTCACACAAAGGCTTATACTAATTTCATGCTAGTTGACCGATGGTTCAGACATATTTCTAGCTAGATCCTTCATCTTGACTCAATCCGTTTCCATTAATCTGTTTAGCTATATGGCTTAGTACTTTTTCTCAGAGCAGCATGGCTGTCTTCTTTCCTCTGCTTCTGCTGGTATCTCCCTTTGCTGGTGTATTTGCTCTGCTCTTCCTTTTCCCAGAATTTTCTTAGTCTGATAGCTCTGCCCACACTTCCAATCTGTCTTCTGTCCAATCAGTGTTTTATTAAAGTAGTAGGACAGAAAAATATAAGGTACCAGAACATAATTCCACTGCATTTCCCTTTTTCTTTTTAAAACAAGAAAATCAAATATAATTTCCTTTGTATAGTTTTTTTTCCCATCATTATCTATAACAACTTGTAACCAATACTGTAACAATGACAAATATCCATAATTCATTTGAGGGGAATGTGGGCATAGTTCTCTAAGCTACTTCCTGTTGAGTAGGGGCACTGACAATGCCATGGGTTCCAAAGAATAATTTAGGATTATGGACAAGTCTTTAGCAGAGTGGTCTGTAAGGTTGGGTCATTTTAGCCTTGAAGTTGCTTGGATGCAAAGCTCAGAGGAAATGACAACAGAGGTGCTCTGCAATGTTGGATCATCTATTTCTATTAGAGACTTCTCAGGAGGGTCTCCCTTGATCAAACCTTATTTTCTTTAACCAGGAATAAATCCACAACCTCTCATTTTCTGTGGAAATAAAAGAAAGCCCCATCTCCAAAGGAGCATATCTTTTGATTTCAGTTTTAAAGTCAACTCATTTACAAAATATATAGGATGGATTAATCCAGTAGCATTTATAGTCAAATGTCTTTTAGTAGCTTTTACTACTTTATTTTTAGTCAAAAAACTTAAAGACAAGGCAATAACATACATTATCCAGATATTCTTTGTAGTTTCCATCTTTACATAGCTTTTTTTAAACTCTATTTCCTTTTAAAGGATTTTCTCTATCCTTTTTCCTTTCTCTTTCAAGCCTATTTTTCAAACACACCCTAAGCCATTTAGAGGTTGTTGTTTTTTAACTTTGTCTTTACTGTGTATCCCTTATTTCTTATTTTTTTTCTGTTTCTGACCACACCCTTAATCTTCTAAAGTGTGACTAGGATTAAAGGTTTTGCCAAGGTGGTTGGCTCCAGCTCCTTGTCAAGTTTCATAGAGAGTTTAGCTTTTTAGCAGAGGTATTGACAGACACAATTAGCCCTCTGGGGAATTTTAGGGTCCATATAAGCACCAAGTAAAGCACTTCCGTCTGCTGCTCATGAACTCCATTTAAGTGGTTGGCAATGGGGCCTCTTAAAGAACCAAACAGGTTTTGCCAGTAAGTCAGAATTAAGAAGCCTCACTTTAAAAAGCGCACCTCTGCTTGCCTCCAGCAAACAGAGCTGACCAAAGAAAATGCTGGTACTAAGAAACCGTCTTTGACTCTCTTCCCTTTTTCTTGTAAGAACAGTAACTTAAATCTGTCATAAGCAGCATGTGGCTTATATCGAGGCTCCTCTGAGACTTCAAGAACTGTCCTTGTTCCAACTTAAGCTACATCCAGTGAACCCACCATTTTATAATTCAAGTCCATTCACCATATCCCTGAACCACAGGCTCTTGAGAGACAGCACTCAAAAGCTGCTTTTGGCTCCATTTCTGTTCCCTAGAACTCTTTTAAAGCTTTCTCGGGCTTTATGTGAGTATATATGAACCACATTAGGACTCAATTCATAACAAGAAGTTTCTGGCCTAGTTCTGAAGTTCAGACCAGTTCACAACCCCACTGCCACTTAGGCCCAAATAATAGCACAAAATGTACATCAATTTCATGCTGATTGAGCTTTGGCCCAGGTGTATAACTTGCTAATTCTTAACTCTTAAACTAAGCTATGATTCTTATCTTGTTTAGCCACAAGGCTTGGTACCTTTTCTCAGAGCAGCATAGTTCTCTTCTTTCCTCTGTGTCTGCTGGTATTTCTGCTAGTGTCTCTGCTCTGCTCTTCCTGTTCCCAGAATTTTCTTAGTCGGTATCCCCAACCACACTTCCTGTCTGCCTTCTAGCCAATCGGTATTTTTTTTAAACCAGTAGGAGGGACAAATATTTACAATGCAACAAAACATAATCCCACTACAAACATATTCTTACTACAAGGATGTTATTTCAATTATGTTCATAGCAGGAAACAACCTAGATGCTCCTCAGCTGAAGAATGAATATTTTTTTAATGTGGTAAATTTACACAATGGAGTACTACTCAGCAGGAAAAAAAAATGGCATCCTGAAATTTGTAGGCAAGTGGATGGAACAAAAAAATATATATACACTGAGTGAGGTAACACAGAACCCAGAAAGACAAACATGGTATGCACTCACCCATAAGTGGATTTCAGATGTAAAATAAATGATAACCAGTCAAAAATCTATAACCCTTGAGCAGCTAGGTAACAAGGAATAACCTAAGAGAGACATCAATGGATCCCTCTGGAAAGAGAAAATAGTTAAGATCTCCTGATTAAACTAGGATCATAGGAGAGGTACAAAGAGATCATGAAGGAATTGGATAGTTGAGCTTGGAAAGGAAAAGAAAAAGAGACCAATAAAATAGGTATCTTGAAAGAGGGAGCCATTGTGGGGTTAGAAAGAAACCTGGTGCAATGGAAATGCTAAGAACCCACAAAGATGACCCTGTCTAAGACTCTAAGCAATAATGGAGAGGGTGCTTAAACTGGTCTTCTATAATCAAATTGATGAGGATCACCCTAATGTCATTATAGAACCTTCATCTAGCAACTGATGGAAGCAGATGCAGAGATCCACAGCTAAGCACTGGGTCAAGCTCCCAGTCCAGATGAAGAGAAGGAAGGAGAGATTGTAGGATCAAAGGGGTCAAGATCATGATGAGGAAACCTATGGAGACAGCTAATCTGAGCTATTGGTAGCTCACTGACTCTAATTTGACAGCTGGGAAGGATGCATGGGACTGAAGTAGGCCTTCTGAATGAGGATGACAGTCCAATGTTGTGGGGAGTTTGTGGGGTTTCTGGCAGTAGGACCAGAATTTAGTCCTAGTGCCTGAACTAGCTTCTTGGATCCCATTCCCTACAGAGCAACACTTGGCTCAGCCTTCAAACTGGGAGAGGAACTTAATCCTTCATCAAATGGATACACCAGACCAAATTGACTCACCTCGGGAGTCCTTTCCATACCTGGGGAATGGATGAGGACAAGGGATAGAGAGAAGCTAGGAGATAACTGGAAGAGGGGAGAGATGGGGAACAGTGGTGGATATGATTAAAGAAACTTTTAAATAAAACAATAAAACTTTTAAAAAAATGCTTGGCTGTTAGCACAGGCTTATTAACTAGCTCTTATATGTTTAAACTAACCCATAATCTTATCTATGTTTATCCATGTGGCTGGGTACCTTTTCTCAGTAAGGCATTCTCATCATGCTTCTTCTGAGCCTGACTTCTGACTGTTTTTCCTCTTCCCAGAATTCTCCTTGTCTGGTGCCCACCCACCACCCAACCATACTTCCTGCCTGGTACTGGCCCAATAAGCATTTTATTAAACCAACTCAACTGACAAATCTTTACAGTGTACAAGAGCATTATCCCACAGTACTGGAATTGCATCCCACAGCACTGGAATTGCATCCCTGCTTCCTTTGAAATGCTTTGGTATTTCTGCCTTTGCTATTCCCATGCCCCATTATATATAGGGTTTTGTGTGAATATGGCTTTCCTAGAAACTTCAGTGGTATTTCTCCATCTATCAGCTTTCCAATTACTTGGCATCCCATATCATCTAGTATCTGTAATATAGTCAGCATTCAGCAAATATTTACTGAAAGAGATTTAACTATATCCCCCCTGGTCATAGTGATTTTTTTTTTATCTTTTTCTTCAGCTTTGTTAAGGAGCTTATGGATGGAGGTGTGACCTCCATATGAAAATGAATGTGAAATAACGTCCCCTTAGAGAAAGGCAGAGCCTAGGCATGTTATGAATTAGAAGAAGGAAATTTACATTCTCTGATTCTAATCTGTAGAATCTGCCCACTGTGGGACAGAAGATTCTCCCCCATGGCCTATCATAGGGCAAGCAGGGTAGGAGATGTATGTCCAGGCTGTTCCACTGCAGCACAGTGTGGGAGGTAGAAAAAAAATGAGTGAGGCAGAGGAAATGAGGCTTGGTGTTAAAGCTGCTCCCTAGCATGTGTGAGACTTGGGGACATCCAACGCCAATACAACAAACAAACAAATAATAAGAGTCAGAAGGCATGGGTAGCATTTTAAGAAACAACCAAGTCACCTAGAAAACAAAGAAATGAACTTTACAACTCTAAGCTCCAAGTTAATACATAGGACAAGTGTATGGGACATGCATGGGGTAACCTCTCGCTGAGAGCAACTCAGAAAGGAACAATGTATCTATCACTGGATCCAGAATCAAACTCTCCTGGCCAATATGTGTTAGCCAGAATTTCTGGCAAAAAAATTTAAATCCAAATTCTTAGATTTAATTTCTCAATGATTACTTCCTGGTCTGTTTTCCCCATAGTTAGATGTTAAGCCACTTGAAGCTCCTGGTCTCACTCAAAGTTCAGATGGAGAAGTTATATAAACCAAGCCTAATTTTTGTCTACCATTTTAGACATGCAGGGATGAAATCCTAGCAATAATATTTTACATTGCAGCTGGTCCAGGGAGGACCACAAAACCACACTAAATTTTTCCTAGAAAGCCAGTTTTAATATGGGACATTTTAACATATTCATCATTGCATATTCACACTCATGTAAAGTGATGCTCCTGGGTAACCAAAGTTGAAAATGTTAATGTAAACATTATGCCTCTTTTAATTGCAATAGACACATTCCTAAGTAATTTAATTCCATCAAGACCCTTTACCAATAAACAAAAAACACATTTTTTGGCGGCTTCTCCATACAGTACAAAGTAAATATTTTCCACAGCATGGACCAGAAAGCTGTCTTGAGCCCTCTGTGATTTGAGGCCAATGATGTAGATAAGAACTCTGGTTCAAGTCCAACCAATCACATATTTGTTGTAAAAACACGTAAAAATTGGGGAGAGCTTTTAGTCTTTGATACTAGGTTTGTGGGTCAGACATGGAAAGCACAAGAAAGCTCAAACCATCAAGATTTGTCTAAACCATGACCTCAGATCGTTTGTGTTGTGTTGAAGGCAGAAAGACTCAGCTCATAGTTATGAGCACAAATGTTATATTACAATGCACCCCCAAAAGTCATATGTTTAAAATGTAACCCCAATCACCAGTGTTAGAAGCTAGAGATTTATAAGATGTAAACAGGTCAGGAGAGGTCTAGCCTTCCTAAATGGACTGATGTAATTTCAGGGCGGGGTAGCTAGCAAAATGTTTGGTCCCAATTTATGTTCTAGCACTTGTTATTTCTTGTCTTTATATCCCCAGTCATCAGATGGCACACCACTGAATGCCTCACTCAATACTGGCAGCATACTCTCAGGCTTCCCAGCCACTTCCCAAACCACAAACCAAAAGAATGCTTATTCTTTATGAGCTACCTCTTCTGCGGTACTCAATCAGAACATCAGAAAGTGGTCTGAGACAACACATTACTGAAGCAACCAGTTTCACTCTGTCCCATGCTGAACCCAGACAAGCCTGCCCCCGAATAAGTCAGTTGGCCAGCTCTGTCATCACTGGGACTCACCAAGCCCAGGGTGGAGCAACTGAAGTTCACTTGGATGGCTCAAATACTGTCCAGATTTACAGGCATATGGTTTAATGCAAACGTTCAATAATTTGCTATAACATAAGGTTATGTTCCCAGCTAGAAACTGGAAGTGTCTTATTGTCATCTCAAGAGTGTTTGATATCATCACACTGTATTTCCTCTCAAAAGTTGAAGATCATTTCAAACATTTCTCTGTGCCTGTGCTCCAGTTTAGGCTTAATAATTAGTCACCAGACAGTGACCATAGAGTTCTTGTTTTCTCACCTTGAGAATATTACAAAATTCATCTATACCAGACAGATGTCCAAACCACTAAGTTTTTAGAAGACTGACACCTTCAAAAACATCAGTTCTATCAGCATTGCTAACACAGCATTCACACCCAATACTTGGCTTTATTCTTACAAGTGTTGGGTTTTGGTATCTGTTTTGATTTGACTATCAAAACAACTATAGTATTTTATTTTTAAGAAAGAACAAAGGAAAACACCAAGCTATGCTACTCAATTTAGAGTGACTCAACTTTTAGGTCAGATTTGAAGATCAATGTCTAACCACCCTTCATAACCAAGTGTTAGTTTTGGGAAGTTGGCCTGGTCAAGTTCTCCTTTAAAATGCTTATTAGAATAGTCTTCTCGACGGCAGGAACTCATGGTTCATGTTGTATTTGTGTCAAAGCATTGAGTAAACACTGTACATGTACCAGATTTTCAACATGTTTCTCTAAACTTTGGTGAAAGAATAGTAAAAAGCGTATAAGCATTGTTAAGAGATTTAAGGCCCTATCATTTATGGTGCTAATCAAAGAGAGAATAAAATAATATTTATTCACTTACTAAGACAGAAATACTATACAGATGAATGCAGACAGATAACACCAGGGCTGGCTCTAAGAGCTTCTATGGGAACGAGTCTGTCATGTAGGACTTGTGGTAGATTGCCCTCTTGACTCATTTTTCTGTGCTTACTAAGAAGAGATTTTGTGATCAGGCAACATAGAATTTAATCCTTCCAAAATTCTGTTTTGGATGTTAATGTGACAAAATACGTGCACCGGAAGTCTCAGATTTTGTATCCTGTGGCTACCCCAACTCAGAAGTAAGAATCTGACGCACTCACGAATAAACCAAATGTTCAGCTTGAACTCAGAATTCCTCAGGCCCCAGACTCACAGATCTAACCAAGAGAGACATCTCTGCCATGACGCAGAGGGTCCCACGCACTGAGTCTTAAAGAATGAGGAGCCATGAATACGAGAACAGCCTAGACCCCAAAAGAGACTCAAAATTGATAGAAACTCAGTATAAAGAAATTAAATATAAAGTTGTTCTATGTTTTACACAGCCCCCAAAGTCAATGTTATAAAAGCTTGGAGGACAGCCTGCAGCATCTTTGAGGTATGTTGGGACATTTAAGGTATGAGACCTGGGGGATAGAAATTGGATAATTGAGATGTGCCTTTAGAAGGAAGTGGTAAATGCCAGGCCTCCATTCTCTTGTCTTGTTCCCACTCTGAGCTTCCCACCGTAATGTTCTGCTTCACTACAGGCTCTAAGAAAACAGAGCCAAGCTACCATGTTCCATGAAGAAAACCAGTGAAAGTGTGATCCAGAGTCAACTTTCTTTTAAGTTGATTTTCTCAACTCTTTTGCCTCAGTGTCAAAAAGTTAAGCAGCACTAAGAGAGCTTCCTCACGGTCCGGAACCTCCCAGTGCCATGAGGTACCTTTATTGTGAGAAAAGTCATCACAGTAAGAGAAGAGGTCAGGACAAAAGGGTCACCTTTATTAGATGTCATTTGCTGCTCATGGTGATTAACTTGATACAGATTATTTTCCCCATGAGCAGTACCTTTACCTTCGTTAAAACAAAAGCATCTCTGTGAAGTACATCCAACTGCTTCAGCCAGGGTTCTGGCTCTTTCCTCCATAGTCTGATCTGAAAACATAGACTGAGTATGTGCAGAGTCAGTGTATCTATTGGCACATGAATAACATAGATTTCATTAAGTTGAACCAAGTGACCGTAAACAGATTGTTCAAGGCTATCTACCTATTGAAATTGATCTTGAAGACAGTAATAGCTGTCTCCAAGAATCCAGCATTTGTTCCATTCATCCATGAGACTGGATGTCTCCACTAGTCTTCAGTCTGTATTGGGATTCCAAAAAAGTAGGTTCTAATACCAGAGAAGGAATGTCTCGGCAGCAGGATAGACGAATTTGCCAGCAAGAAACAGTAGACAGACATATCTAGCTAGCACAATATATGGCCCAGATTTAGGCTGGGTCTCCCTACCCCAACTGATCCATCAAGAAAATCCCTCACAGTCATGCCCAGCTGCTTGGGAGTTTGTTGATTCTAAAATGTAGTCAGAGTTTACAGCCAAGATCAGCCATCAGCTCGTGAGTTAAGTAGACCTGGTAGATCTCAAATCACATGCAAACAGAAGCTTTTCTACAGGAATCAAAGTCCATGCGATTGAATGGAAATATTTTGAACATCTTTCTCTTAGACAAATTTGCTTTCTTCTATTTTTTAAAATTTATGTCAAGTACATATCACTGCTGACTACAGTGGTAGCAGTGACAAGTTATTGTGATTTTCAAATATTACATCAGCAAGACAAACCCTGATGCTCGTGTTTGTTGCTTGAAAGAGCTTTTAAGAAAAATCAGTTTAGCGGTGACCCAAAAGCCAGAGTCATTTTAGAAGAAGGAAGTGATAGAATGCAGTTCCGGAAGGTGGTGGATCTGACCCTTCCTAATGCAGCAATCCTTTCATACAACCCTCATGTTGTGCTGACCTCATCTATAAAATTATTTTTGTTGCTACTTCATAACTGTAATTTTGCAACTGTTATGAATTATAGTGTAAATATCTGTGTTTTCTGATGGTCTTAGGAACCCCTGTGAAGGAGGTTGTTTGACCCTGGAGTTGCCACCTGCAGGTTGAGAATCACTGTCATAAAGAAAGTAAGAATTATACAAATGAAAAGGTTTACCCTAATATCTGTATGCAGAGAGAAAGAGGAGAGGAGAGGGGAGGGATTCCCTTCCAGGCAGTGGCTGTGAGGAGCAAAGCCATCCTGGGACGCTGGATTGTGTAAATGGATGCTAACTTCTTTACTTATGTAATGAAGTCATAAATCCACCCTAAGAATCACACAATCTGTTGATAACGAACTACTTAACACTGAGATAGCTCAATCATTGTGTCTCAATAAATCTCTTCTTTTAAAGAAATTTCCATTGCTATTAGAGTAATATATATTAAATAATGTTCAAAACAAAAATCATATCTTAAGAATCTATACGTAGGCAGGTGTGGTAGTAGGAGTTTATAATCCTAACACTCAAACATCTGAGATGGGAAGACCCAGAAACCAACATAAAATAAGTACAAGAAAGTCACATTCAGACTAAGGGGTGGTAGACAAAAACACATCAAAAGTCCACCATAAATCTCTGAACCAAAAAAGAAATATGTTCTATTTATTCACTGATTGATTTCCATGAATATTTCTTCTGACTAATTATTGGTTTTTAATAAAATGTATAACTTAACAGTTCAAAGTCTCAAAGGCAGAGTCTACTTGTTATATAGCTATATTTGTCAGGGCTCTCTACAGAGACAATAACAATGGAGTGTGTGTGTGAGTGTGTGTGTGTGTGTATGTGTGTGTGTGTCTGTGTGAGTGTTGTGTGTGTGCGTGTGTGTATGTGTGTCTGTGTGAGTGTTGTGTGTGTACGTGTGTGTATGTGTGTGTCTGTGTGAGTGTTGTGTGTGTGTGTGTGCTGTGTGTGCTCTGTGTGTGTCTGTGTGTGTATGTGTGTGTATGTGTGTGTTTGTGTGTGTGCATGTGTGTGTGTATGTGTGTCTGTGTGTGTGCTGTGTGTGCATATGTGTTCTGTGCCTATGTCATGTCTGTGTGTCTGTGTGTGTGTATGTGTGTGTCTGTATGTGTGCTGTGTGCATGTATGCATATATGTGCTGTGTGTGTGCATGTCTGTCTGTGTGTGTTTGTGTGTGTATGTGTGTCTGTGTGTGTGTGTGTCTGTGAGTGTTGTGTGTGTGCGTGTGTGTGTGTGTGTCTGTGTGAGTGTTGTGTGTGTGCGTGTGTGTATGTGTGTGTCTGTGTGAGAGTTGTGTGTGTGTATGTGTGTGTCTGTGTGAGTGTTGTGTGTGTGCTCTGTGTGTGTCTGTGTGTGTATGTGTGTATGTGTGTGTTTGTGTGTGTGCATGTGTGTGTATGTGTGTCTGTGTGTGCTGTGTGTGCATATGTGTCCTGTGCCTATGTCATGTCTGTGTGTCTGTGTGTGTGTATGTGTATGTCTGTATGTGTGCTGTGTGCATGTATGCATATATGTGCTGTGTGTGTGCGTGTCTGTCTGTGTGTGTTTGTGTGTGTATGTGTGTCTGTGTGTGTATGTGTGTGTCTGTATTGCACTGTATGTGTGTGTATGTGTGTGTTGTGTCTATGTCGTATCTGTATGAAGAGTTTTTTAAGTCCACTTAAAAATCATAGTAAAAGGGGAGCTGAAAGCCAAGTAGTTATTCTGTTCTGAATGTCACAGTAATCAGAGTGGTTCCACAGTGTCTGTCTCTCATGTGGGGTGGGGGCTCAATCCACAATAGTCCCAATCTGGTGCTGGAATCCAGGATTCTTCCTGAAGAATCACCAGTTCTTATTCCAGGATGAAAGCTTGGAAACATTGGTCCAGCGATCAGCAGAGGACTCATCAGTGTCAGCATGAACTGGAGAAATCATCTCGAAGGCAAGAGGGGAAGGTCAAGCAGCAGAAAGGAAAATGCTCATCCTTTGGCCACGCCCTTCTCAGCTTAGGCTGCTACCTGAAGGTACTGGCCACAGTGGGGCTGGGTCATCCCTTGGCAATCAAAGCAATCAGAAAAGGTCTTCAAGGGACTCTGTTTGGGTGATTCTTATATGTGACAAGTTGACATTAAAACCAACTGTAATAGCTGCCCTGGGGTCTGATCTCTGTCACTTCTAGACACTTTCCTTCTTTTCAAAAATTGATGGTTTTCTGAAACAGGAGATTCTGCTGACAATTCAGAAGGCTGAAATGTGGGATGTTGAACGAAGGCTACACTGATCTAAGCAGATCCCAGAGGAAGTACTAAAGAGCCAGCTCAGCCTTGGAGACTCTGGTTAGAAAATGCCTGCACTTACATCTCTGTGCTCGGTCTCCATAGTTAAAGTACCACATTTTCCATGGTTTGATGAAGACTCCAGAGCCCTTAAGATATGAATTGCTATAATTCCTAAATCAAACAGCATTCAATTCAGTTCCAGACCATTGCTGGGTAATAAGACCGGTATTTCTTATTTTAATTAGTCATTTTCTACTTCTAACAACTTCTTTGACAATCTAGGATTGCTTGTTTGTTTATATATGATAAAAGCCATGTTTCGCTAAAAATACGAATGCTACATTTGAATGTCCATTTACATTTTAGTAGTTATAGAAATAAACTTTCTAGGCCTTTAGATTATAGCTTTTTATAGGCACTGAATACAATCACCTAATCTATTTTAATATTATCCCTTTCAGCTGTCTCGTGAACAACTCCTAACACAGCAGAGATATCAAGTGGATAATGTGAATTCAAGACTAACTGCCTGAATACTCATCAGAAACTGTCTTTTAGTTTGCCTGGAAATTTGCTCCTGACATTTGAAATGTTCGGGATGAATAAATAGTGTGATATGGTCACATAAAAGTATTTTGTGCTGTTACTGGATTTTGAGCGCCTCAAGTGTGGAAACTTATTCTTATCCTTATATCCTGAGTAAAGCACAGAGTACTTGCTCCTTGAATGTTTAAGATATTGACAAGAATATAAAGGGATGAAGTGGTGAAGAATAAATACGCTCTTGCAAAGGACCTGAGTTTGGTTCCCAGAGCTCATGAAAGACAGCTCACAACTGCCTGCAACTGTAGCTTCAGGCAATCAATCTATCTTAGGTCTTTTCTGGCCACTTTGGACATTGACAATCACATGAACACACCCATACACCTACACCTAATTAAAAAGTAATAAAAAATAAATACATCATTAAGTGGAATTTGTAGCATGACTTAAAAATTGCTTCCCAATGTGTATCTGCCAATTGCCAAGAGTGTTCCTCAAAGCACACAAAACTAAAAACCTGTGAAAATATAGTGAGATGTATGAATGTATTTTTATCAAGAGGGATAGATACAATTGTGTGCTCCTTCTTTAATGGTTATATTAATGTGTTTCCTTTCTGTGTCTTATATTTCACATCAGATATTTTGACACATCATTCCTTAGCATGAGCATCCTTGCAGATTACATTCTCCTTACCACAAAAACGTGAAATAACATAGACAAAAAGCTTCAGCTGGGCCTTTTATCGGGGCTTCACTTCAAAGTCTTCCCATTAAACTGCACTGACTCATCTTTATTTGCTGCAGGAACCATAAAAGCCATTTTTCTTCACTGAGTCGCAGACTCAGGAAATTCATTTCTGGGAAGCATTATCCTAATAGTAAACAAATGAGAATTCCTCCAGAGATGAGGGGAAATGGAAGGTGACTGCTTGTGTCCTTACAGGGGAGATAACCCCGATCATCTTCAGACAGAACAATTGTTTCACTAGTTCTAAGTAATTTTGCACTGTTCCTCCCCTGTGAGTACATTTAGGGAGCACTGCATGCCATCCTAGTTTGAGAGAGCCCCCAAGATGCTGCTCAGAGTCCCTAAGACTTTCAGTAAATGCTCAGAGGCCAAAGCTAAACTCTAAAATCCTCCAAACTATAAAAATATACAAAAACGCATGTTCCTTAAAAATTAGACAGAAATGGAGGTGAAATTTCCAGAGCTCAGAATCAGTTTTACTGTTACAGTTATATACAAACAGAGACAGTGGCAAAGCTCCCTCAAAAGCCACCTGGAGTCAGAATGCAGGTTCTCATCTCCACTCCTACAGTTGCAGTGTGTGACTTCAGCCAGACACAGTGTTCCCTAGACTGCAATGTCCTTTCTTCCAAGTCAGTCAGACATACTGAGTAAATGTAGAAAACAATTAGAAATAAAGTCTCTATTTGATTTCTAAGCCATAGCTTCTTGGTCCCCTTCCGTGAGAGTCTGAGATCCTGAGGGACATATCTAGCCCTTGAAATGACGAGACATCCCAAACCTCCTTTGGTAACCCATTTACAAGAAGAGCCCCTGGGTCATTAGCACACCCATACAAGTCACCAAGAAGTAAAGTATCCAGAATGCACTCTTGATTTGTGTAAATGCCAAGTTAAGATCCTAAAATGGTGTGATTCAGGTCCAACTCAAAGAAACAGTTACTTAAAGCCAGGTAGTCAGAGCACCAGAATCTAGGCAAAAACTGCCTGGACCTCGTTGGCCAGACAAATAGGAGAGCAGTTAAACATGTGACTAGAATCACAGAGTGACCCCAGCAGTGCTGTGCTGTGCTACCATGGCTTACAACCCAGTAATGTGTGCCTGCCATCTTAAAAGTCTTGGTAAGCTCTGTGTTTTGGTTCTCTCTCTCTCTCTCTCTCTCTCTCTCTCTCTCTCTCTCTCTGTGTGTGTGTGTGTGTGTGTGTGTGTGTGTTTGTGTGTGTGTGTGTGTGTGTGTGTGTGTGTGTGTGTGTGTGTGTGTGTGCTAGCAGCAGAAACGGAAATGTTCACCTAGTATCCTTAACAGATAGGAAATAGTTCACACACCTTTGTGACTTTCTATGAATGTGTCCACCCTACTGCCTTTCTGATAATGTGGCATCCTCATCTATGGAGAGACACATTACCTTCTTTCATACATTCTCACTCTCAACAGCTAGTCCTAACTCTGTAGTCGGACATGGTTAGGTTTCCTATGTGTGTACATCCCTAACCAACATAGCTGGTGCGGGAGAGATGGGGAGTGGTGTGGCAGGGAACAGGCTAGAGGAAAGAGCCACCAGACGTGCCAGCTAGTACAGGCTCAAGGACACAGGTCCAGTCTTGCTAAACTGAAGCTCTGCCTCTGGTACACTACAGCTACCTGTTAACTTCATTTCTGAGAAGGCTCCACTATTGCTCATGTTCTGTATAAAGGCATGCAGGCCAGCCAGACAACAATGTGAACCCATGTTATGCAGTCATTGTCTTCAGGGAATTTTCTCATTGCCAGCCATCAATCCATATGACCCTTCTCTGAGGTAAGCTGGAAGCCAGTGCCATTTTGTCTCCATTTTTCCTGTAAAGAAATTTAAGCGTTATGTGTAGAATGACTCCTAGGTCCTTATATCAAGGAAAGCTAATCAAATTTGCAAAGCCCATTCACACATATAAGTTCATTTGATGTCTGTTACAGTTACAGAAGGCAGTCTATGTGGCCTATGGGATTCTTCCCATTTTTAAAAGTTGGAGGAGCTACAGCACACAGTACTTAAGGAGGCAGATTCAGGATTCTGCTTTAGTAATTTATCTGGGATTGGGTTTGTTGCTGTTGGTCCGTGTAGCAGCCCCCCCAAAAACTTTTGCATAGCAGATGCCATGATGGAGGTACCATTCTGACCTAAGAGCCCAGCTCATAGACCCCAGTATCTGTCAAAACAGAGAAAAACACCTAATCTATCATAGTCCACAGTTGTAAGATAAGTCCTTAAATGTATTAACCTTGTATTTTGACTTCTGTGGTTCCAGTCTTTGTGAAATGTTCTTGTTAATTGATGGATGTTAACAAGTATAAGGGTTTTGTGCATTAAAAGCCAAGAATAGTAAGGCCCCTGACTACACAATTTGGGCATGAGCCTTACTTTATTCACCAGCTAATGAATACAAACTCTTTTTTTGGCTTTAAGAGTCTGTGCAACAACTCTAAATGGATGTCTTCATCAAATCCCTTCCTTTGGTGCTTAGGGAAACCCACAGAGGAGGGCGCAAAGGGAATATGGAAACCAGAGGGGATGTGGACACCTGAAGAACAAGAACTGAGCAAAACTCATGTGAACTCACAGAGACTGAAGCAACAGGCACAGGATTACACAGGCCTGCACCAGGTCATCTGTATGCATATATATATATATATATGTATATATTACATTATATATATTACAAATTTCAGTTTATCCTTTTTACAATACTCCTCAGTGTGTGAGTGAGTGGGTCTCTGGTCCTTGTACCTTTTCTTGGGGCTCTTCTCCTTCTTTGGGTTTGTCTTATCCATCTTAAATGTGAATGTTTTTGCTTTATCGTAATATATTTTATTTTGTTATGTTTGGTTGTTATCTCTTAGAAATCTATTCTTTTCTAAAGAGACAGAAGGGTAGTGAGAGCAGAAACGGGTTAGGAATTGGGGGAAGTAGAGGGAGAGGAGCTCTAATCGGGATATAGTGTATGAGAAAAGACTCTCTTTTTAATAAAAGATGGAAAAAAGAGAAAAGTCTATTATCAATAAAAGAAATAAAAGAGTCCATGTATTCTTTAAATAAGTTGCCTTGTAATATTTGGTCAGCTTGGTTGTTTGATTTTTTTTTTGTTTGTTTTTTGTTTTTGAAACAGGGTCTCACTCTGTAACATAGGCTAGCCTCAAATTCATGGGGGATTCTCTTGTCTCAGCCTCTTAAATTCTGAGGTTACAGAAATTGATAACTGTATCTGGATTTAGTGACCCTTTGACTTCACTGCCCTCCTCCATACCAGCAGCTGGACAGTCCCAGCCCTGCACAGAGCTGAGGTCCAATCCACTTGTGCTGTTGACTGCAGGTTCCTCTCAACTTGGTCTAGGGACTAAGACCTGCCTCTCCACAGTGTAGGTCAAGGAAGTGACCGCAATACTGACCTCAGAGGAAGGAGTTCCATGGGTTCACAATAAGTGGCTCTCAGACAGCAGTGGCCACATTCACCTCTCTTGTTCCTACAGCTCTCCTCCAGGGAGCCAGTAAATGCACAGATACATGTCAAGGGACCCATCCTAACTGTGGTTGTTTCTAAGATCCAGATATCAGTACAATGAGGAGCTCATAGCTCCACTCAGAACCTCAGATGGCTTTCACTGGCCCTATACGCTAGACCTCAACAGATTCCTTTTTCCATATTTAAAAACAAAACAAAGCAAACAAGCAAACAACAAAAGATTAAAAATAGTATTAGTACTAGTGTTCCCATAACACAAGTATATTGACTTTATATGTAGAAATATTTTTCCAGACCTAAATGTTCATTTGTATTCCTCTGAGCTTAAAAGAACTGAAAACACTTTTGTGAGCTCCTAAGGGTACCATCAGCTCTAAGCCCTGGGTGGAGTTAGCCTCCAAGGCCTTCAGCAAACGATGTTCTCAGCTCTACTCCCCATTCTTTGCTGTCTCGTGTGTCACACAGAAAACTGGAGAGGAAAACCTCTGTCTTGTTCCCGGTGACGGAAGAGGGCTCACCAATCTCTTTTGTGAAGCTTCCAAAAGTTGAGTTATCCCCAAATACGTTAATACTAGAAACTATGAGGGCAGCTGGCTCAGCCTTCCAGCTGTTACAACAAAGGCACTAAACACAGGGAAACCAAAACCCCACGAGGCCTTGATGCCATGAGTGATTGATGATTGATTTCTGTTTCTCTTGCCCCTCCTCTGTTTTTGGCTGCCAACTACTCAGGCTACCTCCCCAGGGTTTCTGGTCCTTGAGTTGGACTGCGCCCTTGCCAACCTGGAAAAGTGAAGCTCAGCTTTCTAGCCTTGGAATCCACTATGTACTTAGTCGAAAGCTGTCTGAGCCTCAGCCATAATTAGCTGTAATGTGTTTATGGGGCCAAGAGAATTTAAAACATGCAAGACATGAGTCAGGACAGAATGATATCAAAATCCTTGTTTGGTTTGGGTTTTAGTCTAATCTCACTAGGTTCCACACACAACGTTGTTTTCCTTGGATATTAGCAATGTAGAGAGAGATGGGGAAATCCCTGCAGGAGATTTATATTCATGCCTAAACCCAGCCAGTCCAGATTCCCTTGTGGAAGGCTTTATATTCCTTAAACTCACACCCTAGACAGTGGGCTTAGCCCTGGAAGGTCACATTTGCTTTCCTATTGTTGGGCTACTAACCCTATAAATATTTGCTCTTTTGACCAATACCATCTTGAAATCGATGGATGTATGCCTTCTGAATATAAGAAAGGAAGAGCCCACAATTAAAGACTAGAGGCAGAAGAGGCTATGACTTTTGGAAATTCTTGGCATTTGGACAGTACTAGAGACACTGCTGACATTCTGTTCCAAGTCCATGAGAGTTTAAGGACCTCATAAGATCTTTACATTTCTATGGTCCAGAAGCTCGGTGGACTTGTTTCCTAATGACAGAACCTAAACTCGATTTAGACAGTAATAAAATAATCAACTAATACCAGTGTCATTTAACAGCCACCAAGATAGGACATTTCTCCTAAAGAGATCTCAAACTACTCCCATGTCTGTTCCCAACCTGCACACCTAATACCACTTCAAAATCTGATGTAACTCAGCATTCAGAACAAATTCTGGCCTGTATGGCACCATGGATGAACCCCAAAGGTGCTACAGTGCTACAGGGCAGGGGGGGGGCGGGTAGTGCTGTAGATGGTGAACCCACTGAGTGCTGAGTCACTTTGATGGAAATGAGAACTTCAGAAGGTGGGTGATCGATCCTGGTGGTTGAACAACAGTGTAAATGTACTTAACTTCATTGGGCTGCACCCCTAAAAGTAGTCTAAAGTGGCGATCTTCACATTGTGCATATTTTTGCTAAAGTTTGAATACAGACTCCATATTTATGTCATTCCTGTGTACTGATCTCTTTCTGGCAAGCCTCTACTCAAAGGCATGCCATAATTCCCAATGCAGCTTATGGATCAACAAATGTGTTCGGAGGTTTTCAAGCAGAGCAAAGCTTCCTGACCTAGGGTCTATGGATCCTGCTCCTCTGGCTAATAAGCCACTGTCCACAGGGTGTGTGGGCAAGGCTGAGAGAGGGAACGTTAGAATAGAGTTGGGGACAGAGAAAAATGGAGACGGGGCAGAAGAAAACAGAATTTATTCTCAGAAGGGACACATTTGGTTCTGTAAGTAGGCTGAGCAGGGCCCCTTCCCGGATGCCCAGTACTACGGAGTATTATACAGCTGTGTACACATAATGTCATAATGTCTATGGCTGTCCTTCATAGGCCCTCACTATGTACAAGACAATCATCAATAATGCATGTAATTATCTCAGGTGGGCCTTACAACAATCCTATGTGGGAACTTCTGTGACTTCTTTTTCCTTTCCAGACTTTAATTCTTCTTTCTAAATATGGTTGAATATACTTACTATAAAATTTAATATCTTGAATATGCCGTCCAACATTGGCTGTATTCTCAGTGCTGTGCAAATATTGCCATCTACATCTAGAACTCTTCATATCATGCCAGTCTGAAGCTCTGTCTGTAGTAGGAGGTTCTGGCCCGGACTTTCGGGCCTAGCCTCAAGGTTTGGGCCCGCAGACCTGCAGACCCACAGAGACACACAGATGCTTATAACAGTTTTAGGCTAATTGGCCTAAGGCCCAGGCATATAACTTGCTAAGCCTTAATCTAACCCATGACTCTTAACCTGTTCAGCCATGGGGCTCAGTACCTTTTCTCACAGCAGCATGGTTGTCCTCTGCTTCTTCTGGCTTCTCTCTGGCATTCTGCTCTGTGCTTTCTGTTCTCAGAGTTTTCTTAGTCTGGTAGCCCCGCCCACACTTCCTGACTGCCCTTAGCCAATCAGTGCTTTTTATTAAACCAGTGGGTGGGACAATTATTTACAATGTAACAACATAATCTCCCACATCTGTCCCCATTAAATCCCAGTTTCCAGTCGTGCCCCCCCCCCCAAGTCTGCCTATTTTATCTGTCACTCTTCTTCCCAGCTTCTAGGAATCTGTGTACAATAAATTCTTCATGGAATGGAGCCATACACCTTTGTATCTGACCTACTTCCCAAGCATGGCTACAAGGCTCCTTCAGGTACAGGTTAGGCCAGAAATTCCTTCATTTTAAGGCTTAAACATACTCAGCTGTGTGAAGGTGCCACATGACACTTGTCATACAGCCATCTCTAGACACTAGGGCCGCATCCATCTTTGGGCTACTGTGAATAATGCTAGCACATGTACGAACAGGATCCAAACACAAAGGAAGATGTTGCATGGTAGGGTGATTATATATAGGTAACGATAATACACTTTAAAATTAAAAAACTAGAAGAATTTGTATAGCTTTTGCTGTAAAGAAACGATAAACATTCAAGAAGATGACCATGTTTAAGCTGATTCAAATATTTCACAATGTGCATGTATACATTTGTATATATGTATATATTATATACCTATATAAATAAACCTAGAAAATATAACAGTGCATTGATACAAACAATTTCAGTGCTTTTCTGCAACATTAAAAAGTCCATCTGAAAGGGGAAGGCAGCGTAATAAGGTCACTGACTGTCACATAGGCGGTGCTTCTTTCTATGGACTCAACTGCAGGTTTACAACGCATTAAATAATTTGGAAAGCGATATATAATGCTTGGATAATTGGGTACCAGATAAAACACACATTACGGAGTGAGGGTTCAGGATATCAGGGCTGAGTGTGTGCTGGGGAGGGGGTGCCACATCAGCTTGAGTCAAACATTAGAAGTGAATATTTCATTAGTAAGTTTAAGTCATGATTTTAGACTGAAACAAGTTTTAATATGATTCAAACTAGAATGTGAAAGCTATATTACTTTTGTGTTTCTTCAATTATTATCATATGAAATTATGAAAATTCTTAAGCGTAAATGAGAGACCTTTAAGAAAGGCTCCCTGTAACTCCACACTGAGCTAAATCATTACCCAAGTTTTCACATCATTTATCCCGTCTCTTTTTTTCCTCCCTTTGTTTTTTAACTGCTGAAGAATTTTAAAATAAATTCCCACCATCTTGTCACTTCACATCTAAGTATTTAGCACATATATATAAAAAATTGAAGTGTCCTTACATAACTAACATGCCATTCTCACACCCTAAAAATTAAAAATAATTCTTGGTCATGTAACACTCATTCCATATTTAAATTACCCAAGTGTCTTAGGGTCCTCTTTTCACGTGGCCTGCATGACTCAAGAACCAAAGAAGATTCATGAACAGTGTGCTCAAAGCTTCTGCACCCTCCATCAGGATGGTCCTGGTCCATTGACTTTTTGAAAATGAGCAAGTTGGTTGTCGTGAATAAAGCCTCTTTTCTGGGATTTTTTTTTCTGTCCTCTTCTCCTTTATAATGTCATTTAATGGCTCTCTCTCTCTCTCTCTCTCTCTCTCTCTCTCTCTCTGTGTGTGTGTGTGTGTGTGTGTGTGTGTGTGTGTGTGTGTATGTGTGTCTGTCTGTCTGTCTGTGTCCAACAGTGCTACATCTTTCTACCCTTTCCACCTTTAGGTATTAGGGGTTGTCACTATGGCAGTGACAATAGCCTTTGCCTCTAAATGGGGCTAATAAAGTGTTCAATCTTGAGTTCATAGTGATATTGTAAAATTCATATTCTAAGAACTTTCCTTACTTCTTTGATTTTTTACCTTTGCGTTTGTTTTGTGCAGAAACTATCTGCTCTAATTTGCATACTACTTCATTCTTCAAATTGCATAAAATAAGCAGGATATAACATTATGCATCCTACCAGTAATATGATTATGGAAGCGCTTTAGTATCATGTTCTTGCTCTGTTTTCAAATACAAAGTATTTCTCCTCTGGAAGCACAGATTAATTGGTGCCCTTCTAAATTCTAAAATCACTATTTGCTATATATTTATGCTTCATAGTATATTTGTTCACTTCCGTGTGTTTTAAGACACTCTATTGACTCTGGAAAATATGGATATGTTTCAGAAAGGGGGAGGTTCCACTTCGATCCCTCTCTTTATACACAGATTTTTCTCACCCTTATCTCTCCGGGTCCGGGTTCTGTTTTAGAAATACAAACCAACAGTTAAATATATCTCCACATGCTGTAATTTGCTACCTGCATTCCCTTGCATACCCAGGCTCTATATCCATGGATAGACCTTTTTCCTTCCCTCCTATGTATAATTTATTTGCATGGACATTCCGTTATTTATTTGCACAAGCCCCTAATTAATGGAGACACCTGGGTTTTTTTTCCAGTCTTGCACTAAGATAAATACACTAAAATGGCTAATTATGTGGATGTGCCTTATTGTGTTTGTGGCAGTCTGGGAAGGATCTCTACAAGGGGGAGTTTCTGATCAAAGAGTTTTGTCATGTATCATTTTTGTAGAGATTACCAATTTTCCTTCTATAGCAATTATATAATTTTACAACTTCTCCAGCAACACCCAATATGTCTTGTCCCCCCACCCCAAGCCTCACCCAAAATCATTCTGACAAACATGAGTATCTCTCCAATATGCTGTCTGAGGGTGCTCTTTCTTTCAACTGATTTTTTCCCTGCCCCCACCTTGTGTGCATGCATGGGAAGGATTCATATGGAGGCCAGTGGTCAACATCAAGTGTCTTTCTCAATTGCTTTCCAACAATATTTTTTGGGGGAGTTTTCTTATTGAACCTGGAACTTGCTATCCTGTGGGTCTTAGGGATCCTCTTGTCTCCACCTCCCTACAGCTCAGATTATAGACACATACTACCATGTATGGCGTTTACATGAATGCTAGGGATCAAATTCAGGTGCAAATGCCCACACAGCAAGCACTTTACTGAGTGGTCTCCCTTTAGAGACTGTCTATTACAGGTTTGTGCAGTCTTCCCTTTGATTGTGTTTATAAATAATTTGGGCTTTGAAATTACATCTGACATTTTGAAGCTATTCCCTGGTCTCAGGACTCAGCTCTGGACATATGCAAGGTTCTGTGGAAACATAGAAGCCTGGGGTCCTAGGCTGAGCTGTTACTAGGCTTAAGCTTAAGTTTAAGCAGCTATTCTGGGTGCTTCCTAGGGTCCCCATGTCAGAGGCTATCTAATTGGAAGTATCTTCGCTGGAAGAAAGACTCAGGACGGTCCTTTCCCTTGGAAGCAGAGGAAACATCCATCCTCTGCTATCTCTAGGGAGAATGTCTGCTTCAAAGCGCTGCCCAGGGCACTTAACTGATATCTCCGTTAACAACAAGTCTGCAGCTTCGAAGATTTTCCTGCTTGGGCCTGGTGGAAAACAGTGTCCTGGGTCAATGTGGGGGTGGGGGTGGGGGCAAAGGGATACCTTAGATTATAGAGTCATGTGCCCGGGCATATCTCAGTTCAGTACAATGAGCCCTTAGAGAAAAACCACCCTGTGCTCAGTGACTAATAACAGCAAGTGAGAAGATTGTGACTTCCCGGAGAGGGGCAGGCACAAGGCACTTCACTTTCAAGTTAGAGAAGGAGAAAAGTGAACACAGCATTTCATCGGATCCCTATCTTATATGACCCTCAACTCTAATCACAACCCAAATAGTTTTAAGATAGCTAACACGCACAAGGTGCAGGAGAATAGCAGGAATAATGTCTAATGTCCTAACTTCCAATGTGCAATAGGGTGATATTAGCTAACAATTATGTTCAAAATGGCTAATAGAAAATATTTTAGTATTACCCGCGAAAAAGAAACAACTATTTAAGTGACAGATAGTCCAGTAGCCCTGATCAGAGCATTACCTGTCAGATGTACTGCAGGCGTACTGAAGTATCCCAGTGGACCTTGTAAATATGTAGAACTGTTATACCAGTTACAAACAGAAAGGTGAAAAATAGTAATAAAATGGTGATATTCTAATGTGTAACTTTCTATCATGCTTTAAATTTTATTCAAAAGTTTCTCTTAGGCTGCTTAAGGCTTCCACACCAGGAAACAGGAAGTAATCAATGATCACTCTCTCTGGACCCCCAAACAAGGGATGAGTGTAGAAGAGAGAGGAGACCAGAGCTGGGAGCTGTGCACTGGGCAGTGTGGGAGGTGGCTGTCATCACACATGGCCCAGGACAAGGGTATAGCTTGGTTCAGTGCTCTGCTGTTAACACTTAAGTTTCTTAATAAATTTTATACAGCGGGTGCTATAATTTCGTTTTGTTCCATTCCTGGGAAATTTCATGTTTTTTATTTTTTCTCCTAAGAACTAAAGTGCTGAATGTAAACCCATTTAAAAACACATTTTTGGTTTTTTGTTTTCCTTTGGGGTTTTTTTTTGTTTATTTGTTTGTTTGTTTGGGGGGGTTGGTTTTGTTTTGCTTTGTTTTGTTTTGTTTTGTTCTTGTTTTTTGGGTTTTTTTGGAATACCTGTGGTTTCAAGTAAAATTGAGTCAGATTGCCCACAAATGGGAACTTACCTCAAGGTCTTCGTCCACTACAGGAAAGACTGTTTGACTCACCAGCATCAACCACTCACACAGGCCCATGACACAGAACAGACAGCTGCTTGTTTCTTCCAACAGTTCTAATAATTAGCCCAGGTCCTTCCCATGTTAGGCAAGCCCTCTACTATTTAGATCTCTAGTCCACCTTTAATTTCTTTTTATTATTAATTTTATTTATTTATTTTACCAACCACAATTTCCCTCCCCTCCTGTTCCCTCCTCCACCTTCTGTCTACCTCTCTCCTCCTTCCCATCCCCTCCTCAGGAAGAGAAAGACCTCCCATGGGAGTCAACAAGGAAAGGCATATTAACTTAAGGCAGAACCAAGCTCAGCCCCCCCCCCCACCTTGCATCAAGGTTGAGCCAGGCATCCCATCATAGGGAATAGGTTTCAAAAAAACAGTTCATGCACCAAGAACAGATCCTGGTCCCACTGCTAGAAGCCCCACAAACAGACCAAGCTGCACAATTGTGAAGACATGCAGAGGGCCTAGGTTGGTTCCTTGCAGGGTCCCTAGCTGTAGGTCTAGAGTCCAGGAGCACTCTTTTTGAGACAGAATCTCACTAGGATGTCCAAAGTGACCTTGAATTTGCTCTGTAGTTCTGACACATGTTGAACCTGTGATCTTCTTGCTTTGGCCTTCTGAAGAGCTGGGTGTTATAATTCTGGCCTCCTAATCCTATGCCAAGATGTTTAATTATAAAAATCAGGTCACATTCCCCTGCAAGACAAATGTAGTAGAAATATTTGTTTGAAAAAGGAGAGAGACATTATATACATACATACATACATACATACATACATACATACATACATACATATTTATATATATTCCAGGCATTTAATTATGTTGACTATTGATTCAAAAGTAAGCCATGATGTAAATCAAAATCGTGTGTGTGTGTGTGTGTGTGTGTGTGTGTGTGTGTGTATTGGTGCTCACAGGATTGAATCAGCAGTCCTCTACTGTGGAAATATTTTAAAATAAAAAACAGTGGAGATATCAGAGAGATCTACCCACAGTCAGTCTAGGAGGATCAGACAGTGGTAACTCACACCTTTAATCCCAGCACAGGGAATATCCCAGGAGTGGTGAACTATGTCCTTAATCCAATCTGAGTTAGAGGTCATTTTAGTTTGCAGAAGGAGTTCCAGGCTCCAGGCAGGCAGTTGTGGTGCCATGCCTTAACTGAGGGAAGAAGGTATTTAAGGCAGGAGTAGAAAGACAGAAAGGCAGAAGAAGCCAGGAAGAGTGAGGCTGAGGAAGCTGGAAGACAGCTGGGTGAGATCTGACTGTGGGGTTTCTTCTTTGATATCTCCAACTTTCCCAGAGATTTGGCCTTGAGTTTCCTTTACTCATGCAACACTTGGCGCCCAACTTTGGGGCACGAATTCCTCCCCTCCCTAACCAAAAAACAGTGTTTGCCAGCCAGAGCAACACGTAATTACCAATAGGCTAGGCTGTCTGTTCTGAGTTAAGCTCCAGTCTTAGGCAGACTGGCCACATGTGTTTCTGTTTCACTCTCATCTGGGTAAGTTTTTCAGACAGTGGCCTCTTTTCCTTGGTGAGTTCTTTTTTCTTTTTGGACCCCTCCTTGGGCTGCTATCTCACTAGGTGGCTGCCCCACTTTACAATCAATTGAATAATCAACAGACAACAAATCTGTAAGTAAATCAATGTTTTTAAAAGAGGGAATTTGTTTAAAGCAATGGAGAGTGCTTGTGATCTATTGCTAGATGATTTGGTATTACAATCAGTGAAGGAAAAGATAAATAAGGTAGATGGGTCTATCATAATGAATATCATACTGATTATTATGAATATTTTTGTTTGATTTCTATTTTATCATTTAAAAAGTCCATTAGTATAAATGCAAAGAAAAAGGTCTTTAAAAAGCCTGTCAAAAGAGAACACAAAGATGTTCAAATTCAAACAGAGGAATATGAAGAACCAATTTCAGCAAGGTCATCTAAAATTAGACAAAAAATAGGCAACATTAATATACCTGTAACATCATGTCAATAGCAAAGGATTAAAAAAAGATTTCTCTATCACTTGGCAACAAGCCAAAGAAATTGTAAAAAGGTGTCCCACCTGTTCTTTCTATAACCAAACTTCATTACCAGCAGGAAGTAATCCTAAAGGTATACATAGAAATGAAGTCTGGCAGATGAATGTATTTCATTTTACAGAATTTGGGAAATTAAGATATGTCCATCATACAATAGATACGTTTTCAGGATTTCAACGGGCAACTGCTTTGAGTTCAGAAAAGGCTGATTCTATAATCACATATTTGCTAGAAGTTATGGCCATCATGGGAATACCTGTACAAATAAAGACTGACAGTGCTCCAGCATATGTCTCTAGTGAAATGAAACAACTTTTTGCTTATTAAAATATAAAGCATATTACAGGAATATCACACAATCCTACAGGGCAAGCAGTCATAGAGAGATCAAATTGAACTCCAAAGGATATGCTAAATAAACAGAAAGGAATGACAAAGACCCCTAGAGATAGACTACATCATGCTTTATTAACTTTGAATTTTTTCAGTGCTAATGAGAAAGGAACAACAGCTGCTGAAAGGCATTGGACTATAGAAAAAAAAAACAGCCGAACTAAATCAGCCTGTTTACTTCAAAGATGTACTAACCTCTGAATAGAAGCTAGGATATGTGCTACATTGAGGAAGGGGTTTTGCTTTTGTTTCCACAGATGAAGAAAAGTTATGGTTACCATCAAATTAATAAAGACTCGATTTGAACCAGAGAAACTTCATGAAACTAAGAATTGATAGCTCATCCACCCATATTACAATTCTTTAAGTTGTAAGAAAAAACAAAGGGTGGAGGCAGGTTTTTGTTTTTGTCTTTACAGAAAACTGGATATATCCATCTTCAAGAAGTTAAAAGACCTTCAAACACTTCAGAGATCCATAGAATATGGCATTTAAAATATTTTAACAATTTAGACTTTTCTGGACAGTGAGACAGGTCTGCTCCTGGCAGCACCATCTACTTCAAGAGAAAAATGGGCATCAAAGAAACTCCACATGGAGTCTACTTTCTTTGTGGCAACAGTTAGCCACTGGACAAGAACCTGTCCTTGACAGTATGCTATTTAAACTGGACATGCAGGTTCCCTAGAAAAGTGACCTCTGAACTTTGACAGAACAAGCTGAGATGGTCCTTCAGGTTCCTGCTTTTCAGAGAAAACTATCAGATATTCTTCAGGACATAGGAGAAGCGACTGATGAACTATACAAAAATGGGCAGAGCAGATTTCCTGCTTCACTGAAATGAAAAGAGACTCTGGGCCTGTAGGCTGAAGATGGATGCCCCAACTTTATAAAGGAACTATGGGTGATGGTCCAGGCAGATAGATATCATCTCTGTCATTTATAGATTTTGAAAGTTACTTGCACTTCCTGTTTACTTGGGTAAATATTATTTCCTTGTTGTGTCTCTGAGGTAGTTGAAGATGAGATAGTTATAGTTTTCTAGTGACGGTTTTAGAAAGAAATCTGTAGTTAAACTGTATAAGTTTAAGAGACATCAAAATAATAGTTTATAGTTAGTAATACAAGTTAGAAAGAAAGTGAATTAGGTATAATCCTTTGGTCTCATCAAAATAGAATAATTAATGAAATATTTTCTTTGAATTGTCAATTGTTAATGGATCGGACATTATTCATTCATTGTTTGTATATATTGTATATAATTATTGTACCTATTGCATATGATTTTTCTTATGTTAGCTATAATCTTTATTTAAATTTGACACTAAAGGGGATATGTGGGGATATTTTCAAATATAATAAAAACAGTGGAGATATCAGAGGGATCAGTCTAGGAGGATCAGACAGTGGTAACTCACACCTTTAATCCCACCACAGGGAGTATCCTGGGAGTGGTGATCTACGCCCTTAATCCAGACTGAGTTGGAGATAATTTTAGTTTACAGAAGGAGTTCCAGGCTCCCAGGCAGGCAGTGGTGGGGCCACGCCTTAACTGAGGGAAGAAGGTATTTAAGGCAGATACAGAAAGACAGAGAAGGCAGAAGAAGCCAGGAGGTGCTAGGCTGAGGAAGATAGAAGACAGCTGGGTAAGATCTGACTGTGATGTTTACTCTCTCTAATATCTCCAACTTTCCCAGAGAGTTGGCCCTGGAGTTTCCTTTATTTGTGCAACACTCTACTGTGCTGAGAGAGCAGATACCACTTTGAGAGGTAACCTGGTTGATCTATAAGACTTGAGACCATCACAGCAGGCCGTATTTGCAAATCCTCGGGTTGATTTAAAGAATACTGAAAAGGAAACAGAAAAGTGAGCATCAAAAACTAAACATAAAGAAAGCACAAGCAATACTTATTTCCTTATTCAAAGGACAATTAATTACAGGTAAGTGCTGTGCTCCAGGTCCCTTCATAAGCACAGTGGTTCCAAGAGAATAATCACATGAACCATTTTTAGGAAGCACTAGTCTTTACAGAACCAATATAAATCACCTCTTTCCTTTACCACCGGCTCTACTGCTAAGAAGTTGTATAAATTTAAAGACATCTTTCCTAAAGCACATTTGTTGGAGCTGCTTGGTGATCAGTTGAGGGCCATGAGCAAGTGGAAGAGAGGCAAATCTTCAGGTATCTGATCTGATTTATCATTCTCTTGGGAATTAACAGAGGATAGACCTAGACAGAAATTCTTCTGGAGGTTGCATGGTATTGGCATTCGGTGGGTGGATGATAGAACCTGGGTTCTGCTGTTATCAGAGAAGATATTGATTCTATCTGCAGCATTAAGCTGCAATGTTTCCTTCATCACTATGTGACTCTGTGATTTGGGTTCAGTAAATCATTTTTCTGTGGCTGGTGTGATTTTCTTCCTAGGAGGTATCAAAGCTATGTCCCGAAGACTTGGGATTGAGTTTTAGAATAATGAAGAGGAGATCAAAGATGTTTAGGAATCCGAATTAATTGTTTAGGATAAAGGGGAAGCATGGGTCTTTTATTTTATTAGTTGGATAAGGTGTTTAAGAGATAAGTAGTGGCAAGTGGAACAATACAGATAAAATCAGAGGCAATTTCAAGAAGGAACAGAGAGGAAATTAGCAAGAACAGGATGCTTTTTTTTTCTGTGGGGGAGGGGTGTGAGGGGTGGGCTGATGGGGAGGGGCATGGAACCTTAGGCTTTGGCAAGAAAGGGAAGGGTCGACCTTTGAGTTACATCCTCAGACCTGACATTGTTTAACATAGATACCTGAATGTTGTCTACAGGGGAGATTGGCTTTTACCAGACAGAAGTACTTCAACACAACAGGATATTATATTTTAAGATTAAGTTTTAAAATTGTGTGTGTGTGTGTGTGTGTGTGTGTGTGTGTGTGTGTGTGTGTGTGTGTGTGTGTGTGTGGTAGATGGAGTACATATACATGAGGGGCCTGGAGAAACAAGAGGATCCTGGGAAGCTGATGTTGCAAGTGGTTATGAGCCTCCTACCATGGGTACTGAAATCCAAACTCCAATTCTCTACAAGAGAAGTATATGCTCTCAACCATTTCTCCCACCCCCATGAATGAGCACTATTGGAAGGAGGGGATATTCATTTAGATGTATCCATCCATAGAAGACAATTTATGAACCACAAGAGTCATAAGTCCAACACACTCACAACCTAGTTCATCAAAATACAGAAGGTATTGAGGCCGAGTGCCTTTCAGATAGCTCTAGACATCTGGGAAGAAATAGTTGGACTACATTCACCCAGGAATAATTGAAAACCCAGAACTTAACCATGGAAATACTCGAACTTAGTTCCTAAAGATAGCTGTAATTTTTGTGTATGGAATGAAATAGCCAACAACTAACCTTGCCACTCCCTGGCTGCTGTCACACCTACAGCAGTGGCCTTACTAACACTGCAGATTGAAATGGAGCTTCAGGCAGCAGGTGTCCCTCCTACTTCTGTTGACATGTGAGAGTCTACCTTGTCCTGGGCTTATCTAGGCCTAGGATTTGTACTTGGCATCCCCCTCTTTGTCCCATGACTTCCTGGAGAGGCTCTCTGGGAAAATGTCATTGGGCGATGCTGGTTTCCTGTCCCTCCACATGACTGCTGGATCTGGGAGGTAGATTTCCTTCACACTGGCTTTTATTATTATTATTATTATTTTAATCTGGAGAATGCACAGGAGCCTCTTGCCTTGTAATACACAGTCTGTCTCATTCATAAAATCTTGTCCTGGAAAAAGCCTCATTCATTCCCACAGAAGAGCCGCAGTTGGGAGGGCAAGGGCATTCAAAACCTTGGGAGATAGCAGACAATAGCAGAGTGCTTGGCAGCAGCTCCTGGGCTGCGTTAGCAACATGTACCGACGCCAGGAAGGATAAAACGCTGCTGTTATTTACTTGTCTCTTAGGAGCAAAAGAGTCTCTTTGCCTCTAATATAGATGCCAAATCCTCAGGACCCAAGTGAGGAAATGATGAGCTGTGTGGAGGATTGGCACGAAGTCCTGTACTCCGAGATAGTGAGGCATTTTGCTTGAAAGCATCCGTTGTTTAAAGAGAAAACGAGAATTGTGGGATTTTGTTGTCAATCAAGGGTCAGCAGCTTCCTCTCCCACTGGACGTTCACACACAAGATCCCCAGTACCCTCCTCCCTCATCCTGCCAGAGAGCCCGGCTGTCCTGTTCTTTGGCCACCAAAGGCAGATGCTTCCCTTTCGGGATCTCATCACAGGCAACTTCAATCTTACCAAGGCTTCCCACGTTAGTAATCGCCAAGATACTAAACATGACACAGTTCAGATAAATAAGGCTTCCATCCGGCGTCACTGCTTTTGCGGAGAGCTCTCTAGAATCTGGGGCACAATAGGTCCGTGTTTATTCATCTACCAGTCGCATAATGTGACCGATTTACAAGAGTTAACTGGAGTGGTAATCTGACAGAGATGAAGAAGCCCCTCACTGGTGCAGTCACTCACACCATCATATATATTAGTTGCCTTCTCCAGGAAGGCAGTGCGGTCGATAATTGGAACGCTTTTATGTCTAGTGGTTCTGACAAACCTCTTCTTCAGGTCACATATGGGCGGTCTAGCTCTCAGCTCAGCCCAACAGTGGCAAATAATTTAAACTGAGAAAGTATTGTTCTTCTCGCATTGTGGAGCAAGGGCAGTTCAAGGGAAGTGAGACTTTGGCGCAGGCTACCTGCTGCTGTGTTGTAAGATAAGATGGACATGATACCAAGTTGGGAGTACAATTAAATCTATTTTGCACCAATGTGTTGCTGGACAGATGAGTTTCCACATGACAGAACTTTATGATCTTTAAGGTAGACTGAACTAATAGATTGGTGTGGAGCACACTGAAGTTACCAAGGATGAGAAAACAGACAGAGGTACATTTGAACTACAGGTTTCTCATATGCCCCGCGTCATGCTGAGTTTTTATAGCTCCTGGCTTTCAAAAAGCCTGTTTCAAAGAGGTTTGCGCTAGACTGGGCATGCAGTTTTGCTCTGCAGATATTGTCGATGCCGATTTAGTGGAATGCAATTAGGAAGCCTAAATTAAGTGGTAATGGAGAACCAGCTCTTGAAACTGGGGTTTCCACGGCAACCACTGCTTACAATACAGCCTTCAGTTCGTTTTCCCACTTTATCTGCAAATGCACAATTGAGCTTTAAAACAGCTCAGTGCTGGAAAACGCACTGTAAACAACTGTTTGCAACGAGAGTTTTACACTGTCTTTAAATACAACAAACCATCACATAAAATTTACTTGTCCGCACTAATAATGTGAAATCTGGGTTGCTGATCGGGTGAGGGATTTTTAAAATGTGTGATTCCTTTCCCATCATCAGATTTATTTTTAAGGAGAGATGTCACAAGTCATTAGGTCGCTTCAACTTTGCTCATTCCTGCTCTATTTTCAGCCCCCCCCCCAATCTGTGTACTTCAAACAGTCCTACATTAAAACGCACTTTATCAGCACGCAGAACATTGTCTTAAATAATCACATGATGTTCTTTGTCAACATTCTCTTTATTCTGGAAGCGCTTTGTAGATTCTTTTTAAAATATTTCCCCCAATATCATTTAGTAGACATGCAAGATCTTCATATTCACCGACTCCGACATGTCCTTTCTTCGGATGAGACCAACATCCCATCCCTCTGTACATTTAAAGGCTAATCAACCAGCAACTTGTGTCAATTCTCACAGACAAGGCAGCTGAAATACAGCGGGGGAAGTGGGTGCATTTTCCAACACCCAGTTGTTTAAAGCAACCATGGGGATTTGCACCTTTGTAAAATTCATTTTCTTCTATGGTAGGGAATCCATATTTTATTATTTAGTGCTGGTACTTTTGTTTCCGTGTGTCAGGATTATAACCACACACCCATACTTTTTTGGGGGGTGCACAGGTGATAGGGGGCACAAATAGAGTATTGAAAGGAAGAAAAAAGGGATAGAACTGGGGTCTCCTAGCTATAACATCTTGTTTAATTGCCAGTCTTAACAGGGTGATCACTGGAACATGTCCGGACACAGCCAAACAGCTGGTGAAAAGTCATGAATCCTCCACAGCGCAGAAGGTAATGTTCCCAGCAGTCCGTGTTCTCTCAAGGTTGGCATATTAGACATGCGTTATTTTTTTACTGTGAGAACATGCAGGGAGAAAGACAAGGAGAGAGAGAGAGAGAGAGGATGAGAGTATGTGTGAATAAGAACTGCTACTTGTATGGTTTGGGTGGGAAGGCTACATTCTGGTGTCTGGGGTTATATCTGCATGTTAGTGTAATATGTTCCTTATAGCCTTGGAACATGCCGTGTAGGAAGTCTGCTCTCCATAGTAAGTATGTCACTCAGTAGCGGATGTACCATAGAGCCCTGACTTCCTGCTAGGCCTTCCGTTTTGACATCAATTTATTTAAATGACACAGAAGCCCTATTAATATTTTTCCATTTTTAACTCTTTGGTGATACTCTTAAAGTGGCTCCTATAATTTTCACACTTGGGAAATATAAATGTTGAATAAAACCAAAAAGAACCACATAAAAAAGTGGCTGCTATTTTTTAAGACTCCTGATATTTTTCATAAGTATCTTTTCCACTTGCTGTGTCACTGTTATAGGCTCAACCGAAGCTTTATTGTAGCTCTTTATTATAAAAACTCAATCACTCATTTACCATATTTAAGACTTTAAACTTGGAGAAATTTTATGCATTATTTTGTTTATTTATAAGCATTTTAGCCAATCCTGTCCAGGCCCTTGATGAGAGATGCCTCTTATGTTTCCAGTGCCTTAAGATAAAGGGTCAGACTCCAAGAGAAAAATCACAAAGCATTCACAATATTTGTAAAGATGTCCTTTTTCAAAATCAGTGGCTGTTTCCTACAAATATACAAGATCACACACAGGCTCTTCTTGTCTTTCCATGATGTGTAAATTGATAGATATGCATTCAATTCTTTTTGACAAATCTTCGGGGCAAAGAGAAAGTTTCCAGTGTAAAAGAATCCATTGCATATTCCAATAGCACATTCTTTGAAACTAAATTTTCAGACTAGGCATATGTTTCATGATTTACCCTCTCCAGGGAGTCAGTTTGAATTAGGCACTAGAGGGTAGAGGGTTACACTTAAGAGAAGGCTGCAGAATCAGTAGTTTGTACTGTCTTCCTGGCTTAACTCTTTTTAAGTACAAAAAAATAAAAATAAAAAAATAAAAAGCAAACATGCTCACAGTGCCAGAAACAACTTTCAAGACCCCAAGAAGTATGTACAGACCATCCCTTAAGTGTCCACCTATAGACATGCTCCTCTTCCCTGTACACAGCAAAGGATGTACAGTATCCTGCCATGTCCATCTCTAACCCGTGGCTTCCCTCCACAAGCCCCGCCCTAAGATAAACAGCTGGCTACAGAATCATGGTAAAGTTACAGTCATTTACACCTTTTTTCCTAATTCTAATTAGATATTTATCTCAGCTCTCTTCTGCATACTCAGAAGTTGTGTTCAGGATACACTCCAAAGGAAGCTAGCTGGAGACGAGGCACATGTCTGCCTTGGGCTGATTTCCAACAATTCAAACTTCAATGTAAGTAGTGGGGAGGTTGCTCATCAGTCTCCACTTCTGAACTGTAAAGTCACTGTGTAGACTTGCCCCTCTGTTCCATGAGCTACAATGAATGTGAGTACAGCCCTTAGGTGAGTGTTCTGGAAAGACAGGTTGAATTTTGGTGGTTTGGTTCTGTTTTAAGTATTCAACATACCTGCTTTATCTTTTCTTAGGATATGAGTGTATAGGTACCCTTTCTCAAAGAAACAGGGATTGAGATATCATTTTACCTCTTGTGAATATGAGGTCAGGACAGATGGGTGGGGACATGAGTTTAGTGTGTTTTTATTAGAGCTAGCGTGCACAGGTAAGGTTCCCAGAGGTTAATGCAGTTTCCAATGTTGTCTGCCATGAACTGCAGTAAGTGAAGTAAATACAGTTCCTGAACAAGATGGTCTCTGCTTTGATTACATGAAAATGCTCCTGCAGCCCCTTTCCTTCAGGTGACGTAAACATCTTAAGAATAAGCACAATAAATATGTCTCTAAGCATGGTGTATTGTGATTGTAATTAGCTCTTCTTCCTTTATGGGTTGCATGCATCAGATTATGTCTAATTACTCCCAGGCAGTTTGCTGGGTTCCTATTTTTGTGAGAAGTCTCACAATACATCTTTACAGCCATAAAGACACTCATTTGCTTATACCGAGGCCTTTATGCACAACTTGCCTCCTTTCTATTTGAAGAGAAAAATTAAAGATGAACATCATTAGGAATTTCTCTTTAAAACCAGCAATCTATGCATACTGCAAAAATCAGTGCCTTACAGGCTGGCTAAAATTCTGCAATAAATTCTTGCATTTAGAGACTTTTCCATGGCCAGGTAGGTGGTCATGCCACAGAAAGTGGATATTTGTGATGCTCTTATCTCTGCTTAAAATATTTAATTGCTTTTCCTGCACAGGGTTGGCTTGGACTGGCTAGATGCTGTGTGACTGATGAAGGAAGTCCCTGAATTGGACAGACCAGGAGTCCCAGGGTGCAGGGTGCTATTGTTAGGAAACCTGACCTGAACTGTGTCAAGTTCAATTTTGGTAGAATTTAAGGTTATATTTTAGTAAAGACAGATGCAACTCGGTTTTCTGTACTTCAAACACTTGTTTAAATAAAGGCTTAAAACCCTCTAGGAAGTATTCATGGTTTATAACTTTGTTTAAATTTTTCAATTTTTCTTTCTTTTTTTTTTTTTTTTTTGTAAATTCAGCATCTCTTAGAATTCTTATTTTCAATCACATGGAAGGACATGCCTCTTGCAATTCTGTGGACGAACTTAAAGGCCTAACTTTCAAGCTTATGCTATTCTTTTGAAATTTTGTTGTAGTTCTGATATTTTTTCTCTTTCCTTTCCTCCCTCCAAACCTCACAGCACACCCCTGCCTACTCTCCTTCAAATTGGTGACCTCTTTTTTCACTGTTTTTGTGTGCATAGATGTATATGTATATACATTTGTATTCTGAAATACAACCTACTTTGTCTATGAATTGTTACTTGTATGTTTGCAGAATCTTTCAAGTTTACACCTTGCTCTTTAGATTTTTTTTTCTTCTCTATGCTTCCATTTCTATTAGATTAGAGTCAAGGAATCAGCATCTAAGATCAGGTGCATTTGAAGTGGCTGTAGTTGGGGCAGCTTGAATCTCAGCGTCTGATACTGACTTGTACATGTACATTATTTTTATGACCTAAATAAAACCTAAGAATTTGTTTTTTTAAATATTCGTATTCACATACCTTGGGGAAGGAGCTAATTTTTGCTTTTGTCTCTTATTTTTTGAAAATATTTACCCCTTTTTCAGAATTTTTTTTTTTGTGCTGCAAGCCCTAACATCTACTGTATTGCTTGTACAAAGAATAGGGTGTAAAACTTTTTGTTTTCAAAATATATGAAGAAGAAAGGAATGTTTGTCTTCCAGTCACTTGGTATAGCCCTTAGTGCACAGTAGGCACTTAATAAGCACTTGTTGAAAAAGAACCCAGCAAATTTAAAGACATATAAAATCATATAAAATGAAAGGCAGAGCCAGTAGCCTGATAGTCTGAGTTCAAGTCCAAGAACTAACATGGTAGAAGCAAAGAATCAGTTCCTACGAGCTGTCCTCGGTTCTCCAAACCCATAATGTGGTGTGTGTCACACACACTAACACACACACATAGTAGATATAAAAATGTTAAATGCATAAAACCATATTTTATTTCATTGTGAAAGCCGCATTTTTAATCATTTAAACACTAGCAAAATTTAGACACCACAATTCCAAACTTCACCAAAGATCACCAATAGCCCAAGATCAAGATTTCCAGATGTGTAATCATTACCATACACTGGATAGTAGACACAATTAGTGATGAGTATGACATGTCATCTATTCAGGTCCACATTAAATCACAGTGACAATGACAATGATGATGTTGGCAATGAAAATGGAAGCCACAATTATATGAGCTCAGTGCTTTACAAACATAAATTTATTTGCTCCTTATTATAGCTCTGGCTCTGTAGTCCCAGAAGGAAATAGAAATAAAGGAAGATTTAGTAATTGATTAAAGAAAGAGATGGGTCCAATGTTTGAGGCCTGGCAGCAAGCCTCATCTATTACTGTTATTATAATAAAGATGTGTGTGCTGAATTTACTATCTTCCTTGTGGCAGATTACCTATGATTGAATCATACTCGGTTCTTGGGGAGGTTTATTAGTCCAATCTTTGAAGAAGCTGAAATGCTAACTTGTTCATACAACCTTCCACCTGCATTACCTTGACTCGTCTGCCAACCTAAGACCCCTGAAATACATCCACCATTAATCACTGTTCACTAAAATATCTCCTTAAAACATCCCTTTCTACTTTTCCCCAGTGCTCACTCACAGCTCCCAACAGGGGAACCCTGCTCCATTCTTCCTTGTGTCTGTACAAGGACCTAGCTAGCTTTCCATCCCTTTTCATATATTGAACCCCCCTTAAACTATATCTTCACCTCAATTTGAAAAAATAAAATGCTTTAAGATTAATAAAAGTATATACTTAAAATTAACAAAAGCATATACTAGATTGTCTCATACCCTAAAACCTGATCCAGAGAAGGGGAGTTACGTTTAACGAGCTGACTCTCCTGCATTGGTGCATGTCAGAGATTAAGATACACTTATCTTCTCAGTCTGATCTGAGAGGAAACTCTAGAGGATGTCTGGAGATTCTGACTCTCAGATTCCGCCAATGCGACAAATAGGCAACCCATGGGAAGTTTTTGCTTTGCCACCCTTCCCTTTAAAGGATTTTATCTTTTTATAGTCATCCCACATTCTTCCAATATACAAATTAATTTCTTCCAACTTAATCTGGGCCACAAAATATTTCTTTTGCAGGGACAGGGTGACGGCTCAGTAGGTGAAGGAGCTCGTGACATAAGACTGTTGACCTGAGTTCTAGTTCTAAAACTCATGTAAATCTGGAAGGAGAGAACCACGCCTCTGAGTTGTCTTCTGATCTCCACACATGCATTGTGAAAGTTACACCTACATGTATACATTGTACACACACACACACACACACACACACACACACACACACACACACACACACACAAACAATACCCCAGTAATAAATTAAAATAAGGTTAAAATTAATATTCCTCTTTCATTTTGGGTTTTTCAATAAGACAATATGAACACCTGAACCATTAGACAGCTTTCCTTCTTGTTGGTGCCTGATGCTAGGAATAACTGGAGAAGGGCTTTGTCCCTGAAGAAAGAATCCTGTCCTGGTTGTCAAAATCCTAGTAGAGAACACAACTGAGTGAGATGGATCATCAGGCAAGTGTGTCGCCATGGTCCTTCACCAACAGACGGAATTGAGCTTTATTCTGTATTTGTTCCCCTAAGCCATACTCGGTAAAGTCTACATGGAAAATACACATGGGAATAGATGTATGACATTCAACCAATATAGGTATATGCTTATCTTCTGATAAGCCTAGATAAGCTGTGAGCGAGCCTCCTAGGAAGGGTCTTTATGAGGAGTTCTTTCATTACTGATTTTCGAGTTGGAAGAAGGCTAGAAAAACTTGGTATCTAAAAATAATACTACATGATATCACATACACGTAAGTGCTCTGGATACTTGGGAGAGAACAAACACATGGCTGGGGAGGGAGTGTTAGAATTTGACACTAGAGGCAAATCATGTACTTTAAAAGAGCTATTAGATAAAGCCATTTATTTGTTCATGTGGCAAATATGTATTGAGCACAAGCTACTAGGCACATCAGAAACCTAGGGCAGTGAATAGGCTTAGCAGTAGCCCTTGGGAAACATGCAGTCAGTTATAGAGGTCATGCTCCAAAGAAAATACTTAAACACTGACCTGTCTGTGAACATCTATACTGTATTACCATGCCAGCCTACTTTGGAGTTTGAATGCTCTAAACCTAAAAGATAGTGTTTGAAAGATAAAACCAAATTTGTCAAACATTTAACATCATAATCCACCTTTCAAACTTAATTATGTGATATTATGCATCCTATTCTTTAAGAAGTAAGAATGCTCAGGTGTGTGCTCTGCACAGAGAGAGACATGGAGTTTTGAGTGCAGCATTTTCTCTGCCACTAGATGGACAACAGCAGCAATAAAAATAAAATAAAAACCATCAGCAAAATTTGTTTGTTTTCCAAATGGAGCTTCTGTGAAGACTCCCGGTGTCTTAGCTAGGGTTACTGTGGCTGTGATGGAACATCATGACCAAAGAAATTTGGGGAGGAAAGGGTTTATTCAGCTTATTCTTCCATATCATTGTTCATCATCAAAGGACATCAGGACAAAAACTAAAACAGGGCAGGAACCTGGAGGCAGGAGCTGATGCAGAGGCCATGGAGGGGGCTGCTTACTACCTTGTTCATCACGGCTTGCTCAGACCACTAGCACAGGGAGGGCATAACCCCCCCAATGGACTGGGTCCTCACCCATCAATCACTAATTAAGAAAATTCCCTTCATCTAGATCACGTGGAGGCATTTTTTTCATTCAGTTGAGGTCCCTCCTTTCAGGTAACTCTAGACTATGTGAAGTTGACATAAAACAAGCCAGCACACATGGTTACCTGTGCTGTTATCTGTGCCTATATATTCGCCACTCACCTAATGATAACATAGATTAAAAAGCTCTTACAAACCAATAGGGCGAACATGGGTACACCGATATTAAAACGTAGAAAATAAAGAGATATTCAAAACTAGGAAGGACTATCAGACTAAAATCCTCAACAACAAGGGGGTTAAAATAACAAGAACAGAGCTTCATCTATCAACCTGATCAAATTACAAAGATGAGGTAAGACCCCGAGGAGGCCCACCTTCTCTCACTCTGCAGGGCCACTACTGGCTGCTTGCCTCATTTGAACGCAATACAACCTTCTCCTAATGTGACTTCCTGTTCTGAAGAGACTGAAAATCTCAGTTTGAAACCAACCCAGCTAAGCTTGCAACATCATTTAACATGTACCAATCAAACACAACAGAAAGAGTGATGGACATTGTAGCATTCATCTAGCTGCTAAAATAAATGTCCCTGAATGGGAGAAAGCCTTTCTCATGACAGAGAAATGGTGATCCCCTGGGCCTTACAGTTACTCCTGAAATCTGAGTGACAACCTCAGTCTCAACTGTTGTGATGGTTCAAGAAGTGACTTAATACTTAGCAACCAATACCCTTGCTTGGTCCACCTGGAGTAAACTCCTTTGTCTGTTCCTCAATGATAATACTTCAAGTAATTGCACCTGACTAAGTGTGAGAAATAACTGAACCATGTAACTGAGAATCTGGGCTTAGGAGCTGGAGAGGTGGCTCAGCAGTTAAAAGAAATTGTTGCTCTTACAGAAGACCCAGGACCCACATGGTGGTTTATAACCATTTTTAACTCCAGTTTCAGGGGATCCAACATCCTTGTTTGGCCTTTGGGGACATTGTTTGGTACATAAGTATTCATGCAAACAAAATACTTGAACACATAGAGTAAAAATAAATCTGTTTGTTTGTGTTACTTTTAAGCAATCTGGAACTGGATACTGTTAGCAGATGGGGATGGGACATTAAACTTAGTGTCACCTGTGAGCGCTGAAGAATACTCAGGACAAGGTTCTGCTGAAGGGCTACCTATATGAACCAATGGCACAGAGAGATGGGTGGGGCTCTGGAGTGTCGGCCTCAAGATTTCTGACTATATAATGAGCCTAAAGAAAGACAGGGAGACCATGAAGCTTTGTCCTCTGTTTTGGCAACAGGTTTTAAATAACTCAAAGTTAAAGGAAGACATGAGCTCAACAGTTATTAAATTTCAGATGCTGACAGCCTGAGGTTGCTGAGATAACTCAGTAGGTATAGTGTATGCTTGCAGTCACGGGGACCTGAGTTTTATTCTCAGAGCCCACATGAAAATTCTAGCAGGGTAACAGTGATACACTGACTTCTGATGCTCTACTCGTAGATGAGCATCTCCTTCAACCTTGTGGTAGATGAGAATTAACACTGAGACTTAAAACGGTACAATGTGCAGTGCTCAGTCTAAAATGGGTGTTTTCATCCAAGCCTCTGCTCAAGTCTCAGGGACCTCTGAGGAAGAGGAGGCAGAAACATTCTAAGATCCAGAGGCAGTGGGTGACTCCAAGGAAACAAGGTTTTCTAAATGACAGTAGGATTGATGAGCGTGTAAACATAAGCAACTGTAGCAGATCTCTCAGAATCTGTACAGGTTCAAGACAGATGGGTCCCTAGTCAAGAAACTCTTTGCAACTGATACCTGCTGACAAGACAAAATTAGTTTACGCTAATAAAGTATTGCAGGGTTTATTAACCACAGTTCAAAGCAAGCCCTGTATCTGTGTTTGTGTGTGTGTATGTGTGCATGTATGTGTCTGTGTGTGTCTATGTGTGTATGTATGTGTATGTATGTGTGTAGTACAAGATTTCTGACCTGGACTTTCCAGCCTTGCCTCCAGGTTTAGGCCTACAGACCCACAGATCCACAGACCCGCAGAGACACACAGATGCTTTCAATAGTTTTAGGCTGATCGGTTTAAGGCCCAGGCATATAACTTGCTACCTCTTTACCCTTAAACTAACCCATGTCTCTTATCTTGTTCAGCCATGTGGCTGAGTACCTTTTCTTAGAGCAGCATAGTTGTCCTCTGCTTCTTCCGGCTTCTCTCTGGTGTTCTGCTCTGATTCCTCCTGTTCCCAGAGTTCTCTTAGTCTGGTAGCCCCGCCCACACTTCCTGCCTGCCTTTGGCCAATCAGCACTTTTTATTAAACCAGTGGGTGGGACAATTATTTAAAATGAAACAACACAATCTCCCACATATATGTGTGTGTGTCTGTGTGTATATGTGTGTATGTCTGTGTGTATGTGTGTGTATGTGTGTATGTGTGTGTATATGTGTGTGTATTTGTGTGTGTCTGTGTGTATGTGTGTGTCTGTATGTATGTGTGTGAATGTCTGTGTGTATGTATGCGTGTGTATATGTGTGAATGTGTGTGTATGTATGTGTGTGAATGTGTGTATGTATGCGTGTGTATGTGTGTGTGCCTGTGTGTGTATGTGTGTGTATATGTGTGTCTGTGTCTGTGTGCATGTGTGTGTGTGCGCACACATTTTTTGTTTCATTTTTTTTTGTCATTTTTGTCTTACTGGCTTTGCTTTGACTTTTATTTTCTGTTTGCTTGTTTGAGAGGGGCTATAAAGAGAAACAGAGACAAAGACAGAGACAAAAAACACGGCATCGGGTGGTAGGAGGTAGACAGATCTTAGAGGAGTCAGGAAGAAGAAAATTATCAAAATACATTGCATGATAAAAAACTAAGCATAAAAATTAACTGAGATAAGACTTTAGAATAATATAATTTTTAAAAATCCTGGTCATGGTGATGCACTTTTACTATCTGCTCTAGGGAAGCAGAGAAGAAAGGAGGGTCCTGTCTGGAATACTCAGTGGACAGCTAAGATGGCCGAATTGATGTGTTCCAGACCAATCAGACACCCCATTTCAAAGGAGAGGAATAGTACTCCTGACCAAATTTGTCTCCTGGCATTCTCATGATTACACATTTATGTTCATGCTGATGTCATAAGCATGCTCTATCAAAAACCGAGATGTACATGTTTGTCTTTGTGTTTATGTGTGTGTATGTGTGTGTGTCTGACTACAAGTGGGGAAACCCAGAATAGGTAATGTCAGATGTATTGAATAACTATAAATCCACAAAATACATTAGTTTCAATGGCAGCAATTTTATAAATCCTCCCACCTAATCTGATGACCAAGGCAGGGACAGTTTCTTTTATTGCAATCTTAGTTACCAATTCTAACTCTATATCACACACCAAACAGAATACAGTAAATATAAATATATGTGCATGTATGTTGTTTGCAAGTTAAAGCAGCTACAGAGGAGGTCCAGAGGTTTTAGAGGTAGGTTGGTCTGTATAATCAACCAGAAGCAAGACAGGCCAAGAACTTCTGCTGGACTCAAGGGAGACTCAGGGTTGAGAGGAAAGATGAAGTAAGCTTCAGAGATAAGAAGCACATGACATGCGTTGGTTTGATGGATCAGGGATGTGACAGTAGGTGGGCATCAGAGCAGGGGAGTGAGTGAAGCAGAAGCCCTGCTGAGATCTCTGCATAACAGAGAAGACAGGTCAGTGGGTACCACAACTTCCATGATGCTAAGTGTCTGCTACTTTATAGTGGTCAGATGAGGGAGTCACACTCTTTCCCTGCCTGATCTACACACACACACACACACACACACACACACACACAGAAAGAGAGAGAGAGAGAGTTGAACAACCTTACAATTTATATAAGCACTAGAGATCTGACTGCAAGTGGGGAAATCCAGAATAGGTATAGGGAACTAAAAACATCTGAGTGAACCCAAATGATCTAAATCCCCATATTTTGCTGATTTATCCTTTCCAAGAGAGGCAGCCTTCCTTCCACTGAGAAATTAAGCTTCCTCTGTCTTGATTGAAGGCCCCTAAAATAACCTCTTTGGGGACTGTTTCATAGCAGGGAGATACCCATGTTTCTCATGTCCCTGCCTACTGTAGTCATGCACTGCTTACTGACAGGGATGTATTCTCAGAAATCAATCATTAGGCAATTTTGTTATCGTGTAAACCTGATACAACAATGTACACAAACTTAGAAGCCATAGGTTACTCAATGTGGGTGTTTGATGTGAACAAGAGATATAAGTTAGATATGATACTGCATGCTTATTATCACATTACTCCATATGTGAACATAGGAGGATCGCAATTCACAGCCAGACTGAGCTATTAGATCTTGTCTCAAAACACCAAAGGCAAAGGGTGAGGCTCATTAGTAGAATAACTAGCATATGTGAGTCCTGGAATTTCATTTCCAGCACCACAAACCAAAGAGATAAGGAATGGACATCTATAACATCACTACCTCAGTAAAAGGATAGACTGCTCCATAGGAAACTTTTGTTTATATAAAATAAAAAAAAAAGTAGACTGTGAAATAGCATGGACACATAATAGATATTCAATAGCAGCATGGCTGCTCATTGTTCATTATTATGTGATGTGCATAATTGCACTACTAAACATTTATAAGAATGGCAAAGCAGTAGATTTACAACAATATTGCCACAGACGTGCAAGTAATGTGGTTTGCTATGATGCTACAATGGCTACTGTGTTATTAGGCAGCAGGGCTTTTTCAGCTCCACTATAATCTTATAGAATAACCATTATAATACGCAGTCCTTTATTGGTCAAAATGTCATTATACAGTATGTGGTTATATTCTTACTCCTTGGAGGATTATGACTAGGTACTGTAGAGGAGGGGACCTGGGATCAGCAGAAAGAACTTATATGTAGGAATAATATTTGTGGAAAGAATAAAGTGTGAGTCAGCAGTAAATCATGTGATTTGCATATTCAACCCCTTGGTTTGGGGAAGGAGAGGAGAAGGGATGTGAGGGGAGGAGATGTAGGGGAAGGAAGGGACAGGAGAGGGAGGGGAGAGAAGAAGAGAGTAGAAGAGAAGGGAGAAAAAATGGTTGAAAGAATTGTAAGACCTTCTCACAGAATGGTAGTGGATGGTTAGACCAGCATCAGAGCTTGGATTGGCTCAAACGTCCTGATAAGATGTATTCCCCACCTGTTGAAGTGATGCCATAATGAATATTTTTTATTTTTATCTGTTCTTATTCATCAGTAAATTTGGTAAAAAAAAAAATAATTATGTTCATTAAAATTATAATATGCAATAAAATTATAAGTGTCAGAAATGTTCAAACATTTTATATGGTAAAATCAATTATAAAATAGTATGTAAACATATCTCTGTTTTTCTTTTTTAAGAAAGTAGATCTTTATTCACAGCTACACACACACATTTTATGAACATTGAAAAACTATATAAAATTGTAAGTTTGGACTGATAACCCTTCTTACTTTTTATTATTTTTAACATAAATATATCACTTTGTTTCAGAAAAAAATATCTAATTACAATTTTTAAATGAAAGGTTTGGGATATATGATAGAGGACTTGGCTAACATGCACAAGACCCATCACTGCTAAATAAACGAATGATTAATTCACCAGAGGTTGGTTGTTCTGTCTCAAGTAATTAGGCTATTTGACTGAATAGCAGCCTATGAGAAATATAAGGAGAAATATCACTGGTATGGTGTAAAGCAAAGAAGATAACCTGAGTACACTGGAGGAAGGTTCCTGTTAGATGCACAACTTTTGTTGTGCACTCTCTTTCCATCACATCATCTCAAAGAGCCCATGGTGGTTGTATACAGATATGTACAATGAGGACAGGAAAATACATTTCAGAGATTTTCGGATACTAACTCCAAATGAATATCCATTCTTGGGGATCTAAAATGCTATTGTGGTTCACCAATCAAAGGATGAGTTATGAAGACAAGATGCAAGTAGATCTCTGACCCCATCTTGTGCTGAGCACTTCTGTTCCCAACTGGATTCCCTGGTACAAACATGCAAAGAAATGAACTGGTGCATGAGCTGTGTTCCCATTCTGTGCTTCATACAAAACATCAAACCAACAGCAGTCTCACACATCACAGATAAAGTCATGGAGATTAGGCTGTCTATCCTAGGCCCAAAGAAACAAGAGAGCTGATGCAGATGGCATCCTCACTCAACTCACCCATGTAGTCTATGAAAAAGAAAGGTGGACCTTGAAAAATGATGTTGGATTAACATAATCAGATGGTGATATTAAATACCCCTGCTGCTTCTAGGATAATCTCATTATTGAAGCAAATCAACAGATCCTGGTGCCTAATATGAATCTATCAACCTGACAATTTTGTTTCTTTTCCAATAACCATAATTCACTTGAAGCAATTTGCTTTCACTTGGAAGTACATCTTCACTGTCTGATGACAGGGTTGTGTCTGTTCTTTGACTTTTTCCTAATCTATTCCACAGACCCTGACCACATCACCACTGCATTAGTTAGGATGATAATAGCAGATACTCTATCTTTGGAGAAACAGGATAGAGAAGATAAAAATGCAAAGATTTTCTCTCTACCACTATTAAAAGTTTTGCTATTCCACTATTTGGAGCCCATAAGAACAGCCTCCCTAAATTCACCCTATGCCACATTATGATCCACCCTATGCTACATTATGTGCTCTTTAACACAATGCCTCATGAAGCCTCTTTCAATTTCAAGGGCAAAAGCCTCTACATTTATTTAAGCAGTGGTCCAGTTAACAACTATTACACAAGGACACCATCATATTTAAGAAAGATCCAGGGCAAAAGAAGGCCCTCCAGATGGCCCAGTCCCCTGTAATCATTTTGGCTTTGAGATACAGCAGCCGTAGTTAGAAACATGGAGTGAAACACTTGTACAGAGTGCGGGGAAATTCTGAGGAAAAACACACACACACACCCTTCAGTGTGTGCTCAGAGGACCTTGAAACAAAGTTATGTTCTTGTGAACATGGTTATCATTCTTTTGAGACATGGTGCTTCGTGTACTTACAGATCTCAATAGATTACGTGCCTGACTGTGGGATAACAAGTAACCAGGTGTCCTGCACTGGCCATCAAGAACTGGCTGTCACCTGAGCCATGAAGCCATTAAGCTGGATGTACCCAGCACTCAAGCATGCCAGCCCTAAGCCTCATGGAGAGTTGGAAAATTGGGGGGGAGGAACTTAAAAAACCTGTTTTAGAGACTTTTCTGTGTGTTGATGTTGGTTGTACTCAAAAGATGATGTTGGTTCAGCCATCACACCACTCTCCAGTAAAGAAGATGAAGAAGAAACTTCAAACAGAAAGTTTAAGAAACTATCTTCCCCTCCCCCATTATTTTTATTTTGTGCTTTCTCTAGAAAGAGAAATAAGCAGAAGTATAGACCAGGGAGTGGTTTCACCATGTGACCAAAACTTGAGATGTGAATGCTGATTACAAAGAAGCTTGGCAGATAGGCACATGCTCACAGTAGAAATGTCTAGGGTTTGTGGGGAGCAAATCTTCATAGGAAGGTCTTGTAAAAAGAGGATCTGTTAATGTCTTCCCAAGAACCCTACCATTTCCTCCTGGGTTCAAAGTTAAGTGGCCATAGTAGTGCACATGGAGGGGACACATGAACTACTCATCTAAGGTTGATGTCTCTGGTCTAAGGGCTCAAGAGAACCATCAGGTCAGAGAAAAGATGAGCGAGAACTGAAATTCCTTCAATCCAACAGAAGCAGCAGCATCTTACCTGGCATGGAGTCATGAGCGTATGATGCTTTCATTTCAATCTTCCTTACTTATCACACCAACTGAAAAATGGCAACCTAGAAAAATGACAAGTGTATTCCATAGTGGCAGTATATCCTCTGAATGGATAACCCACATTTGACACTGTTTTCCTCTTGCTGAAAAACAGCAGTCAGGCATCCAAGAAAGATCTTGGCCTTTTATAACACACCCACTACATCTGTGTGCAGCATTGGCTCTAGCTTTCCCAAGATAATAGTTCCCAGGGAGGAATTCCTGCAGAAGAGATTTTAGCAATGATAGATGGTCTGCCACTTGACACTGCTACCTCTCCACAACTATCCTTGGTGGCCCTGACAAGGCATCCATTTGATGGTACAGTGTTCCTGCTTGAGTTGCTTCCTGTGGGAGCACTGGATGCTTATGAATGACAGGCAGTGCATGTAACAAAACTGCAGGATTCTTTACCTCTGAACTCCACCTAGAACAGCTCCTCCTGCCCCCACCCCCCACCATGGCTGTACTCTTTTTGCTTTTGATTGTTTACAATTGATTAATAACTGATAAAACACATTTGGAAACATGTACCCCAAATCTTTAAATGATGGGTGCTCTTTAACACAGCATTCTCTACTAGGATCTTGCCTAAAGAAAAGACAGACATGCATGAGTCCTGGAAAAGAATTTACACATCCTCATCTTTATTTTAATTCATAAAAATGCAGCTTCACATCAACCAGTTACAAACAGTTACTAAGCACAAAAAAAACCCTTCAGAATATGTTACTTTTTGACAATGAAGAAACATTTTATAGACTATAATGGGAATATGTTCTTCTCAAAGAAAACCAAAGAAGACAGGCACTTTAGTGTCTAAGTTTCCCTAAGAGGTTATTAATTTGTATCATAATTAGAAAGGATGACAAGTATTGACTAATAAAATGCTTTAAAAAGCCTAACATGGTCCCTCTAAAAAATAGGGATGAAAAAATTAGATACTCGTGTGTGAATGAATGAATAATGAGTGTAAATGAAACTATATCCTCACTCTTACCTTGTAAATGACACCCTGAAACTACTAGGGAACAAGCACTTTAAGATGTAGGCACTAACCAAGGACATACTGAAAGACCCTAGTCATTCAAGAAATAATGTCATTAACTGACAAAAGAATTTCAGGAGATTAAAAAGCTTCCAACAAAGACAAGTTAACAGCAAAGACAAGTTAATAAGAAAAATAAAAAAGAAAAGAAAGAAAGAAAAACCTACAGGATGGGAGAAATTCTTAGATTTCCATACAATATACAAAATATTAATATCTAGCATATACAAAGAACTCAATAAATTCATCAGTACAATTAATAAATAGGTTAGTTAAATTTGGACAGGCCTCAGGAAATGGATTACAAATTGCCAATGAGTCTTGTAAAAATGTCCAACACCACTACCCACTAGAGAAATGCAAATTCAAACTACATTGTGATTCTATCATCCAAGTAGAATAATAGTCATTAAGACTTTTTAATTCATTATTTCTAGTTTGTGCTGCTTATATACTCTTGGGTGTGGATGTCTATGAGAGCACTGTCAATGTATCAGGGGCCACACCACTAAAGAAAACTAAACTAGCTCTTCATTTCCTGGCAGTTACCCATAGTTCTTCAGCTAGGGTCAAATTTCATGCCCTGCAGTCAGATTTTATTAAATATACAATGTATCACCACAATGCTCACCTTCTCCCATGCTAGACTTTTGTGTGGCTTGGTCTTGTGTAGATCTTGTGCATAATGTCATGACTACTGTTAGTTTCTATGCACCATTGCCCTGTTTTTGTCTGGAAAAGAGTTTTTGTTTTAACCATCTACTTACTACCACTGGCTCTTCCAATCCTTCCATTCCCTCTTCCTCAGTAACCCTGAGCCCCGAGAAGAGGTGCTAGGCCAGTATAGAATAGTGGGGATAGATCTGGGAGGAAGTGGGGGAGGGGTGAATATGATGATAATATAATGTATAAAATGTTCAAAGAATTAACAAAATATCTTAGAAAAATGAGAGTTATCAAATATTTCATAATAAAATAATAAGATATCTAGATAAAATCTTAAAAAAAAAATCAAATGTGTCAAGGATGCAAAAAAAAAAGGGGGGGATTCCTGGTTCAAATGTAAATCAGTCAGGTCACTTTGAAAATGAGTGTGGAAGCTCTTTTAATCCTAAAAAATAATCTGCCATTGACTTAGCTCTACTATTTCTGTTCATTTACCCAAAGGATTCCATCCAAGTCAATATATGACAGGGAGATTTGCATATCAATATCTGTTGTGTAACTATTCATACAATATTTAATTTATGGAACCAACTTGGTTACCTGTCAAAAGAATAATGGATAAAGAAAATATGGTATATACACACAGTGGATTTTTTGTAACCAAGAACAAAAATGAAGTTATGTGATATGGGTAAGAAAATTGGTGCAAATGAGAATAATCATATGAAGCAAATTAAGTCCAACTCATAAAGATAAATTTCATGTGCTTCTTCTCAGCTCAGCTTCCTACATTGTTTATAGATGCATAAAATCTATGCTAGGATTTGTCTGACTCTGTGGCTGTAGATCCCAGTGAGAAGAGCCACCAATGTTGAAAAACAAGAAACATAGAAATAGTTGTGGGAAAATGAGTAGAAGTCCAAGGCTTGAGATGGAAAAACTGGGTCTTCATCTTGAACATATTATTCCTATCCAAAAGCTAAAGAATGAATCTAGTTGAACACCAACCTGAGGACAAAATATGGCTCTCACAGAGTCTGGAGTTAAAGGGACAAATTTAGTACAAGTAGAAAGTCAGGCCACCTTCGATGTAACAGGAAGCACGGATTCCCCTATGATTTCAAAAGATCAGTCTACACCAGAACAGCATTCATGAGATTTCGAATTTCTTACAGATTCTGGTCAGTTATAGATGGAGATAGTAAAAACTGCCTTAAAGGGAAGAGTTCTCTTGGCTACATTTCTATGTTATATAGTTAAAATACTGAAACCTAAAGGCATTTCTGGGCATTGGTGGCACACACCTTTAATCCCAGCACTCCAGAGGTAGAGGCAAGCAGATCTCTGAGCTGGAGGTCAGCTTTGTCTACAGAGTCAGTTCCAGAACAACCAGGCCTACACAGAGAAATTCTGTCTTGAAAACCTGAAGGAGTCTTAGAGCTGGTGTTCAGCCAAGGTCACTGGACTCACTTTCTCCTTCAATGGTTTCACCATCTGGCACCATCCCTTCCTCACTATAGGAACAGACAGAGAGACTCAGCCCATGGCAGCTCTGGAATCTGTAAAATACTCAGCTTTCTGTGGATCCCATCTCCAGTGAAAAAAAATCCATGGAACTCAAACCCTGGGCCTTTGTGAGGCTCTGCCCCATTCTGTCCCAGGCAGGAAAAGAACCTCACACAGATAGGAGCTTGCTATGACTGGCTCATCCTTTCTCCTCAGAGGAAGACCAGTGAACAGAAGCTGAGCATCAGCTGAAACTCAGCTGAGTGAGAAGAAAAGCCTCTGACCTTTCTTCAGTCAGACACACCTCATCTTACGCAACAGGTATGCTTCTTAAAAGGAGATAGGGGTGGAATCATTTAAATGCATACACCACTAATTTTAATTCACTAGAGAACTAGCTACTTGAAGGAACCCTGTTGTAAATCCTTTCACAAACTAAGGAACATTTAAGTAATTATCCTTTAATTTATGTTCTCTATGAGGTAAACTATTTTAATGTCTGCCTTTCTTAATTTGAGGCATACCCAAATTTATAGTATGCCTTTAGAACTCATTATGGATAGAAATGTATATCTTTCTTCATTAATTGGGGGAAAAACCTTGTATTTTGGTGTTAGAGGCAGAAGACACCTATTATTCTGGCTATTTTTTTAGGATAGGAGGGGACTCAATATGACTTGGGATCAAACTGTCTCATGTTTTAAAATACGGTGTGAACACATGTGTCTTAAGTTTCTATGGTCACTATGCAAACTTTTAACCTTTCTAGTCTATATTGTTTGGTAATAATTTGTTAATAATGTGTGTTTTAGTTTGGGTTTCTATTGCTGTGATGAAACACCATTACCAAAAGCGAGTTGGGGAGAAAAGGGTTTATTTGGCTTGTGCTTCCACAGCGAAGCCCAACATTGAAAGAAGTCAAAACAGGAACTTAAACAAGGCAGGAATATGGAGGTAGGAGCTGATGTAGCCTACAGGGTGCCACAGTGAGTAACCTACAGGGTGCCATCGTGAGTAGCCTACAGGGTATCACAGTATGTAACCTATGGGTACCACAGTGTGTAACCTACAGAGTACCATAAGTTGCAGTCATATTTGACCATAACCTTGCTATAGCATAATGTGTCCTATCTTCTGAGTTTAGTATTTTCTTTTGTATCAAATATGCTTGACTTTGGTTTTAACTTATCCATGCTCAACCTGATCTTTACCTGAGGGGTGATAGGCTCTAACAGATGTATATACCCTAAAGTCATAGTTCTCAGCCTGTGGGCCACAATCCCTTTGGGTGTTGAATGACCCTTTAACAGAGGTCACCTAAGACCATTAGAAAACTACAGTTATAAAGTAGCAACAATGTTATGGTTGAGGACCACCATGAAGAACTGTATAGAAGGGCTGCAGCATCAGGAAGGCTGAGCACCACTGCAATGGAAGGAAATACCATCTCTAATTGGCAGCTTGAACTTGCCCATCAATGAAAGCGCTTGTTCAAAACAGACAGGAGGCAGGGTTCCAGGCTTTGTGAGCAGTGCTTCAGGTGACAATGACAGAAGAGCTCAAGCTCTTGTGTGACATGATTGAAGGGCAGAGACCTTGACCCCAGGGAAAGGCGGTGCTGTACTCTGTAGGAATACTAATCATCTACATGCAACCTTCATCGTTTCCCCATAGATCAGAGCTAAGACAGTTTCTCTCATATGTAATCCATGACTCATATCATGTCACAACCTCCCTATGCTCTCTTCTGGTCAAAAAAGCCAAGAGAAGGTGATGGATTTAGGACCCTTGTATTTAGCCTGGACATATGCAGCTGGAATAAAATGGTAGGCAGTGGAAGATGTTAATGCTTGTGTCAGCAGCTCTCCACAACACAAGCCAAAAGTACCTCAAGAACGCTATCCTTCCAGAAAGGTCCAGAAAGTCATTAGGATGCCTCCAGATCATGATCAGAGCTGCCACCAAATGGCACAGTATAGATCCTGATTGGAGCCAATATGAGACACCAGACAGCTCTCACTCTCTTTTTGAAACTTAAGGACACAAAGGGATGGTTGTGTCTGTTTCACTCACAAAGGTAGTGAAATTCTAATTCCCAGATTGACTGTATTTAAGGAGGGCACATTGACAGAAGTAATTATGGTTTCATGAGGCCATAGGGATGAGTTTCTGATCCAGTCAAATTAGTGAATTGGGCCCAGAGGTGCGTGTCTTTAATTAATCTAGCATTCCACAGGCAGAGGCAGGCAGATCTCTTTGAGTTCAAGGCCAGCCTGGTCTACAGAGCAAGTTCCAAAACAGCCAGAGCTACACAGAGAAACCCCATCTCAAAAATAATGATAATAAAAGAGTTAGTGTTCTCAGAAAAAGGGACAGCAATCTCTCTCTCTCTCTCTCTCTCTCTCTCTCTCTCTCTCTCTCTCTCTCCCTCTCCCTCTCCCTCTCCCTCTCTCTCTCTCTCTCCCTCTCCCTCTCCCTCTCCCTCTCCCTCTCCCTCTCCCTCTCCCTCTCCCTCTCCCTCTCCCTCTCCCTCCCCCTATCCCTCCCCCTCCCCCCTCCCCCTTTCCTCTCCCTCCCCCTCCTCCTCCCTCTCCCTCTCCCTCTTTCCTTCTAGTATATCTGTACAAACAAGCAGCCATGTGAGGACACAGCAAGAAGCAAGAAGTCAGCTGTCTACAAGCCATAAATGGTGTCCTCAGCATCAGAAACCAGCTCTGACAGCATCTTGATTTTGACATTAGGACTCAGGATCTGTGAGAAGTGAGGAAATGAAACCGGGATTGTGTGGGAGCATAGTATACTGGGTGCTTGCTAGATTCCAGTCCTGTGCTACACATTTGCAATATGACAATCTGTTTAATCATAAACAATGTCAAGAAATCTCAGAGAGCTTCTTTTCACATGGAGGAGTCAGAGATGTTACATAACTACAACGCTTTACAGCAAGAACAAAATATGGCTTTGCTTGGCTCCCAAGTTCTGGTTTCTTATCATAAAAGGTGTGCTAAAGAAAAGTACCATATTTAAACTCATGACATAGGAACACTTAATTTGTTCTGGTCCCGTTGGATTCTCTGTCACAATGTAGAATCCAATTTAAACTAATTAAACATCAGTATTTTCAGATCTGACCTGAGGATAGATTGAGAAATGAGTCCAAAGTTTTCATAACTGTGAAATGCCATGTAAGCATAAGACCTTTGGGTAGATACTCATTACATTGTCAAAGGACAAAGCTTCTGGATGGCGGTGTTTATTCTTCTGCAAACAAAATGAGGACTTTGTGGTTTTCAGGTTATAATTACAACATTTTTTCCTTCCCTTTTTACCTCCAAGTGCTCCTATATATACCCATCCCCACTCTCCTTCAGATTCAGGGCCTCTTTCTTCTCTAATTGTTATTGCATGCAAATGTATCAAATATATATGTGTGTGTATGTATATGTATACACACACACAATATTACTTGTATGTATATTTTCAAGGTTGACCAGTTGGCACTGAAAAACTAATTAGTGTGTTCTTCCCTGGGAAAGGCCTCCTCTCCTGCTCCTGGCTTCCTTTTCTTGACCATAGTTATTTGTATAAGGTTGAGGCCTTGTGGGCTGTCCCCCATCCACTTTGTCATGCCCATTGGTTACATCTATAAAACACTCCCACATAGAAGGTTCAAGAAACATTTCAGAAGAGTGGGCAGAAAGATTGTAAGAACTGGAAGATCACCGAGTTTGCTGTGAGATTGTGTCTCCTAGAAGCATCAGAAGCTACACCCATAGAGTCTCACCAACATGACTTCCCAAACATGAGCTGAGCAAGGATGACAGGAAATGAGTTTTAATGCCAATCTTCTCAACAGTTAATAATTTTTACAAGAGAGTTTAAATTTTCCTGTATAAAATGGACCCACATTAATGGTGGGTCCATTTCCCACCATTAATATGCTGAACTATTAAGCTCCATGAGAAAGTGCACAAAGATGAGACCTTTAGGAAATAATGAAATAGAAAGTGAGGGGCTTTGAGTGGATCCTGTCTACATGAGAAGAGGAAGAAAGCTAGCTGTCCATCTCTTTTGTCTGTGCAAGTACAACAGGGAAAGACAGCCATTACAAAGGAAGACTTGGGCCTTCCTCATACATGGCTCCTGCTAGCACCATGATCTTGGATCGCCTAGATTCGATCCTCCATGGTCCAGTTGCCCAGAACTATTAGAACTGAGTTTCTTGTTTAAGCCAACTGTTCAACAATGTGTTTATGCTAGCTCTAAACACTAATGTATGTTTACCACTTGCACTGAGAACCTATTTTTCTTAAAAGATTTCCAAGTAAACCTTGTGAGAGAAAATTGATCTTCAATCCATGGTGTAGCCACTGCAGCTTTATCTGAAGTGTGAGGATGTGGATAAGTAGTTATTTTAAACTGCTCAATACATATGTGTTAGTGCTATATTGGGTTACTTTGTTTATCTCACATGACAAATTGTTTTAAATGTGCATATAATTTTGTGATATCTTATTATTGGCTAAGGCATTACCATTGGGAATCTCTGTGAATTATTTTGCTCTGGTTAACAGAAAATACATTTGCACTTGTTTCTTCTGGAATAAAAAAAGAAAGAGAGAAAAGAAAACTTAACTATTACAAAGGCCAGTCTTGTATACATAACAACTTTTAGGCTGGCTGTGACTATATGGCAAGACCTTTTGTTGAGTGAGTGTGTGTGTGTGTGTGTGTGTGTGTGTGTGTGTGTGTATGTATGTCTGTGTGTCTGTGTATCTGCGTGTGTACATAGATACATATATATGCATATATATAATTCATTAATATGAAATCTGAATTAATAAGAAATAGGATAGGATAAAATTTGAGAAGGCAGCAGGCTCATATCAGTTAACTGCCACCCTAGTACAAACTCAAAACCAATCAAGGTCTTGAAAACCACAAGCAGATAAGGAGAACTATGTGAACCCCAGCCTACCTCCTCTATTGAGCCCTGACACTCACAAAGCAGAGCAGTCCTGGCTCTTGGGAAACCAGTAAGTCTGACTACAGCACTCGACCGGGGTCTTCCCTGACAGTGAGGCTTGTCTTCCAGGTCCTGCTTCCCAGATCACATGTACAGCAAGTTTGCTTGGAGAGTTAAGCTCCCAAACTCATGGAACCAGTTAACACTCTCTGAACAGAACAGTGAACACCAGCTTATACCGATGCCTCCGGTGTCACGTGACCAACCAACTGTAATTGGAAATATTTTTTAATGTATCTATAGTAAATTTGCAGGGATGTTTCTCATGATGGTTGACTAGCTCTGCAGTCTAACATTCTCTGTACATCATTCACCATTAGTGCCTGTGAAAAGCAATATCGGGATTATGTGAAGTGTATGGCATAGGTTCTAGGGCAGTGCTGTCATTTTATACAAGGGACATGTAACACACACACAACACACACACACACACACACACACACACACACACACACACACACACACACACGCACACTTCATCCAAACCCAATTCCAGAACTACTTTTATCCTTCTGCACACACTAAATTTGAGTCTTCATACATTTGGTTCTTCAGTGGCCCACATTCCAAGGCACAGTTGCAAAGTCAACTGTCCCTAAAACCCTTTCCATCCATGGCATAACTTCATTTGTTATACATGTTTCAGGTTTTATAAGTCTAGACACTGTCTGTAGACATGTTTGTTATCTGCATACTATTTACCAAGCAGAAAGTCTGTAGTGCTATAAATATAGACCAATATCAAAGAGTTTACTAGTTCAAATGTTGTGGAAATCTGGCTAACAAACCTCAAAGATGTCATATCTTAATTCTTGAGCTCTGGGAGCATGTCCCTGATGGCAGATGCTTCCATCACATGCTTCTAGCACATCACATGTGCTAGAGCTGAGAAATAGCAAGATAGAGAGTCAATCCTGGATTGTAGGACTGGACCAGTACAGCCAAAGAAGGCCTGCAGGGGTTCAGACCAGAGAGGTGGGACCACAGAAGCAGAGGTCAATGATGTAGCCCTAAGCCAAGGCCTGTGGGTGGCCCCAAGAAACAGAAAAGAACAGATTTTTCCTTGAACTTTCAGGGGCAGCATCTGTGAGAACCCCAGCCTTCGGTCCTCTGAGAACTACACTGCACTTCTGACTAAACAACACAATGAATAAACTGGTGGCTGTTTTTAGCAAACCACCTCATCTAAGGCAACTTGTTAAAGGAACTGCAGAAGTTGAGAAGTCGCCCTTATTTACACAACTCTGAGTTCCTCTAAAGCACAGTGGGTCGTGACCATGTTTTACTCCTCCAAATTCTCACTCTATATACAGCAGATAAATGAACAGGAACACAGTAGGACACTAATATGAGTAGGTGTCACTGAGGACTCCTCTGTCAAATACTGCCATCGCCTTCACTGAGGTAAGAACAGGGCTGTGGTGTTCATGACATCATAGCTTAACGGTGGTGAGGTCTTTCTTAAGTCCATTTAAAAAAATGTAGCCACCATAATTCATCCTCATTTGTCAGCATTTAGATTTAGATGTGTGACTCACTGATAATTGCACAGCCCTAGGACATCACACACCAGCCACGTGTGCAACTTGTGTCTAATTTTAACTTTAAAATCTCTGAAATTGGTTCGGCCTTACTTTTTCCAAAACTCATAGTTTAAGGCATTCTTAGGTGCTAGTGTTTAGATTAAACAGAAAAACGTTGTGAAAGTCACAAATGGATGAAAACACAGATTCTGTGATATCAACCATGCAGCATCTATAGTCATGTTTCTTGGGCCTGTTTTCCTAGAAGAAATGTTGCCCTATCTATCTTCCCCAATATAGAGCATGTATTTTATTTTTTTGTGGGTGGGATAGAATATTTTATTTTAAGAAAATGAACACAAAAGATTAAAACCCAAGAAAAAGGAGTTGGAAATCAGTGAACAGGAATAGGGCAGGCAATGCCAGCAGCACACTGATGTAGATCCATTGGTTTTCAGAGAAAAGAAGCCTTCCTTACTCCCTACACATTTCCTCATGTTCCCATGTAAGTCCAGCAATGATGGGCATGTAAGTGATGGGTAGAAGAAAAGGACCACTTAATGCCCTGGATTTCCTTTGACCTTGAGCTCAAATTGAATTAGAGGTCATCACTGGCGTCAAAGAACCAAGCCAACTTAGCTGGCTTGGTTTCGTCCCTAGAGTGTCTTTGAGCCTAGATGTCTGGCTTTGCTCCTCAGACCCACAGCTCGCACATACCCTCTATAATTACGAATGGTCTTGTTTTTCCTGAGCTAAGAGAACATTGTTGATATCTAGAGTTTGTTGCTGCTATTCCCACTATAAGTCTCTTAAAACGTTTTGCTTCATCATGTTAAAATAATTTAAGTTAAAGACTCTTCACACATAAAAGACTTATGGTGAGATGTTATACATACATACATGTGTGTGTGTGTGTATGTGTGTGTGTGCGTGCTCACGCGCACACGTGGTGTGTGTGTTACTGTTTATTAAAATATCATCTATACCAAAGGGGGAAAATGACCAATTTTCCAAAGGTCACAAATGGGTAAAATACAAACTCTATGGCATATCTATTTACATTTTCAAATATTAAGCAAGCTTTTGCTTCTCTCAAAATTATCTTGAACCAAAAGGGCCCAGTCATCCCTGGAAATCCAAATGTCAGTTAAGTTAAATGAGGGAAACGGAAGGGAGATGAGAGGGAGCTCTGGTTTAAGTAATAATCAGACTGAAGACCCACATTAAAGCTTTTTGTCTTGTCTACTCAATGTTTATTTTCCACCAAGGCCAAAGAAGTCCTTACACATGATGCTGTACACATCATGACAGTCAAATCCCAAGTCCCTGGGATGACAATGGGCAGTGACTCCACCAGGCCCTTATCAGTGCATTTCATCTAGAACCTTCACTTACTCCTCTTTTTCTATTGTGTGTGTAGCCTCCTCCCTTATCACACTCACTTTCTATTGAAGTGAAGGCCAAAAAAAGACCAAGAAAATACAGTTATTTGGGGGAAGAACCATCTTAGGAATGACTGACCCAAGGACACCACAGACTACACAGTCCCAACCTACGGTCTGATATCATTTGGGTCTGCAAACCTCCTGCTTCACCACAGGCCCATGTATTAAAGGCTCCCCTTGGCACTACTAAGAGGTAAGGCCTAGAAGAAGGTCATAGGTCACTTCAGCAAGGAGGCCTTCAAAATAGAGGCCTGGTCTCCCTTTCTCTACTTTTTAATAGGCTGCCTTGAGGTTCCTGCACACACACACACCCATAGCATATTGCACTGCCACAGATCCTCAACAACACTCAATCATTCATGGGCCCACAATATGAGCCAAAATAAACCATTTCTCTTTATGAGCTTAAATACCTCATGTATGTATCACAGTATGAGCCCATTACCAAGCATACAACCACTTAAAGCCAGGACCCTTAGCCACACAGCGCCATACACCCTGTCTCTGTAAACTGAGCTGTGTGTATTGGTACCTGCTTCCTCACAGACCTTGATTCTACCTGAAAGGGCTGCAGGGGAGTGGTAGAAAATTAAGTAACAGATGAATGTCATAATTTAAACGCTATGACATGTGCAGAGTATAGTAGAGTCACAACACACAGAGATGAAGCCTCCGGGACACCACAAAAAGATCCCTGGAAGGTCTTAGCCAAGTTGAGACCTGGCTGATGAAGAGGCAAAGGGGGAAGAGGAAGGATGGGGGGGAAAGTGGCAGTAGTAAAATGGGAACAAAAATGAAGGAAATGAGGCTGAAGAAATTGGTGGGAGTCAGAATGTGCCAAATCTATGTGGAGAGACCCAGATTTAGCATTGCTGCAGGGTGTTGAGGAACATGGCATGCCTAGATGTGTCTCAGAATGTTCACACTGTTTTGCAAGATGGTAAATGGAGAGGGAAGAGGGATAGAGAGAGAGAGATGATTAGGCTAGAAGACAGTCTTAGTTGTCCATGACACATTTTTGAATAGAATATCTACTACTTGAAGAATAATAGAACCACACAAACAAAAGTGTCCTGTTCAAGCTCTCACTCTTTTAGAATGAAATTATCATGGTTGCAGAAACACGTCACTAGAAAGCAAGGTAAGTGTTAAGAAGAAAACAGATGTTAGGGAAGTTGTGTAAATTCTCTTTTAGGAGGGATTTGAAAGAAAGGCCAGTTGGGGAATAGTGGTACCTTACAATAGTGATGCAATGGACAGTGGAGAGTGAGTGCCTGGACTGGTTGATTGTGGGGTAAGGGGGAGGTGGGGTTTCTTTGGCAACTGGGTGGTGAGAGGACATTCACAGAGGTGCATACAGGTTTTTGAAGGAGAGGTGAAGATGATGTCACACAATCAAATTTTGTCATCTTGAGTTTAAAGGACATTAGTTAAAAGAGAGAAATATAAAGGGGTGTGCATGTCTTAGGGGGTGCAGAAGTGGAGTATGGATGATGCAAGCATCAGGGTCTCCAACAGGGACATTCCACAGGTAGAACAATGCAACAGTTTGTTAGTACTCCACAAGAAGCTAACCATTTGAGATGGAAACTGAGCATAGTAGTCTCCTGATTGGATCACGATGCTTTCTGTGTACATCACAACAGAAGACCAGCACCGCCTTACCTGGAATTATAATAGCTGTAAACCATCTCCTTCTCATATATATTCTTCCTTATAAACAAGTGATACTGAAGATTCTTGACCAGAGTTGACAAAATGGGTGATAAAAAAAGCCAACAAATTGAATTTATACAGTGGGTAATCAATCTGCAGAGTCTGGTTTACACATGAATGAGCAAACCACCGGCCATACATTATGTTGGCTTAGCTTTCCAAGTCCATATGAATGTATTTATGTTCACAAATGATTGGGAAAGTTTATATGTTATTCAGATTGCTAGGGAAGATTTGGAATTTGGACTTTATGAATAGATGACTTTCTCTATTTAATATAAACACAATAACTTTACATAGAACCATGAAAATAACAGAAGTAAAAATACTACAAATAATCAACAACTGGGTTATGTTCTGGTCCCTTTTCCTTCTGTTGGCTTTTTAATAGATACTGATTGTTCTAGTAAATCAATGAGCAGTTTCTAACTTGTGTGCTTATCTGTCAAACAATTGTATTTGAAGGTCTCCAGTGATTGCCAAGGTTTCTTAGTGACACGGAGCATTCTTCTAAGCCAGAAGTAGATTCCTCGCATGCCACTGTGCTGTAGAAGTACTTTCTCCCTGACAGTTTCATGGAACTGTGTGAATATTCAGAATCTGCATCCTGGTAGGGTAACCTGAGATCACCTGAGGCACACCCAATAAAAACCAGTCAGTCACTGATATCCTCTGACATCCATGTGTATGCAATAGAATAAACACACACTCACTCACACACACACACACACACACACACACACACACACACACACACACACCTTATACATACATACCCAAAGTTTTTTTTTAATCATAGAGCTATCACTGGCATAGCCCTGCATATTCAGATATTCATTTGGACTATGCTCTTGTCAGTCTAATACTAAACATAGAGTAGAATACAAGCCCTAAAATAACACGAAAATGCAAATATATGTAGGATATTTTTACTTTTACGTTTAAAAACATTTTAACTTTTTGAGATCTTAAAATACCTTGGCACATCTTGGTGATTCTTCCCCAACTTGAATAATTAGTGAGCAGCCAATCAGAAAGGCTAGCCACACCTCACTTGCTCATGTGCATAGCTGATGATCATCTTTGTCTACACAATACAAAGTAATCCAGGTATTAAGAGTCAGCCATGGGCACCTCCAGCAAGTTGCCATCAGCCTTGGAATAGTCAATGCCCTGTGTATCAGGAGGCATGGAGAAAATATATGTGTAATAGACCAAATGGGAATGAGTGTCAGGATCACCAATGGGTGGTTGAAAAACTTAAAGCCAAGTCTTGTCAAGTCACATGTTCAAGTTTCATTAAATGTCACCTTCCAAACCACAGGGACTGTCCACCAAGGTCTGATATTTTCTCAGATAAGCCTAAGAAAGGACTTTCACTTCCCTTCTTCCTTAATTTTAGTGTATTTTTATCACTAACACTCTCACTAAGAGGATGTTTTAAACTGATTACATCTATCATTAACCTGATTTCCTTCTTAAGTTCATGAGCAAGGAATAAATAGGAACCTAGAAAGTGGAGCAATAGAGTATTTCTGCATAAAATAGGTATTAATGATTCTTCTGACTCTTAATAACATGAGGTCAAATAACCACACTGACCAATCTATCCCAATCAGATCTTATAATCTTTTAAGGTAGATGACTGGTTTCCATTTGAAATCAATTCTGAACAGCCTAGAAATAGCTTTTGACTTTTTTATAGAAACAAAAGAAGGGGTGACTATTTCTCTGAGCCTCCTGGTTCTGCATGATCTTAGAGAAGAAAACTAATATTAAATGCAAATGGGCTTTCTCCTCCCTCATGTAGTCAACCCAGGATAGAGAGGAAGACCACTCTGCTCTATGAAGTCATTAGAGGATTCCATGGTTTGCATTTATCGCTTAAAAGTCCATGAGTTAGAAACTTAATTGCCAAGGTCATAAGTTAATGGTATTTGGAGGTGAGGTATTTGGAAAATAATTAAGTCTTAATTAGGTCATGAGGGTGGGGCACCCATGATGATGTTAGGGCTTAATGAGAAGAGTTGCTACACCCTCTCTGTCTACCAGGTGATGTCCTTCACAATGTTACAATGCAGAAGGCCCTCAACAGATGCCAAGCAGATGTGAGCACCATGTTCTTGGAACTCTCAGCTTCCAAAAGCATGAGCCAAATAAACTCTTTTTATGTTTTATGAATTACTCAGGCTAGGGTGATAACAACAACAATTAAAAAAAAAAAAAAAAGAACCAAGATGGCCCTAGGTTGAATCCATTTCAGCTTCTCCACTGGGCTCTCATGTTCTCATCACCTGCTCACTCAGAGGCAAGCATGAACTGTTTGATGATTAGTAACAAATAGGAGAAAAGCTAGAGAGCACATGGGAGCATGGCCCTGATAGTTGAGTTCATGGAGCATAAGAGATTGATGACCACACCACAGGAGGGAGGGGAGAATGAATCAAGGGGAAGAGGCAATGGAATGGATTCAAACAATAAGCAAAAAAACCCCACAAAACCCTATTTTTTTCTGTGTATGAAATTGTCAACTAGGACTTGCACATGTTTTCTTCAGATCTCTGTTGTACTTATAACAGCTTTCTGAGGAAGAAAAGCCACGGGACCTTTTTAGGCATATAGAAATGAGATTCCCTAAGACGATGATTAAAAGTAACAAAAGTACTCCTAGGTGTCTCTGAGGGTCAAGGACATAGCCAGGATACCTCCAAATCTGAACATGATGCCAAGCTGGAAATCAAAACAAAATCCAAGACTCTCCAAGGCAAAACATAAGGGCCTTAGACACACATATGGCTTCCATCTCGAGCTGAAGGAGCTGGATCTAAGCGGAGTTGCAAAGCACATATGCAGTTTCATAAATAGAATTAGGTATATCAGGATACCTTCCAAGCCAGAAGTTTAGCAGTGTCCTTTCCACAACCAAAGATCTGCTCTTCTGAAATTTAGTCTTTGCTAAAGCCTGCTGGCTGGTCTTGGAGCCTTGTAAAATTCAATTTTCACATGTGTTGGGTAAGCTTTAAAGATCTGCTTTGAGAGAAGTCTAACGCAAATGCCAATTTTTATTTGGGGGCAAAGTACATGAACTGAGCCATTCACAATCTGAATGTATGAAAAGTCTCTAACCATGTGAATTTGGGGGTTCAGTCTTTCAATGAGGTGTTCCTCAAATGAACTGGGCCAACAAGACTGTCACCATGATTAGAATTAGGCCATATTTTCTAATCAAGAAAAAACTTAGAGAATTTTAAACTGTAACTCTTTCATAGGCCACTGTCTGGGTGAACAACAAAGCCACCTCCAAGGATCATATATTTTAAAACACAAAATGAAATTTAAAAATTATGAGTCTTTTGTGAGGAAGACTGTTTCTCCCACTCTTGGTATCCTTAGTTGCCTGGGGTTCTCTCTGCAGGATTGAGACCTCGTGATCTTTCCCCTGCCACTTTGGTAAGTCGGTTGTCTTTGTTCAGCCCATGTTTGAGCTGTCATGTTGGTGAGAGTTTATGGGTGTAGCTTCTGACATTACTAGGAGACACAATTTTACAGTAAACTCCCTGATCCTTAAACCAACTGTTTATCCAGTACCAAATGGTCAGCCCTGAAAAAAAACACACAAGCAACATTATATAGACTGGACAAGCTGTATTTAGGAGTGTGCATGTGTTGGGGGTGGGTTTGTGTAACAATAGTCATTAAAAAAAAAAGCCATGAATTTGAAAGACAGTGAGGAGGGGTCTATGTGAGTGTTTAAAAGAGGAGGCAAAAGAGGGAAATTATGCAATTATGTTGCAGCCTCAAAAAATGAAAGAAGAAATGAAAAGTTATTAATCTGAACTAAGTCTCAAAGAGACACAGAGATAGGCAAAGTCCCAATGAGAGACTTTGGATACCAACATTCTGTGGCCTATCTCTTTCTATGACGAGTGACACACATCCATACATTACTTCCCATAAAGCTCTTAGTGTAGGAGGTAACTATTTGCTTTTTTTATTACTTTGGGTTTAGAATTGACTAGCTTATTTGCCTGAATTTGTGATGTAATTCTTAAAATTGCTATGGTCTGGAGAGTAAAGAAGGAAAAAGAAAATTAAAATGATGTCTGCCTTGTAATTGGCAAATTTATTATTTTAGATTTGTCTCCAAAAAGTACTAAATAAGTGGAGCATTCACTTACATCATTTACAAAAAGATTACATTTGAGATCTTAAAATAATCATATCACCTATACATAACTCATTTGCTCAGTAGTGTGTGAGTAAAATAATCAACCTTGGCAGGAGAAGACTGGAAATCAGCCACTGGATAGGCCCTGTGGTTAAGCTTTTTGAGTTTGGGTCATTAGTAATAACTGAAGATAATGAACTTGATGGAGAGGTTCAGAACTTTCTAATGAGTCCACAAAGGTGTGGTGAGGAGTAGGTAAAAACTCATGTTTCCCAATGTGGATATTCTTGGGAGTGTGAATTTTCAGAATTTATAGTCTTAGGTAATTAACAGCAACCTTAACCCACCCTCATCTATAGAAAATGCACGAGAATAAATTTCAAGGAGATGAAGTAATCAATCCCAGTTTATGCCTTTTGATATCTATTTCACTGTCTCTTCCTCACACCACTTGCTGACAAGCTTCCAAACATTGGCCTTGAGAAAAGTTAGTCATTGTAGGAATGTAAAAATCAAGTAGGCATCTCTAACATACCCTCAGTTTCTGACCAAGGCTGATAGAAAGTCTAGAAGATGAGGCCAAGTACAGACTGGTGGTTTTCTGAATTTTGTTTACCACACTCTACAAGAGACCATCTCAGAAGGCTTGCATATCCATTCTTTCCTTTCTCTGTGGAGCATGGAGAGGCTGGCCAACTTCTCATCTTAAATGGTGACGGAATGACCCTGGGTATTAACACTTGAGTGTTCGTCTTCCAGAGGCAAGTTTCTGGGCACATATGATGTGACCTGCAACTCCTTATGAGAGAAGTAGATTACACTTTCATAGAAACTGTGAAGGTAAGAAAGACATTCATGCTCCCCAAAAATGCATCTCTGCACCCTGTTGGAAATATAGAAATTGGTTGTACAGGATCATATCTCCTCAAATGGAAGTATTAGAATAAAGTTTTTGTTATTGTTTCCTTGGGAATTTTTTTTACTGAAGTACAGTACAACTTTTTATATCCCAGAATCAGTTTTGTGTCTATATATAAAGGAATTTTTCTGAGTATTACAGGTAGTATATAACAGCCAAATTTTCCATATGTACTTTTCACTAGTTGTTTAGATTTATAAAGACCCTTCTTGAGGCACAGCTGCTGTTCTACAGCTAAAATAATCATGTAAGTAGGAAATGGCTCAGAGAATATAGGACACAAGCTTAAACCTTACACACCATGGGAAATCACACTCCTGGGTAGGTTGTATCTTATATAACTTTTACCAGATGTGTGAGATATTCTGGAAAATAGTCTGCATCACAGTGAATGAGGTTGAACATGCTAAAAGTATTGGAGATGCCTCATACTTAGCATGTCAACATTTTTCTTCTTTGACACACAGGAAAGACCAGCTTATTCTGCCTAATGGTACTGCATGGCTTTTCCAGGGTTGATACAAACAAGTGGCTACTCATATGAGATAGAACACTGACAACAGAAGAAATTATTCCTCCTGAGTGAACCAATGAATGTATTTAAGTTAGTTATCGGATTTGGATGACTCTCTGGCACCTTTACCACCAAAAACTCACCCAGCATGAACAATAGTTCATGAAAGCTGTATCCCTAGAGCTCCTTGCCCAACTTCTGATCAGCTCTACAGAAGTTTCTTGTTTTCCCTGTAAGTTTCATTTGCTTCCTGAGCTGAGCCTTTTGAGTTTCTCTCCTATTCCAATAGAAAATGCTGTGGAATAATCCTTCAGTACATCGTGAAAATGTGTTTCTCTCATTGTTAACAAAAAACTGATTGGCTGGTGGCTAGGCAGGATTTGGGGGACAGATAGAATATGGGAAAGAAGAGTGGAGTCAGAGGAGTCTCATGCCAGATGTGGAAGATGCAACATGTGAAATTTATATATGAGGTAAACAAGCCTCGGAGCAACACATAGATTAATAGAAATGAATTAACTTAAATTGAAAGAGATAGTTATTAATAAGCCTAGGCTATTAGCCAAACATTTATAATTAATATTAAGTCTAAGTGTAATTATTTGTGAGAGACTTTACCTACAAGGTATTGCTATAATTCACAGGAAATAACTACACAGAAAATGAACTTTGTGTGAAGGAATGTATTTTTGTCAAAGGTAGTTATGAGCTGGCTATACTTTATCTCCACTGGAAGCCATGTGCTGAGAGAATAATGTCTCCAAATGTAAGGAACTCTGATCCCTGAGACATCAAGTAGAATAGATACCTACTGACCTGCAGTGAGCACTATAAAAATGGGGTATCAGCATTCTGATACTTTGGCTTGTATTTGTTACCACAGTACAGCACCATGCAGTCCAATCAATACAGGTATCATGGAATCCATTCAGTCTATCTTTAGGACCAGAATGAGCTTTTAGACAGCAGTTTCTATAGCTAACTGACACATTCATGCTTAACTTACAATGACTACTCAATTTCATGCTCTATGAGCTGCAGTTTTGGACACACAGTTCCAAGCACAGTCCTTGCAGATCCTGCGTTATCCAAATGTTCTTTGGAGCTGTTATCCTTCTCCACCCATACATCTTATTTTGCCAATATTCTGAAAAATTTCTGTGTCAAGCAGAATGGATATATGGTTCTCTCTAGGGACTTTCTAGATTGTTGTTCTGTACTGAATTGTAATGTTTGGTTATTATTCATGATTATAGAGTCTTGAATTCTTGACTTTCTTGAAGGCAAGTATTGACATATGAACTCAGCATAACTTATTTTTTCCCCTAACTAACCTGGAAAAAGATGATGCTAAATTGTCCTATGACAGCTTATCTATGGGACCAGCAAGGACATGAGGATGCAAAGGGAAACTTTCATACCAAATGCTTCTTTCTGGTTCTGTCAGTGTTTTTATTCACTGTGGGTCACTTCATTACCTAATCTCTTCACAGTGATCAATACATTAAGAAAGAAATAAGAATACAGAATGTCAGTGGCCAAAGAAATGCTCAACAGATAATTATTCTTGCTTGGTACAGGCCCCTCCACACTCTGATAAGAATCCTCCTAACCTTTGATCAAGCTATTGAGCTCAGAAACGGCCTTCTGGAGGACCTGGGTTCAGGCTTGCCATCCATCTGTCACACGTTCCTGTGCCATTCCTCTTCTCTATGAACAGTATTCATTTTCCAAGACTGTGCTTAAAAGGAGATGGAGCAAAATAGTATGAACTGAGTGTAGATGCTGACAAATAGAAAGCCTTGGCAAATGCTGGCTGCTACAGTAACTACGTTTTCTATGAATATGGGAGACCAAACATTATATCCTGAGTATGAGTGGCTCTATTACTATCCCAGAAGAAGGGGGAAGATGGGTGATGCAAGAACCAGAGAATAAACCATTCATGGACTAGAGATGATCATGACAGATGCAAGTCTCGTTTGACTTGATGAAACACACAAGAACTGCTGAGACAAACCTGGATATCTGCTAACTTGGTTAGGTAATATAGACATATAGAGGAATGTTAGAGGCAGTTCACAGAGGAAACAGAAGCTACAGAAAGGGTAAGGCCATAAGTGGTCTCTAGTCTGATTTCCAAGTCTTTGTTTGTAGGCTATGGCCAACAGGATGTGACCATATAATCACAGCTATGATGCTCTCAGGCATAGCCAGGGGGCTACAATGAATGTGTGAGTCATGACTCCTGAAAGCTTTCTTTGGACAGAGGAGGTATACACCCCTTCCTGAATCTTCTCCATCCCTCTATCCTGATGCCAGGAATCAGATGTGATGGGAGGCCACTACAGTTGCCATTTGGACTAAGGTGTGTTCTTGGGAATGAAGACTCATTTGGAGACAGGATAAAGGAGCAAAAATATATGGAGAGCAGACAATCCTAGAGTCCAGTATTTTAAACAGGAAAGTCACTGTAACCCAAAGGGAGGGAAGGCACACACCAGTATGGAGCTTAAACATCTATACCAAGATTTGTATGTAGAGAGACAAACATCTGATCATTACAGGTAATTAGTTATTCCATGGGTATGAACACTAGTAACACTTCCTAGTTGAACATTATAGCCCTAATCATCCTTGCTTGGATGCTAGAGTTTATTGTAGCATTGATCTTGTAATAGCATTATAATCTCCCTCCTATATAAATGCTCATCAGAATGAAAATTGAATGGCACAACTTTGGTTGTCCATCTTGACTTACTTAAAGGAGGAAGACGGGAGATGAGAAGGCACAGCAAAGCCTCATAGCTTTTCTAGGCTCTGGACTAAGGATACTTTATGCCTTAGGAATACATACCAAAAGCTTTTTGCTGAAAAGGGCTTTGGACTCCTTTCACACAGAAGTGCCATCTCCAACACGAACTTGGCATTCTGTATCACTAACCCAATGTTAATCAGTCTTCCTTCTGGGTGAGAGTTGACTTGCAAAGTTCACCAAATGTAGGGTGGCTCCTTATAAGGGACCAGGTTGGCCACAGCCAACAGCACATTTAGATGGTTCCTCTGCCTCAGATACCAACTACAGGCACAGCAGATTGCTCTACCCACCCAGGCCAGCAAGGAAAGCAGAAAGTGTTCTCAATCAGGTGGTACCTAGCATTGGAAGATATCACTAACTTCAATGACCGTTAGAGTTCCTTGGACAAGCTCCTAGGCCTTACCTCTCCTCTGGGACTGCTGCTACTGTCTGCCCCAGATTTGGAACCATCGATTATGTGTATGGCACTGATGCTTCTAACACCTGAAGCATTTAAGCTGATATATGTTTTTTACTATATTCCACAGATATTCCCTGGATTCTTCACATAAGCTTTTGAAAAGTAGATATGGAAACTGAGACATTGAGAGTTTCTTCTGTAGACTTCCATAACAGAAGTATGTCCCCTTTACTAAAGAGAGTCTGAAGGCATGGAGAGCTGTCCCAGGGCAGCCAGGGATGGGCTTGGGGAGCTGCAATTCTACCATAGGAAGCAACTGACAGAGTCTCCTGGGCCCTCCACCTTGCCTATTTTTGAAGCTGATTCCCTACAGGCAGCTGTCAACCCTATAGGATGGCGTCAAAAAGTCGCACACCTGTTGGACCCATCTAGGATCCTTGACTTTACTTTAGAATCTTAGTTTGGCTTTTTTTAATTTATGTCAACAGAGAGATGCAATTCATTTTGTTCTCTGATGGTAATCCAAATACTCAACACTGCACCACCTGCAAGGTCCACTCTCTCTGCCTTCTATATTAAGCATCTAAGAAAAACTGCTCAGTAAAAAGGGAAAGAGGAAGCAAGCTAGAGAAATAAACCAAGAATTGATGCTCAAGTCAAGTTCTTAATAAGAAGTCATGGAATCTTCAGGCATTGGTGAGGCTTGAGCTGGTGTGGAAGTGTGCAGGCCCACATGTGGTAAGTTCTTGGTAACTTGTTCTTTTCGTGTGGGTGCAAATGAGGCACGTGCCTTTACACAGCTGAGGGGTGGAGCAGTGGCTGAGATTCCATTACCAGAGTAGAGTACCTGCTGTGGAGTTACCCTATGGGATACAGCAGTCATGTATCACCATCCTGGCTTATGAACAAGCCCGAATGTGAAATTTATGCATATGTTGTGCTTGAAATCAGCCAACCCAACAGCACTACCAGACCACTTCAGTTTTCCCTTCTAGACTCCAGAACTGGTCATCGAGTCAGAAGAACTTCCAGTTTCCAGAAACAATACAACAGGAAGGGAAGTCTCAAAGCAAAGTACATAGAGAGTGAATCAAGATATAATATGTATAGAATATATATATACATATGAAAAAGTAAATTTCTTCTTTCCTGTGTTGAAGGATGTGTTCTGTGTTCATTAAAGACTGATTATCCTCTGGGTAATAAAACTACAAAGACCAGAACCTTCTTTTTGTCCTCTTGAAAGTAGAGCTGAGCTTAGTACAAAGATTAATTCATCTGGATTTGAAAAGAACAAATTCATGTGCTAATCACCTACTATGTGGCAAGTGTATAGCTACCCCAGCCAACTGACTTTTTTCCATAGTATCTCCTTGTGGTGTGGTCCGTTTTGCAGGTGAGGGATCTGAGATCCAGAAGAATAAAACACTTCCTAGAATAATTTGATGAGTAAGCCTCAGAACAAGAATTCAGAACTTATAAAGGGTGCTGGAAAAGTTCTCACTAGGCACAATACTGGAGATTTTGGCCTCCTCACTTCAATATTGATATAAATTCATTCACAGGATAAAGATACCCATATAATAAAGTCCCTATTTGCTCATGAGGATGCCTCTAAGCACCTTTTATTCCCATGAGAAAGAGCAATTGTGCCTCAGAGTTTTCAGGCAGTATTGTCCTCTTTTATTACGTGTTTCTCTGAGGACTGTCTCACACACACACACACACACACACACACACACGCGCGCGCGCGCGCGCACACACACACACACTTTCATGCCCTTTAAAGCGATAACAGAAATAATGTTCAGACAGAGTACGCACTCTTTTCATCCATTACAGAAAACAGTGCTTAGGCTGAGGATCCGCCAATTCCCTGGAGTTTTCGACTTGCACTCTCTATGTTGTTGCTACCAATAATTAAAAATAAACTTTGAAGTTGTGTTTCCTAAACACTGTTATTTACTTACTTAAAATGGGATGAGTCAAATCTGGGGGGGGGGGCATCTAGACAGTGGATTCAGCCCAGGTAGTCGCCACCAAGAAGGGGAACCATGGACCAGTGTAGACCAGGGCTGTCGAAGGAAGACTGGTGGTTCTTTTCGAAAGTGACATGAGATTCAAGGAAGGAAAGTTTAGACAAAAAAAAGGGGTTAGACCTTTTACGTGAAATATGAGCTCACACACACACACACACACACACACACACACACACACACACACACACACTCAAGAGTAGTTGGATTACTAAATAATTAATCAAGAGCAGGCGGTGGCAGTTTGAAATGTAAATGGGATGGCGAAGGTGTGATCCCGTCGTCCAGAAGGATGATGTGAGTGGCATGGTGAGTAGTGTGTGGTACCTGCTCCTGGGGAAACCAGGGCACAAAGGCGGAGTGAGGCTATGGACAAAGGAGCCCAGAGCCCTCATCCCTGCCTTTGACCTACAGTTCGCTTTTATGTCTCTGTCTCCAAAGAGATGCTGAGAAATGATGAAGGGCTGGCTGGGCCTGAGGGATGGGGAGGAAAGACATCTGTAGGCATGCTCCCTGACAAGCCTTGCCCCGTTCCTAACACCTTCTTTTGCTTCTGTTTCCCTGCTTCTTGGGGAAAAAGCACCTTTTGTCTCTCCTCCCTCTCCATTCCTAACTAATTCTCTAGAGCTCTTCCTGCCAGCGGTTCTGTGTGAAGCAAAAGCAGAAAACAGCTGTAAGCTGAAGAACAAAACAGAAGACTGACAATGAAAAGCAGGCAGGTGAGAGACACTTTTTTACTTTATCAGTCTGAAAAAAAAAACACTGTGGCTTAGGGAAGAAAATCTGCAAAATACAGAGCGCCAGTCCCCTTGACTAAACATTGATCAAAACCTGCTATTCTAGGGGAAAAAAATATGACAAGTTGGCACAAAAATCACAGTGCCTTAGATCTGCAAGGTACATTCATGCTGAACAGAGTCTGGTGCTTAGGAGATGCTACATGTATTAGATATTCATTTGTGTTCTCACCCTCGCTTTATTGAATACCTCTGCCCACACAAGAGACAGCCCTTGGGCCAGGCTTCCGTGTGCTTCTTTGGAAAACACTGATGCTCCTGTGGCCAATGGCAGAGCTTTCAAAGGTCAGGGGCCTAGTCCTTGCATGGGATGCACATGAACAAGTAGAATTAAGGTTGTTTCTCTTCTTTTGTGTTTAGGAAGTCACACATACACTACACAGATGTGGGATCGGTCTTCAGGGACTGCAGATCCTTTTGGGTAGCCAATAACAGGATTCCATGCAGGGGCAGCGGATCAGATGGGCAGGGCTGCGTTGGAGTATCTGGACTTGCTGTGTACACACAGACAGGTGCTGTTGTGGAGAAAGGCAATAGAAGAAATGGCAAAAAGAGGTGGGGTCAGCGTGGGGAGGCTGGTTGGAGGGCAGGACAGGAAAATTCAGAGGGTTAGTACTCCTCTGGTCCTGCCTTCAGTGCTCAGATGTCTACAAACTGAGTAGTGGGACTGGTCCCGACTTCTGAGGGGCCAAACCCCTACCCAAGGTGGCTTTCCCTCTGTGCTTGATTGTGACCCTGCTCTCCATCCCTAGCCTCTCTCCTCTCCATTTATTTTCTCCCTTTCAGCATTCTGCTCTTTTCTGCTTGGAGTAAAATCAAGTATGATCCTCTCCTGACCAAAGATTTCCAATTCTGGGCCTCTCCTTGCGTCTTTGGTGCCCTTTCCTGATTTCCGCTGATGACGGCACAGTGAAGGTCAGTGTGGAAGACAGAGGGCTAAAGAGGCGTCTAAGAACCTTAAAGGATGGTTTTACCTATTCCCCCCCCATTCCTTCTTGCCTCCATTTTAATGTGCCTCACAGATTTGATCCTGACTCCAATATGTTGCCCAACTGGAAATCAACTGTTTACTTGTTTACTTGGAACGTTCTCGTTACATTTTAAATAAGATCTCATGAAAATACACAAAGTCATCCATAAAAATAATAGAAACAGGACAGGGAAAAGCATAGCACCAAGGCGTCTCCATCGTGTGATACTAATCGCTGATGTATGACACATACCACTCCAGACTTGTTTGATTGGTCGGTTGGTTTTCATGACAGGGACTCACTGGAGTTCACTATGTAGACTAGACTGGAACTCACAGAGAAGTTCAAGCCTAATTTTCAAGTTCAAACCCTGCCTCTGTCTCTCAAATATTGTGGCTAAAGGCACCACCATCATGCCCTCTGGCTTGTGCCAGATTTTAAAACCAGTTCATGAAGTCTAAAGAGTCAGAAAGACAACACTTTGTAACCATGCAGCTCTGGGACATGTTCTTTTCAGGAAATTTATCATATGCAGTACACATGCCTACAAGAGGAGAGTCTGGTTTATAAACATTACTGTGACAGACTTGGGTTTCTAAAACTCAGCCAGTAACAGCATTTACTATTTCACATGCTATAATAGGTTAATACGCACTGTTAAAAGGCATAGCCTTTGAGGAATTAAAAGTCAGTTTCTATTTAATCTGTGGGATACTTCTCTGTATTTTATGTACTTAATATACTGGCTTTTTATAATTCCATACATGTATATGTTATTCTTTGATCAAAGCCTCATTCTCTTCTCCTGTCCCTTCTCAATGTACCCTTTTTTTTCCAAGTTCTCTCACTTGTATGTCTCTTTGTGATTGTTTATTGATACATCACCTATTTAGTTGGAGTCTCCTGAATAGGCATAGGTATAGCTTATTTATTTTGGCAGGGGTGATGTACTAGTGACTACAACATTAAGGAGTATGACTTTCCCTCCCTGAGCTCATCTGGGAGGGTGGAGTCTTATGACCCCTTCTTCCATTCAGGAGAGAATGTTGATGGCCCAGTTCTGTGAGGGTCTTGAACAAATACCCACTGATGCTGTGAGTTTATGGGTACACCTGCCATGTTGTACCCATAAAAAAGCATTCTACAACCGCAATCCCATCCTATAGATTTTATATTTCTTCATGATATACCCTGAGTTTTATTGGGGGTTATACAAATGTCCCATTTAGAACTGAAGACTCAACAGTCATTTGTTCTCAGCACATGGACCAGCTATGTCCCAAAGCAAGCAGAAGCACCTTTAACCAAGGGTGCAACCCATGAGGTTAGATAGAAGAGTAGTTAAACAGCATGTCCACTTAGCGGAACAACAGTAGTTCATTCACCTCTGCATGCCCACCTCCCTCAGACCTATCACCTCCATTCCCATGGGCTTAGATCAGGGTGGCAGGACCAACTATGAGTCCTCCTGTGAAGCTGAGGGAAGGGGCAAAGAACACATTTTTCAAAAAAATATATCCCAGAGGTAAGAAATGCTGAACATTTCACTATATTACAGTGAAAGGCTTCGCGGAGCCAGAGTGTGGGTGTGTGTTTTAAGGTACGCATACACATATGTCTGTTTGTTCCCAAAGATCTAAGGATTTGTATGCAGAATTGTGTAACCATCTGTTCTTCCTCTCTCTTTTATGCAGTGGGAAGCTCATGCCTTAAACTTGAGCGAAAAGGCTTTAAAAGCAATAGTCTAGTGAGGTGACTGCACAGGTAGGCGCACTGGCCACCAAGTGTGACAACTTGAGTTTAATCCCCAGACCCCACATGATGGAAAAAGGGAACCAAATGCTGCCGGTGGTTCTGTGGCCTTCACATATGCATGCATGTATGCACAAATGTGTGCTCGCACACACACACACACACACACACACACACACACACACACACACACACACACACAATCAATCAATCAATAATTCTTAAAATTAAAAGCATTGTGGAAAAGAGTTCCTGACTATGAAGATCATCAGGATAGTGGGACTGGTTGCAAAGCAGGATGGGAAAATCCTTGCCTGGTGGCTTTAGCGTTCTGCTTCCTGTAGAGAAGAAAGAGGGGCTCAGTGAAATGGTGACAAGGTAAAGCCTGATGGTGTGAGTTTGATTGCCAGAACCCCTATAGTAGAAGAGAATTAATTAATAAGTGTTCTCTGGCCTCTATCAACTCTCTGTGTTATAGTATTGCCTGTGCTGAGAAAATTAAGAAATAAAAGAGTCCAGCACCCTTACAGCTTCCCAAGGTCCCTCGACCACACTTCTTCACTAGAATACCTTGATTTCATGGGCAGGATGACAGAGGTAACATTCTTCAAGCTGGAGGCCAGCTCTGCACTGGCCATCACAGGGCCTTGGGCAGCTCACACACAGCCTCGCGTTTACAGCTACACACTAAACATAATGATGACTGTGCATCCCTTTCAAATTTGAGGACAAGTAAAGGGGAGTCATGGAAGGGCCTGCTGCGGTGCTTCCTACTACGAGTATAGGTCCTCATTAGGTGCTGTATGAGATTCAAATGGGTAAGCATGGTCCCTAGGTGCTAAAAAAAAAAAATGTTGCAGAGATGATAATAACATTTTCAAGTGTTTGGATTGACCTTGTAGAGATTTCCTTCTACATCCAAGAAATGTGGTAAGTTGAGCAAAGAAGCCATTCAAAGGTGAAAAAAACTGTGAGGCCCATCGTAAGTGACCCAAGAGTTCACAGAGTTCCTTCCACACATATCCTTACGAAATATCCCAGCTAACCATAGACCAGTGTTTGCCCATGCAAAGGGTCAAGCACCCACACCCATGATGCCATTTATCCCATAAGTCACATGTCTTCAGAAAACTGTTGACAGAACAACCGCAGTCTTCATGCCTGGACAGGATGAGGTCTCATAAGCTCTTGGCTCTCATGGCAATTCTGACACATCAACCTAAGGCCAAGCCAGCACACAGCACTCCTGCAAAAGCTCTGCCAACAGTGTGGCTTTCCATCATTAGCTATCTGGCCTGTTCTTTCAATGCATTGCTTGTTTCTGCTCAGTGCTAAGGTTGGCTCACCAAGGCCACAGTCACTGTGGAAATAAGGTCTTGGTGGCAAGGCTGGAGAGATGGCTCAGTGGCTAAGAGCCTTGGCTGTTCTTACAGGGAACTCGGGTTCAATTTCCAGCACCCGCATGGCTTCTCACAACTGTCTGTAACTCCAGATCCAGGGGATCTGAAACCTTCAAATAGACATATAAGCAGATGACACACCAATGCACATAAAATAAAAGTAAGTATTTTTTTAAAAGAGTTAGAAAAAAAAGATCTTTGTGGCTCTGGCTACTATTTCACCATCCTCGGAGATGGCTTATTATGAGGCCTGTGCAATTATGTTAAAGTTTTTAAGAATTATAGAAAGTGGCAAAAATCACATCAAGATATTTTCAGGGACTATAACTTGAGAATCCAGTATCCTGAAGATACTTTTGTCTCTGTCTTCTGACTAAATGCTGTATTATAACACAAGACTTATTGTATATTTTAAGCAATCTAAACTTGATTTAAATATATGGATGAATTTTATGCTTTTTATTTTTATTTCTATGTATGTATGTATGTGTGCATGTCCATAGATGCACGTGCATGAGTAAATGAACATGTACCTGTGCACACATGCCTGGAGACAACAGAAAACTACCACCTCAGGTATTATTCCTCAAGTGCCATTAACCTTGGCTTCATTTTAAAATTTTTATCTGTATTATTTTAAATTATGTGGACATAGGAGTGTTAGGTGAATGTGAATACAGTGGATATGGCGTCAGATTCACCAGGAGGTAGAGTTATAGGCAGTTTTGAGTTATCTGACACGGATGCTGGCAACTGAATTCTAGTCTTCTGCAAGAGTAGTAAGTGCTCTTAATCACCCAACAATCCCTCCAACTCTCACTAATTTTTGAACAAGTTCTCTCCTTGGTCTGAAATCATTGACTAGTATAAACCAGTTAGCCTGTGAGGCCCGGGAATATTTTAGTCTCCACAAATCTGGGATTTACAGGCTTACAGACTTTCTTAGTCATTGTTCTATTGCTGTAAGGAAACACCATGACCAAGGCTGCTTATAAAACAAAGCATTCAACTAGGGGTTTGCTTACAGTTTCAGAGAGTGAGTCCATTCTCATCATGGTGGCAGGCAGGCAAGCATGGCACTGAAGTAGTAATTGAGAGCTTACTGCCTGTAAGCAGGTGACAGAGAGATCTAAACTGGGTCTAGCATGGGCTTCTGAAACCTCAGAGCCCACTCCCGTGACATACCTCCTCTAACAAGGCCATACATCATAATCTTTTCTAAACAGTTCACCAATTAAGGATCAAGCATTCAAATAATATGAGATTTAGGGGCCATTCTCACTCAAGCCAACGACACAAATACACAACACTAAATCCATCTTTTTCCATGTGATTCCTAAGTATCAAACTCAGGTCTTATCCTTAAAAAGCCAACACTTTACTAATTGAGCTTTCTTTTCAGAGTTCAAAGTTTTTTTTTTTAAAAAAAAAAGTGTGAAAGTACATGAGAAATTGGGTGTATGTTGTGTGCAAGTATCACATCATTTTATGTAAGAGACTTTAAGAGATTTGGAGACCCAATTGCAGACAACCTTGGACATCAACCCCCACTATAAAGATAAGAAAAGCCTGTATGGTGCAGCCTGCAGCATCTGCCAAAGCTAATGGCAAATTGAGATGCCTTTTCTTTTGTTCTTATCACTCTGTGTTCAAAGTATAATGTCTTTCTCAACACAAATGTGATTCAAGAAGTTTTTAATGTTTATGAGTTGAAATATGAAGCTGAGGCCCATTGAGTACCCAGCTAATACATCTTACTGAAAATAAAGTGTTTTGCATGCGTATGCCTATTTGTATAGCAGTTTCTTCTGAGATTGAAATATTCCATCCCATAAGGAAGCACCTAAAGACAGAAGGTAAACAACTCAAAAAGGCATCAGGAAGTTTCTGAAACCGACTATATTCATTAATGCCCTTTCTCCCAAGAGTACATAATAATAATAATAGCTGAGAGCTGCTCTCAGAGAAGCCAAGCTTCAAGAAAAAACTCTGAGATCAGTAGACCTTTCTGAAAAATGTTTAGACTAATTGAGTTACTTGGAAAGGAGTCTTTCCAACCCATTGAGCTACCTTCAGGCTGTGCAGTGTGCTCTGGGTTTCCCAGCTTTTGTGAGCTGTCACCCATCCTGACGTGGACTAGGGTGATGCAGTTGTCTTTGAATATTTCTGCTCCTGTTAGCAACCCCTCCCCCTGTAAGTAAATAATAAAACTCATAGGTTCACCAAATTGGACTTTGCAAGTATCTGTACTTTGGTCTGTAGTAGAATCCTTCTTTGGTATGATTAGATGTGTGTGTGTGTGTGTGTGTGTGTGTGTGTGTGTGTGTGAAGAGAGAGAAAGAGAGAGACTCATAATCCCAGAAAAATCAGATACACAAAAATGCCCTATGTATTTTACAAATTATATTAAAAACACATACAAAGTACTTCAAGCCCAGGGACAGGAAAATTTGCAAAATTCCTTCAGAAGAAACTTCCCCCTCTGCTAGCCGCTCATGAAAAAGTGAAAGATAGTCAGTGTTTGATCTCTCTTTTTTGAGGATGAGTGGGAAGGGCAGGAAACATGCCCTTTTCTTTTTAATTGGAGATACGGGTGACATGTTCCTGACCTTTGATGTCATATCTCTAGGTCATCCTCTGTCTATCCCAGGCTGGCAGTCAACTCCTCAGGCTCAGGCCAGCAAGCTGGTCACAGCTGGAGGCTCTCTGTGACTTGAACTTGACTGAGTATGTGTTCAGGGGCTTCTAGTCCCTGAACTGTGCCTTTTGCTCCTTTCAGGCTGTTTCTGAAGCTTAAGGCTTCATATTGCTCATCATTGTTTTGAAGACTAGATATGCCAGATGCATGGCATAGTCTGCTAGTTATATAGTTATTGATTTACAATAAGCCAAGAAACTGGTAGTACCTCCTCTTTATACTTCATTATGGAGTATTACCAAAACTTTTTTTTTTTTGCCACACAGCATCTTCAGTGTGGTAAATTGAGTCATGGAAACCTGGAACTATGAAAGAGGTCCTAAGCCTCTTATAAGTGTCTTCTACTTAGAACCCCAAAAACTGTACTAAGGATTAGCCATGGGATAGTGAACTAGTCATGACCTCTCAGCATAGCACAAAGATTCCCAAATATAGTCTTTCATAAGATCATATGAGAAGACTTGATTAAAGTCTGGCAATTCCAAGCTCCAGGCAGAGGCATAGGCCCTGTGAACAGGACTCCAAGAAGGTTGGTCACAAATTTGTAAGGAGATTATAGAAATCAGACATGTGCCACTGAAATGTCTCTACAGAACCAGAAGACTTTCTATGTTCAGGGCTCTGAGTGGAAACCATGTACACTGCATGGCCCAGAACATGGCTCTTGAGACTGGCGGGCAAAGGTAGCCTGAAATCAGCACGGTGGGACCTCTTAAGCCAGGGACTCAGACAAGCACTTTCAAAAGGCAAGAAAACTGTGACTCCGGAGTGAAGAAGTTCATTGTTCTCAGAGCAGAACTTACTGCCTTCCTGAAAAGCTGCCAGCAATACATTCAGCCCCTCCGGCAATAGCTAGGCAATGGATATGACTTGTCTCCCTTGTCTAAGCACTGGAGGGACAGACCCTCCTACTGATAACATCTCTGCTTTCCTCCTCTGGAACAGAACATGGCACGAGGAACCATTTGCTAAGGACTGACTGATGATTAAATCCTCAAAAGCAAGCCAGGGGTCATGTGTTTGCCCCAGGGCACTGATGCAGTAGGAGCCATCAAGATCCCATGATGCAACTGCCCAGAAAGAACGGGCTAGAAAGGTGAAGTGGAAAGGTCTCCAAAGGTCTCCAGCCACAGAGCTCCTGGGGCAGTGAAGACATGCTCTGTATTCCTCACACTATGGTCCACAGCCTGTCCAGCATCCCCACATGTCATTCCACCTCCCCTGCTTCATGATGAAAAACACGCAGTCCCAGCCAAAATACCAAATGAAGCCACAGCATCTCTTGTGATCCTACTTAGGTCAGCCTCAACCACACATGTCTCTATTTGGGGGACAGAGGAAACAAGCCGTTTGCCTCCTTCCTGTCATTCTTTTACTTGGGAATATGATACAAACATCACTGGGTGTTTGCTGAAGGGCTCCAAAGGGGTGGGGATTTGGGAAACAGGGCCCACTCTAGCTGTCTCTTTCTGGATGGAAATTGGAACATTACTTCAGTGTGTTTACCCTTGTTGTGAGTGGATTCCTCTTCTGTAGGATATCTCTGTCACCTCAGTTTCCCTTACTGTACAGTGTTGGCACCATCACCCTCACCATCTCCCTCTGTACTTTTCCTACTTCCTCCTCTTCCTCATTCTCCCCTTCCTCCCTCCTCCCCCTCCCTCCAAGCTTCCCTTCCGTTGTCATCCCTGTTCTTGTCTCCATAGGCCTCTCCCTCTCTCCAGCACAGAACAGACCCCTCAGCTCCTCACTGATCCACAGCCTACAAGTCAATGCATGTACTTCTTTAATTCATTTACCAAAATGGCCTCCAAAGTGTTCTTTTTGGAGCTCTAGTCTAAGCAAATCTTCAACTCCAGGGAGGCCGAAATAGTTCACTTGGGAAAACATTAGACTGAAGAGTTTACCTCCTGCTGAACATGACTTAAGACCCCACAGCCGAAGTTCTTCTCACCCAGCAGAACCTTCTGAAAATTAAGGGGACCTGCTGAACTTACTTTCAAGTTTCTATCCAATCCCAGCAGCTACGGCAGCATGAGAAGGATTTGGAACCCTGCCTAAGGTGTGGGGAGTCCCAGATTAAAGAACTATTAAATATGAACAACTAGAAAAGGTCCCCAGCAGTATCCTGAGAAGCCAGTCCAGAGAGACAGAAGCTTCTAGCTCCAGTCAGCTCTCAAAGTCACATAGAAGCATTGACTCCTCTCTCAGTAAGCTTTTTCCTGTGTCCCTATGCTAAGCACAGAGCTGATTTCAAGAGAGGTCATTGAGTAAATTCTTCATCAGCTAAATGAGTAAACAGATGGATTGACAAGTGTTACAACCCTTGAGTACTGACAGATTTTGTGGCTTCTTGGCTGAAACTGGATGTCCCTGAAGTGAGTCTGAGGCTATACTGCAGTATCAGAAAGAGGTGACCATTTCCCTTTTTTTGGGTAACAGCACCTTTGATTAAAGCACTCTGCTATTGTCACAGTAATACTGCTGTTTCCTGTGGATTATCGTGGTGCTTTGGTTTTAGACAGATGGGTTTGGGTTCCATTCATAATTCCTTTGATTTAGGAAAAGTCATCACCACAGAAGGGAACTCAGCAATTGCCAAGCACCAGGACCCAAAGCAGCTTCGGTCTTGGCATAGGTGGATGCAATTTCTTCACTGGAGATCTTGTACAGGTCTGTCCCTAGGATGTCATGGGTGAAGGAGTGAGCCAGGGCTCACCCTCCTGGGAGGGACATTGAGATTCCTGGGCATCAAACCAACTCAGCCATATGTCACCCCAGAAAGTAACTGCTTTTTCCATATACTAATGCTGCGAAGCCTGCTCTGCCTGGATCCTTTCACAGAGCCTATGCAAAGCACGCTGTGCGCTCTCACTCTGTGCCTCTTCCCAGGGATGAGTGAGGCTGCGCTCCCATTCTGCTCAGGAGGAGTGATCATGGGTCCATAGGTTCCTTCCTGGTGTGTTAGTTGTGGGGTGATGCCCTGGCTCGGGAACAGGGGCTGAGGAAAGCAAAGATGCTATCTGGCAACTGCATCCCAATGTACTCCTTTCAATTCTTTCATCTTTCTCCTTCTCTTTACCTTTTAGAAAATGTTAATGTATTCCTGATGAATTCAGTGTGAAAAAAAATATGTTTATCAGCTTGGGTTTAAATTTTTTATTCATAATAAGAATGATAGTAACACTGTTGAGCCTTCGACTCCCACATCCTTGCCAGTTCTTTTGGGGGCAAATTAACTAAGATGACCAAGAAATACGGTGCCAAACGGCAAGCAAGCTCACTTGTACCAGGTATGAGTGCCATGCATGAGGCTGAGGGAGGCAGGCTCTGGTGGCAGATAACCCAAAAGTTGTCATTTGGTAGCTACATAAGTTGTGCCTTTAGTTGGGGCCAAACGGATGAGAAGTTTGTCGCTGTTCACAGGCATTCAGTACTTGGAGCAAGCGATACACTCTCATCAAGAAAGAGCCGCTCCTCTCTTGCATACGGAGCTTTCCTCAGAGGACAGAATGTCAAAACTCTGCAGTGCAGAAGGGTGACCTACTTCATGACAGTTTATCATGGCTTGTACCAGAGACGGGAAGAGAGAGGACCAGAGTCCACAAAACACGGAGCAGTCATGGTTCAAGCCAATGGACATGCAAACTATGTTGATCTAGTCATTGTAAGATGTTTAGAATTGTCACACTACCCCATTCCTGTATACCATAGTTATCTGTTAGTCAAATTTGTTTTGAAGAAAAAAAAATGAGGATGAGGAAGGAAATTGTCTTCCAGCTGAGGCTCTCATCATAAAGACTTCTGCATTTCTGTCAAGCACCTCCAATGCCACCCCAGTCCATGTTCCCTAACCTGTGCCTGTGCTGTCTGTCATTATGCTTCACACACATAGACTATCTCAGCCATTTTCCACTCTCCCAGTCAATGACAGTACACCAAAAAACCACCTAGTCTGTGGTCTGCAGCCAGCACCTCAGCTGGGGCTTTAGTTTGCTGTGAAAAGACCTCCGGTATGACAGAGCCCCACTCATCATAAAGATGGACCAGGCACCAGAAAGATCAAAGAGAATGATAAATCATTCATGTGAGAGTTGTGCAGCCAGAGAGAGGGAGGCTTGGGCCACTTTCCCTCTCTCGAAGCCCAGACCTGTTGCTCAGACCCACTTTCCTCTCCAATCCACAGAGCAGGCTACTGGGAATCATGGGGCTCAGAACTTGGTCCTGGCTCCTGGGATGACTCCAAGGCCTCGGGCATGTACAGCAAACAGTGCTGGCTGTTCTGTGGTCAGATGGGGCCAGCCAGCCCTCCAGTTGTTTGATTTCTAAACCTGCCTCTACCTCCCTGAGGCCTCACAGAGCTCAGGGCTTGTGAATCAACACAACATTTAATTAACTGCACATTAAAGTTTCCATCTTTCAACGAAGGGAATTAGGGACAGTGCACTTTCCAAAGCATCCGTTAATGAAAAGATAAATTCTAAAGTCTCCCGAGTGTAGGGTGGTCCTCAGCACACTAGGCTGATGCCAGCCCTGATTTGGGGGTTGTCCATTGGCTTCAAGTGAGCTGCAATCTTCAGGGTCCCTTTCCAGGCAACAACTTTACCTTGGGGCTTCCTAAATATTTAGGAGTTTTTGAACAATATTCAAAAAATATTTCCAATTATATTGAATTGTGAATTCTTTGTATTTAATATAAAAGGCATAGACTCTACTTTAAGACAGGCATGAACAACATAATTAAAATAATTATGCCTAAGGGAATGCATTCTGCAGGGATATAGCAGTCAGCTTGACACTGTAGAGGTGTGGAACCCAAAGGACAGAGAGAGAGAAGGACCAGGATACAGACAGCATGACTCACTGCCGGCAAGCTGGTTCTTCAATCATCTACACGTTTCCTGCCAGGTCAGGAAGGGTGGATCCAATCACAGTCAGCTGGAGTTTCAAAGCCCACCATGAATAGGGGGAACATGGTTCAAGAAGTCACAGATTGCTAGTCCTGTTTCTATATCGGCTCACTCTGCTTCTCTGCATCTCCTCCCCATCCTCCCCCCTTCCTCTTTATCTTTCTCTTCCTCAGGGAACTCAAAGAACTACCCTGAACCTGCACATGACAACCTGCTGTAGGCCTGAGAGTACAGCTCTATTCATCTCTAAGGTACACATGTCACAGCAGATGTCCTGGGATATTTCTATCTGCATACATGGCTCCTCCAAGATGGAAGGACAGATAATTCCCAGTTATGGATTGTTGACTTACTGATAAAAGTTTATCAGATTAACTTTTGCATGATTTAATAAGTTCAAGTTGTAGGTTGACTATCGCTACTCCAAAGATCTGAAGTCAGAAATGCTACAAAATCCAAAATGTTTTGTGTGCAGCAACCATGGTGCCCTAAGTGGAAAAGTCTACCCCTGACCTTTTGTGAAATATCAAAACCCAGATAAACTAAAAATACTTCCAAAAATGACCCTTAAGCCAATGTCTATAAGATGTACATGAAATACAGGCAAATTTTGTGGTTTTCAAACTTGGGTCCATTCCTAAGTTATCTCCTAGCCTTCCAGAATTCTTACAAATCTGCAGTGCTTCTGCTCCCTTAAATTGTGGCTAAAAGCTACTTAATTTTTAGTAAGAGCACTCAGTCAAAATATGTTTGTATGGAAATAAAGAGAATACATTTCTCATTTCCCAAGTGCTGGAACAGCCTAGGGAAGACAAAGGGTACCTTTCCTGGTGGCTCCTCCAAGATCCTGAAACACCTTAAACTTGATGTATCCTCACCTACCTGTTCCTTTTCATCTCACCTCTGCCCCCAGTATACACTGAGCAACAGGACCACTAGAGGATCCAGGCTCTCATCAGCAACTCCGTTTATCGCACTGTTTCTATCTAGTATGTAGATTGTTCTCGCCAGCATAGCATTGTGGTAGAAGTCACACCCCAAGTTCTTGCTCATTTTCCTTGAAATTGCACCAACTGTCACAAGAAGGCAAAGTAAGTGGGAAGATAAGCATGTGCCGGCAGCTAGCTTTGGGTCACTGACATGTGTGTCCCACCTTGTGACGGAAGAATGGGGGAAGTTCAGATTGATGGCAGCTATGGCTGGCAGGGTACTGCCTTCTCCCAGAACTCTGCTGGGATCTGTCCTGGGTCTACTTCTCTTCTTCCCCTCTTTCTTTTCAGAGTACTTCATCAATAGTTCTATGGGTCACTGGTAATGCCAAACATTACTCTCCAAATCCAGGCCTATTAAGGATCCATGAACCAGAGGTTCCATAACAATTGGGCAAAGAAGATGAAGGAGACACAAAAAGGATGGTCCTGTTACCCAGCCTAGGGTTGGACTGGGAGGGTTTCTCAGATATGAAAAGGCCAGAGCCAACTTTTGATTTGGTGCAGGGTAAAACACAGGAAGATTTAGGAGTGCTCCATCAATAGGCTAGTCGGTCACATCCATCATCCTCATCAGTGGCTCCCATGTGGGCCTCGGTGTGAGGGAGAAAGATTGTGAGGAGCACATCAAAGTCATGATGGGCCCATCTTTCCACCTGAGAGCTAACTCAGTGGGTCTGCTTGGGGTTCCCAGAATTTTTCTCCTTTGTTTTAATTCTCCAATGGGATATGTAGTAGATATTTATTAATTTCATGCATATAACATTTCCTGTAAGTCCCACTTACCAGGTTAATAGGGATTAGCCAAACCAATGAAAGCTACTGGAACCCAGGAATCACATGATGGAACCCAAAATGCTTAGTCAAATGCTCCTGTTCCATATCTGTGGTGGATGATGCTCCTTCAGACTGGGCCAAGATTTAAACTAGGTTACATGACAGTCTCCATTGTCAACAATAAAAGGTGAAATCTTCAATACTCTTGGAGAATAAGCTTCAAAGGTTTTGCATCCTTTTTATTTTTTTAAGGCATCCCGGCTTATTTTGACATGGCAGAAAAGTTTCTGCATGCATCCCAGCATTCGCTGTTGTGACAGCTGCGCTTAATGAGTGCAAAATGATCAGAAAAACATCCTTTGCCTCCAGTTGCCAGTTGGTGACAGGGGAGAGGTGATGCTGTAATCAGAGCACTGGAGTCAGGCACACATCTGGGGAGGTGGGATTCTTGCACGTCTGGCCTATACCAGGTGGCTCAGCGCATGGCCTCGAAACCAAATAAGACCCTCAGACCCACATCCCATGAAACCCTTCCTCAAACAGCAGGCTGATGACTGGGCTGCCCCCCTCCGGCTGTTCTGCAAAAGGTTCATTCAAAGTCAAGTTCTAAAAATTCTACATAGCTGTCTTACTGAGAAAAGTTTTTTGGCTTTTGTTTGTTTGGGGTTTTTTTTTGGCTAATCTAACATACTGATAATTAACAAACTCAGGAGAAACCGAAAGAAATACAGGGGATAGGCACACTATATAATTCATGGTTAAATGCTTAAATTTGTAAATAAAGGATTTCCATTAAATATTGATAATCGTAGTAGATTGAATTAGTTTTCAGCAAATATTCCAAGCTCCTTTCTTGACGCATAAACATAGGCCTCCATGGGAAGGGTTTGGCTTTGTCCTGCTTCAGTTAACCTTGAACCTGAGTCTTACTCTGCCAATGAAAGAGCAGATGGCCAGGTGCCAATCTGGAGCCTTGATCCTGTCCCACTATGAGCTTCTACTTACACCTCAAAAAAAATCGTACGCAGAGACGAGGAAAGATGCATAAGGGAGAAAAAATTACAAGGACCTGAATTCAGAGCCCCACAAAGCATGCAAAAATCCAGGCATGGAGATCATACTTATAATCTCTGTGCCAGAGAAGGAAGAAGCAGAAAATCTATAGGGCTTACTGGTTAGCTGGTGAGCTCCAGGTTCAATAACAGATCCTATCTTAAAAGAAAAGATTAGCTTGAACTGGTCATTTCCTGTGATCAGACTGGTGCCTAGCCCAGTTGTCATCAGAGAGGCTTCATCCAGCAACTGATGGAAACAGATGCAGACTCACAATCAAACAACATTAGAGAGCTCAGGAAATTCTGTGGAAGATGGGGAGGAAGGATTGTAGGAGCCAGAGAGGTCAAGGACCCACAGGAAAACTCACAGAATCAACTAACCTGGACTCACCAGGGGCTCACAGAGACTGACCTAGGCACGCTGCATATATGTTACAGCTGTGCACCTTGGTCCTCTTACAGTGGGAACAGAGACTGTCTCTGATTCTTACTGGGACCCCACTCCCCATACTGAATTACGTTGCCCAGCCTTATACATGGAGAGGTGCTTAGTCTTCTTGCAACTTGATATTCCGTGAAATGGAGAAAGAGTGAATTGGGGGATGGGAATAGGGGTGAAGGGAGGAGAGCATGGAGGCAAAACTGCTTCTGAGGTGTAAAATAAACAAGTACATAAATTTATTTTTAAAAAGAAGAAAAAGACAAAAAGAGAAAACTAAGATAGGAAATGGTCAAGTAAGATGCTTAGATATCAACCTAGATATCAGCATGTACACATGGGCACATGTATCCACACACATGAACATGGGCACATGTATCCACACACATGAACATGGGCACATGTATCCACACACATGAACATGGGCACATGTATCCACACACATGAACATGGGCACATGTATACAGCACACACATAAACATACTCAAACACACACACACACACAATTATAAACCAGACATCTCCTACACCTTCTGATGATTCAAATAGAATGAGAAGCAGGTAAAACAGAACTGAACTCAAACTTACAATGGGAAATAAAATAATAATAATAAAAAGGTCGTCCACACTGAGCATGCGCACTGCAAAGCATCCTGGGAAGAGAGCTGCCTGAGCCCAGCCTCCATCCACCAGACAGCAGCTGACCTGCAGCCCAGGAAGCATGAGCATAGATGATGCTTAATTGAAGTCCCTGAGATTTGGGGTTATTATTCAGTATCATTGTGTTGTTTCATAAGCTTTTGATGGAGATCGCCAACAATGTGTGCTTGATTACGTGACAAAGAAATGATTCCAGCTGTGCTGAATGCCTCTTGCAGTTCTGTGGACACAGATTGAAGCTGCTGTTGACTGAATATGTGCCTCCTTGAAATTCATGTTAAAGCCCTAACTGCCAGCCGGGCAGTTTCTGGTGAAGTGTTTCGGAAGTGATTAGGTCTCAGTACCATGTAAGGACAAAGGAAGTGAGCCATTGACAAACCAGGAAGAAAACTTACCAGGAACTTTCATCAGATGGTACCTTAGTCTTGGACTGCTCACCTTGCAAAACCTTGAGAAACAAGTTGTTATGTGAACTTTCTTTTCTACGGTATATTTATAGCATCCTCTGCTAATGGAGAGAAACCGGATAAAGCAAATACAAAATTCAATCTATGTATTTACTAAACAGTGGGTAAATAACCCCATTTTGAGCAACATTTACTGCTTTTCTGGTTCCATGGAGTCACAAGTAACTTAAGTCAAGGTGTAGGTTTAGTAAGGCTTCCCAGCCAACCCTTGGGTCCCTACACTCTCCAGTGACCTCCCTACCTCACACAAATTGTATCAGTTGATTTTTCATTGCTGGGACAAAAATGTCTGCCAGAGAAAAATTAATTTGGTGGGGGGAGCTTACAATTGCAGAAAACCATCCCAGTGAGGATAGCATGGTGGGCTAACTTAGGCTGTAGAGTACATTGGGACCTGGAAAGGGCACTGGGACCCAAGCTCAGGCTGAATTTTCAAAGGCCCCCATGCTAGTAACAGACTTATGAAAGCCAGGCCCCATCTCCTAAAGTTCCACAGTTCCTAAAATCACCTCACCCACCAGCTGGGGAGCATCGTTCAAAACATGAGTCTCTGGGACCATTTGAGATTCAAACTGTAACACAGGTGAAAATCAACCCGGCACCTGTGTGCAGCCCGGCCCCTCAGTCTGATTCAGTTCTGAAAAGACAGCAAAAGCAAAGAGTCTCATGAGGCGTGATGACAATTAACTCTGGAGAGGAGAATCCTGTGAGTGTCTAAAAGCTTACTCTAAGTTGTATTTATTTAATTTATGCTCTACTGATGAATAATTAGGGCAGGAATTAATTTTGAAATGCAAATGTGCAATGGGTCTCCCTGTTTTGTCTTGGATAACCTCTGTCCTTCCTTCTACTTGTGTTAGAGTCTTAATGGATTTAGTTAAGCAAAGGAATGAAATTATTTTTTCTAATGCTTTATTTACTTGATTGAATCAGACTTTTTGTCAAATATTGACAACAAATGTTTGTGCGAGATCATATGCCACAGAATTTAATAGAAATAAAAACCTGAAGTACAGAGCCGTCATCTGCTTCATGTCGTGTGGGTGATATCTCCAAATGATGACGGGATGCCAGGGAGGCCTGTCTATAAGAACTGTTCATTTATTAATCATCGCGGAAACTCCTTGTTATCTCTGAAAATGTTGCAGAAATGGTCTTTGAGAAAGCTTCCCAAAGACAGTAAAACTGTCTTCCTGTCTTTTGCCTCCTTGAGTGCTGAGAATTAGGAACACAGTTCAGAATCTGGTCAACATTCTCCTCATGGCTAGTTTGCCAGCCATTGGCAAACACCTTGTGTGACCTGCCGCTCCTTCCATGTCTTGTTTATACTGTACAAGTCTATACACAGTCCACAGGGGAAATCAGGCAAGAAAACCCCTATTGTTCGCTGGTGGAACTATTTGATCTCATCTACCTTCTTAGACAGCAGTCTTTACCAGACGGTAGTAGTGCACACCTTTAATCCCAGAATTCGGGAGACAGAGGCAGACAGATACTGTGAGTTTGAGGCCAGCCTGGTCTGGTCTATAGAGACAGTTCCAAGACAGCCTGTCTCCAAAAAAAAAAAAGAAAGAAAGAAAGAAAGAAAGAAAAAGGAAAAAAGAAAAAAGAAAAAAGAAAAGAAATAGAGAAGGGGGAGAGAGGGGGAAGGAAGGAGGGAGGAAAGAAAGAAAGATAGGAAGGAAGGAAGGAAGGAAGGAAGGAAGGAAGGAAGGAAGGAAGGAAGGAAGGAAGGAAGGAAAAAATCCTTATGAAGGCAGGATCCTCACCAACTGAGAAAGATAAAGGGCAGCATACTGTTTGTGTCTGTGGCTGTTAACAGCAGGGAAGTGATATTTTGAGAAGAAATAAAAATACAAAGGGAGAGATGCCTTTTTCAGCATAGGGTATGATGGTATAAAGTGGATCAATGGAAATGACAATGAGTAGAATTCAGGGAAGAACCCAGTGTCCCATGAGGGACAGGGATAATCAGCAAAGCAGATGTGAACCCCAGAAGGTACAAGCTCCCAGGACAAGCAGAAAATGCCAAGGTACATCCTGGAGTGTGGCTCATAAATAGAGAGGTAGCAAGTGGGGATCAGACTATTGATCCAAACAGGAGTTTTCACCTGAGGTGAAGAATTTTCACCTTCTCTGTTCATCTAAGAAAAACAGTTATCCACCTTGGTCAGAAGACTGAGCAACCTTTTCAAAGCACAGTGTTTCCCCACAAATGTGTAACTCCACTACGGAAGCTGCAGAGACCCCTCCCACCAGGTCACCGTCACTCTGTGCGACACAACCTGAAATCACCTAAAAAGGGCTTTAACTGAGCAGCTGCCTTCGTCACATGGATGTGAGGAACTTGTCTTGATTGTGAATTGGTGTAGGAGGGTCTCACTCACAGTGGGTGGCACTGTTCTCTGGGAAAGTGGTTCGGGGGATCTATTAGAAGGCAAGAGCCTATAAGAAATGCAGAAAGCGAGGACACTTCCTCCTGGGTGTCCACATCCAGCCTTCATATGAGGGGAGGTGCCGATATCTTGCAACTTAATGTACCATATTTGGTTGATTTCCCTGGGAAATCTGCCCCATTCTATAGGGAAAGGAGAATTAATGGGTGGGGTGGGGGGAAGAAACTGTGGTCAGGAGAGAAAATAAATTAACAAAAGAACAAAATCCAGCAAGCAATATGTATGCTAGGTCCTTCCTCCAGGTTCCTGATTTGGGTTCCTACCCTGACCTCCCTCTATAATGGACCGTGATATGGAAGCATAACAAACTCTTTCATCCCTGGGTACTTTAGGTCAGTATTTTATCACAACAGCAGAATGGAATTGGGACAGTCACCAGCCACACATGGCTACCTGTAGCGATGACTTTGTCCTGTTGTCTAAGCATGTGACAGGACATGGCATTCAGATCTGGACTACTTGAGCTTTCCCGCAATGCTCCATTGGCTGATAATAGATTTGGAGGGTTTTGTTGTTGTGTTTAGTAAGGATGGTGATGGGTACCTATAACACCAGCATTCTTTGTAGGGTAGAGAGTCAGAGGGAGGCAGCCTGGACCCATAGTGACATAAGGAAGGAAGAAAAGTGGGGAGGGGGAAAGGGGGGAAATGGGGTGGGAAAGGAAAGTAACTTTCTCATAAACACAGCCCTAAAGTCAATCCCCAGTACCAAGAGCTCTAACGGGTGGGGCTGGAGAGATGGCTCAGAAAAGCGTGAGGACCTGACTTTGGATTCCCAGAACCCACATCAAAGCCAAGAGGGAAAACCCTGGAGCAAGCTAGCTAGCAGAATGAAATGCTGTGTTTCTTCTTTCAGGGAGAGACCTTGCTTCTATGTATAAGATGACCATCAACTGATGAAGCCATCTAACATTAACCTCAGGTCCCATACACACACCCAGTGACACACGCAGGTGCTTCCATATATATATGCAAGTACACATACAAACACACACAAATAAAAGATAAGACAGTCTTTTTATAAATTTTATAAAATTTTTATTTTTTTATTCAGCACCAAAGCCAAAACCATTTGTCTCTGTTTCCACCCATGTAAGAAACTGTATCATTCACCAAGAACTAATAAAATACAATAGCACAGGATGGGTTACACTGGGGCCCGTGGTGTGGGAGGATTGTTCTCTTTTGTTTCATGACCTTTTCTGCTTTATTAGAGGAAAACACACACACACACACACACACACACACACACACACACACACACACACAGAGACACACACGCAATTAGATGGAGCACATGTGCAGGATCTAGGCCCTGCCTACCACCGGCTGCAGGTTGAGGTCATCAGTAAGTGGTAGCAGATAGTTTGATCTAATTGTGGATTCTCCTCATGTGGAGACAGACTCAGCTCTGATGACAAGGATTTTTGAACGGGGAGAGAGAGAATGCAGAATAGCGACTATTCATTGTCTAGTCAACTCAGTGTATGAAGGCTGATTTTCTCTTCCTCCCTCCAGGCACTGCTGACAAGAATTTCAAGGGCTCCCTTTCCAACCTAATTTCCCACTGTAAGGCAGAAATGCATGCCGGCACCTGTAGTCTAGAGGCCCAGCTTTCAGTGCGGAGAGAGGGAGAAGAGGTTTCACCTGGTGTAAGAAAGACCCAACATCACCTGCCCCATCTTTGACCTCTTCACCAACTTCAGAGTTGAGTTTGCTGCCCAATCCTGGGTTTTCTGTCCAGGGACTGGTCCAGCTTTACTGTGAGGGAGTTTATCATCAAATCCAAGTTTTGATTCGCAGAGAATATGTGGATGGATTGTTCCTAAAGTAACAGGTAATTCACATCCTCCATTTCTGAGAAGAAGCCACCTGAAGAGCGTTGGGCAAGAACAGAATGACCATTTCAGGGGCACTATATAAGGGCTTGAGCTTCTCCGGGCATTTTTATTTCTGTCCCCTAGTTTTCAGTGACAATGAGACCTTTCACACTTATGTTTTCCATTGTTTAAATGACATAATAAATTCACATGGTATAAATTTGATCATATTTCATGCAGTTTGGTATCTATGAAAACTGGTTTCAAAATCTACAAATGCCAAAACCTGAAGATGTTCAAGTCCCTCGTATAAGATGACCAGAACTTTCACAAATCTATACACATCCTAGAATATACCTCAGCTCGTGTCTAGATTGCTGCTATGAAAATGGCTGTTATGCTGCATTGCTTAAGAACAAACATACGGTTTGCAGCCAACACACTGCATGCAGTCTGTGGTAGATCCTATAACAACCTGGAATTATGGAGACAGAAAGCCAAGAGCAGCAGTAGTGCAGCTTTATTACATGAGGCTTACTACATCATACATACTTCATTATGTAATTACTCCAAGATAAATGATTCTTCTTCCACTGTGAGTCACATGTTACAAGTTTATTGGTCTTGCCAGCTGAAAACCCACCTTTCCTATGAATGGATCAGAGTGGCCATACCACAGCATACACAGTTGACATCAAAGACCCCTGGGCCTATGTGAAGTCAAAGAAGACAAGGGTGTGGAGTTATCTGCCACAAAGTACTTTAGGAGGGGAATAGCTAAACTAAAATGCTTGCAAGAGTCATTCCCCAGGAATTCTTGTTTGTTTAACTGCAAAGTCAAAAATATGAGTGAAAATATAGTATTCCTCTTGCCGTCTGTGGAACTAGAGGCCCAGTGGAGGTCCAGACAACCATGGCTGAAGTCAAGGGTGGGAGACATTGCTTCAGACAGCCTGGTCTAAGTCAAACACAGATTTACATTTTGGTCTGTTAGCTTGGCAGTCTCAGAAAAGATGGGAACTTTGGGTCCTCTGATATTTTTTTCTAACCTAGTCTTTAAGACGTACACAGCTTTTGTAGGCACCATCTACAGTGTGCGATCTGCCACCTGCTAACCAGAGCATCCATGTCAACAGTCAGGTTGGTGTAGCATCTCACCAAAAGCAGAATTCAAACATGACTGAAACAGAAATCATTCGGTAGGGTAGATGATTTCTGTGTTTCTTGTGAGAAATCCCATGTAGGCTCAGAACTGAATTAGCATGTACAGAGCCTTACAGCATGAAAGAAAGGTTCAATTATTTCATCCATACAGTAAGTTTTTCACAGACATTTACCTACACACTCTATCAGCAATGAAGAAAAAAAATACTTTCAAAAAAAAAAAGTGGAAGACATCCAATTGTTAATTTACTAAACAGAGAATTTTCAAACTGAAAGTTCTGAAGTTTTTTTTGACTGGTCTTTATGCCCACCACCCCCACCCCAGTTAAAAGCTTCACATCAATCAGACATCATTCCCTGTGCTGTCACTGTAATACATAATTGACAGTGACACTTGGCAGAGTCTGTTCTAGTGCCATTCCCATGTCACCCCTGCATCTCTCCAGAGGAGTCAGAACACAGGTATCGCATATATGAGAAAGGAGGTCACTCATGCTCTGTACTCTTTTCCACCATATTGCATGTTGGGTTTCTTCCCATGGTGGCCCAATTCTTTTTTTTTCCCCCTTTGTGTTTTTCACAACATGCTTTCCACTCCGGTCCATTTCCCACCCTACCCCAAAGTAAAATAAAATTTAAGAGAAAAAGAGGGGAAACACTTCTGGAAGAAGGGGAAATGTTCATCATGTAAGCTGCAATGTGAAGCAGTGAGTCACACCACAGTAAACCCTTTTGTCCATATATGGTAACATGCAGGCGTTTATTGAAAAGAATCATTGGTCTATCTCGAGGCTCCTGGTCTCTGCTGACACTGAGCCCTCACTGGGACCCTTCCTGGACATCTGGTTGCTGTTCTGTGTTGTGGAGATCCTGCAGCCCTGGGTCCACAGGACTGACACCCCCCACCACGCACTTCCCATCCCCTCCACTCATGCTCCAGCAGATCACAAATGGAGTAGATATTGGGATGGGTTAGCACACAATCCTGGGTCAGCCTTCTGGCTATCGCCTGTCTTTGCCACCAGAGTGGGCTCACCAGCATTGTCCTGCTTTGTTCACCCCTTGCACCAACGAGCAAGTAGCAGATATGGTCCAACTCTTTAGTAGTCGTTTCTGTGTGGAGCTGACCATTTCTTTCATAAGTATGACAAATGTCCATCAGTTTTAAACTTGTGGCTTAACTTTCCAAATCAAGTCCTACACTTCATAAAGCCTCTCGGGGTCATTTTCTCTTCTAGCATTAGTGACCAAGTTCGCAGTGAAGAGCCTCACCCTTTTTGTTGTTTTTCTGGGTTCTGGCTTTATTTTCAAACAAGGTTTTGCATGTAGCCCAAGCTCACTTTGTACTCCTGACATTCCTCTGTCCCTGTGAAGAGTTTTTGTGTAATATGTACACACCACCATTCCCAGAAAAACTCACATCTTAAGTTTCCTAGACTAGTAAAATACCCAACCACAAAGGAAGTATTCTGATGCCTGGAATAGGGATTCAGTGGCTATATTATAATATCACTTTTCTATGCCATGCCTCCTAGCTGTTCATGGATTAGAGAACAGCTTCATAATGACTTTGCTGGAGAGGTGCCGGGGAGGTTAGGAATTTGAGAAGACACTTTTTTTAAGCAAATAACAAAAAGAAAAAGAAAAAAGGAAACTTTGTTAAAGAAAGGCTAGATGGTTTATAAAAGAAAAAAAATGTATTCTCTTGAGGCTTGTGATGGTGGATGAAGCAACAATGAAATGGGTTTGAAATTATTATATCACAGCTTATAACATATTGATTAGAAAAGACCTAACCTACAGTTTCACTGGGTGCTGAAGGTATTGTCAATGAGATGAATTCCAGGAATCTTCTACAGGATCCAGAAACTATAAAACAAATGAATGACAGAACACTAACAGACAGAAGGGTGAGAGGAATACCTGATTTCACATTTTCATGGCATAAAGCACTCAACAAAATAAAAATAGATGCACCATGCCCACATCATAAAGAACATAAAGGCCCACGGCCAACAAGATACTCAACAAGAGAATACTGAAGCATCCTCTTCTAAGAGAGAGAAGACAGCTCTTTCCACCTTTACATAAGATCCAGCTGCACTTCCAGCCAATGCAATTAAGCAAGAGCGTGCATTTAAGCATTTAAGTTAAAAGCAAGCAACAGAATGTGTTGCTGCTATAGATGCCATTATCTTTTATAACCAAGGTAACCTAAAATTCTACTTCATTCCTATAGAGTATAGCAATAAGAAGCCCCCAAACAGAAATTTTAAAACTTGTCTCATTTGCAATAATATCAAAATATAAAATATTTGGGAAGAATCCAAGCACAGAAATTTCTATACACTGATCTGTATAAGCCATCAATAAAGGGTGCTAAACAAAAATAATTGAAAAGACTTTTATGTCTGTTGATTAGGAGACTTGACATGTCAATAGCACCCAATAAAATCGACAGATTCAATGCAATGCCTATAAAAATCCAAGATTTTTAATAAATAGAAAAAAATCACCCTAATATTCATATAGATTCATAAGGGACCCCCCCCAAGCAAACAGAATGCTTTTAGGAATGGAAGAACAAAATGGATCATATTCTCCATTATCAAGACATACCACCAAAGTACAAAAATTAGAACACTGTGGTATTTGTATGAGGACTCAGATACATGAAATAGGGCAGAGAGAACAAAGACAGACCTACATCAGTACTGTTAAATGACCTTCCCTGTGAAAGTTCCAATCAATGGGAAAAGGACTTTCTGCTCTCAGATGCTAGTAACAAAATGTTTACCTTAAGCCATACAGAAAAAAATAACTAAAATGTACACCTACACACACACCTGCACATACACACCCTTTGTATATACACTCACATACAAAAAAAAAAAACATGCTAGATATAATTTCTTCATCATTTGCAAATCCAAACTACACGGAGATATCACTTCACACTTCTTAGAATGACCGCTACCAAAACTAATAGCATGACCATAAGGCAGAAAGCATCTATGCTGACAAGAAGTCCTTGAAGACTCTTATTGAGGGTGTAAAATGGAACCTCCACCATGGAAAACCATATGTCACTTCCTCATAGAAAAGGAATTTCCATGTGACACACAATCCCACTTCTGCTATACACTGAGACTTCAGAGTGGGTTCCATTAGACAGCTGTGCCTGACAGCCAAGAGGAGGAAGGTGTCACCCTAAATATTCATCAAAAGATATGTGCAAATAAACAATGTGGTCCATTCCTACAATAAAACATTATATAGTATTTACAAGTATATGAATCTTTAAGTCAGTGTACTAAGTGAAGTAAGCATTCACAAAAGGACACTACTGTATGACTCTACTTATTCAAGGGATATCAAACCCTTGGAAACACAAAATAGAACAGAGGCTTCTAGAGGCTGGGAAAGGAAGAGGAAGGAAAGTGTCAGATATTTGATTTGGAAAGTTCTAGAAGGCTTTCACACACTGATGTGTGCATAGACTCTGTTGGATTGTGTACATTTCAAAATGGTTTAAATTCTGTGCTGTGTGTGTGTGCGTGCGTTTACAACAAAATGTTAATCTTTGAATTTTTTGTTTTCTTCACTTTGTGTGTGTGTGTGTGTGTGGTGTACTCATACCATAATGCAGTATGGAGGTCAGAGGACAATTTGTGGAGTGGATTCTCTTCTTGCACTTTCACAAGGGATTGAACTCAGGTCACCAGACCTAGATAACAAAACCTTTACTCACTGAGCCATCTTACCAGCTCCAAATTCTCTTCTCTTAAAAGAGAGAAGACCAAAGACCAAAGCAGGGGAAAGTTTCTTTGTGGTAGAAAAAAAGGACCTGGGGATAAAAGGGATTTGGAGGTTGTGAAGAAAGCAACCAGGACAAAGTGTGTCTGGCAATAAAAAAAAAATTAAAAAAAAAAAAACAAGGCTCGAACTGAATCTCAAGAGAACAGGTCCTGACTTGGGATACTGTGGAAGATACTTTCTTAGTATACAAAGTCTCTAGCCTTAGTCCTTAGCACCAAAATTAGCAGGGTTCCAAGCCCATCTTGAGAGAAATTGCTGGAGATGACATAAGCCTGTCTCTTGCCCAGTAATCCAGCTTTCAGCTAAATAAAGTAGTAAATTTTCCCACTAAAAACTGAGCCTTGGCTTCCCTGCATCCTGTGCCCTACTTGGAAGGAAAGCCATATTTGACCAGACCCCACACCAAAGCAAACCAAAACATCTTGTACATCTTTCTTCACTCATCCAGTAAGCAGGCTGTTCTTCTGTGGGCACTGTTGTAGGGGCCTCACCTCGGAGACAGCCCTGGGAAGCTGGCATCTCCCAGACACCCACCAAGTATGCTCTGTTCACCACATGTTTTCAGTGTGTACATACATCCCAGCGTGTAAGCCTCTGTATCCCTACTTTTCTGTTAGAAGTTGGTAAACAGCTTGGCATACTGCCTTTCTTTCATGGCAGTAAGAAAATAGTTTGCATGTTTGTGGACAAGAAGACCAAACTTAAAATAACTGAAGATGCCATTGAGTCAATCCATCCAGCTCTTGGTCAGCCATGTCTAAATCCTCACACACAAAGAAACATAAAGTACAAAAGGGCAATCCCAAGGGTAGACCATGCTAAGAGAGACAAGAGATCAAAGAGCACAAATCACAGGAGCAAAAGTAATAGAAAGCCTGCCAGGTCTTTGCAGCAATAGTGTATGCCCTGAGGTTCACAGGAACCCATAAAAAACAGCTAGACTACGAAAAAGCCCTTGCCCTTGAGAAGGGATGCAGTTTCATGCCTACTTCTGTGGTGGTATATTCAATAAAAATAGCCTGAAATATCAGAGGACAGAGACAAGCTATGAATGTCAAAGAGTGGTGACTCACACCTTTAATCCCATCACTTGGGAGACAGAGATTCTCTGGATATCTGTAAGTCCAAGGCCAAACAGAGCCTGGTAGTGATGACACCCACCTTTAATACTAGCTCTGGGAAAGTAGAACCAGAAAGTGAGATAGCTGGGCAGGGAAAGAAATATAAGGAGGAAAGGGCAGAAGTTCTGCCCTTTTGCCTGTTCACCTGGTCAGTCTGAAGTCTCATGGAAATAGCACCTACCCTGTTCAGCCTGAGGAGCTGGCTGGGTGAGAAGTGGCTGTGGTTTGTTCCCTGTCTCTCTCATATTTCAGTTTCTCTCCAATATCTGGCTCCATGTTTTATCACAATACTAAATATCATTCTTGCAATATACCTCTAGCTTACTAGTCACCAAAAGACCAAAACAAGGTATAGGAGAATCATGAAAGTACAGAGGTTTTTAGGGCCCTGGGATGTGGATGCAGCCTCAGGGAGTGTTGGGAACTCCAGGAGCCTTATATTGTCATGAACACACATCTGCATACATACAGACACAGATGGCACTGAGCATGATAACTTCAAGTCTATTCCTGTAACTATAATATCTAATCTCGCATAGTCATACATGCAGAACACTAATGCTCATAAAATAAAATAAATTTATAAAAGAAAATGCAATCTGGAGGGAACATTCTTTTTGTTTCTTTTTTATAGATTGTTTTCTCACAGTGTGATCGGAATACAGTCTCCCAGTTCCTCCTCACCCCACCCTCCTTCCCTCTAGATCCACTCCCTTACCATTTCTTCTAGAAGAGAATTAGCTTCTAAGAGATGACAATCAAACATGAAAATAAAATATAACAATATAAAACAAAAAAAACACTATATTGAAGTTGGACACAGCAACTCAACAGAAGGAAAAGATTCCCAAGGACAGGCACAATAATCAGAAACACACGCGATCTCATAGTTAGGAGTCCCATAAAATTATTTAGCCAATAGCTATAATATATATGCAGAGGACCCATGGGTGTAGACCCATGTAGGTCCTATGTTTGAAAGTGTGCAGTGTCCATTCTTAAAGGTGTTGCAAGCTAGGTGCAGTCATGTGTACCTTGACAGATACAGGATATCTTTAGAATTTTTCCAAAATGTTTAAGTGTATGTGTTACATATATACATGTGTGTATATATGCCTGTTTACAGATGTGTGTGTGTGTGTGTGTGTGTGTGTGTGTGTGTGTGTGTGTGTGTGTGTGTGTGTGTGGTGTTTGTGTGCATGTGGCAATCCAGAATTGAGGTTGGCTATGTTCATAGATTTCTCCCCACCTCATTTTTCTGAGTTAGGATCTCTCACTGAACCCAGAGCTTGTCAATTCTGTTTAATCTAGCTCTCTAGTTTCAATGGGGAGTAGGGCAGAGGGTCCCTGTCTCTGTCTCCCAAATGCTGGAATTACAGGAAGTCACCATACCTGCTCTGATATTATACAGGGTTTTGGGGGATTCAAATTCCAGTCCTCACACTTGAGTGGCAAGTGTTTTACCCACTGAGCCATCCTCCCAGCTCAAAGGATATCCCCAAATAGAAGAAGAAAAGTATAGTAGCAGCCTGATGAAGAGCAAGGAAGGATTCACAGTGGACATCTGTGTGGACATCTCAACCTCATTGCACCATTTATACAACGAGACTTACTGATGAGCATTTAGACAGTGTCCAGATTTCCAGTGTAGCAAAGAACAACTTTCATTTCTAGAAGTCAAATGCCCAAGATGTAGATGTGGGGTCCAAACACATGTACGTTTCAAAATATGACCTGAAATTGGATTTCTCTTCAAAACGACTGAACTCAACGTCTGAAAGAATCCTAAGTGTTCATCATCCTGTCAGTGAAGTGAACAGTAAAACAGGGCTCTGGGGTTTAAATTCACGTGACCTTTACATGGATAATATGTAATGCTTGCACTCACAAGAATATGTTTGTGAACACTGACATTCACTGTGCAGTCCACAGTTTATGTATTAACCCATAACCTCCACTGAATTATTTAGATTCATATTTATTTCTAAGAATTAGTCTTACTGTTAAAGACATTAACTCCCCAGATTTTATTTAATCCTTTTAGCAATGTAGATAGAATTTTTTTCACGTGAAAATTTTACATTTGAGGCCATTTTATTGAACGTTAGTGTCTTTGAGTTTCCATTGCTGCTAGGAAACACCATGACCAAAAGGCAATTTGGGGAGGAAAGGCTTTATTTGGCTCACACTTCCACACTGCTGTTCATCACCAATGAAACTCAAGCAAGGAAGGATCCTGGAGACAGGATCTGATGCAGAGGCCATGGAAGGGTTCTGCTCACCTGCTTACTCCTCATGGCTTGCTCGGCCTGTTTTCTTATCCAGAGCCACCAACCCAGGGATGGCACCACCTACAATGAACTGCCTTCCAGCGAAATCTCATGGAGACATTTTCTCGATTGAAGCTCCCTCCTTTCTGATGACTCTAGCTTGTGTTGAGTTAACATAAAACCCACCAGTACAGTTAGCTGCCAATTAAGTGTTTGCTTTACATTTTCTGTCAAGCTTAAAGAATCTATTGCAAGATTTTTCTATACAATATTTTACACTGGCATGTCCCCAGCTTCCTTTGTACATAATTACATTCTTAGGGAATTTACATTCAAGTAGGGAGCAGATCCTGCTTTCTTTCTTTGGTAAGGCTGGTGTCAGAGTTCCACCGAAACTCCTTTCTTCAGGTCGCTGGCTTCCTGTCTGTCAGTCAACTTTGTCCCTTTCCATCTTCCCGCTCATCTCTGTGGCCTATCAGCTGCTACACCAACACCACCCATTTTCCCACTGTGCCACCTCCCCGGGGCAAATGGAGTGGCACTCAAGCTTCTCAAAGTTTTTGCAAGCTTACTTTTATGTATCTTAGTCCAGACGAACCTTAAAATCTATCATGACTTTAAAAACCAAGTCCACTGAGACTGGAATTTCTGTGTGCCATATTGACAGTAACCTTCCATGTGAGTGGTTTCAATGACAAGAATGAACAAATAGATCCTGTGAAAGACCAGACAGTGAATATTTTGGCATTTTCAAAGCTTGATATTCTCTCTGTATCACACCCTCTACAGTTGCCAGTCATGTGCGCTGACTGCTTAATCAAGAGTAAAATAATGAGTGTGCTCATATTCAAAAAGACCTTATTTATAACAACAAGGACAAATACAACGGGATACTACTTTGACACAAAAAGAAATGACACACCATGAGACATACATGAAAATGTTACACGGAGCAAGGAAAACTAGATACTAAAATTAAAATATATAAAGCACAATGTTTGAAATACCCAGCAGAGGCCATCTGATAGAAATAAAGCAGAATAATGGCGGCCAAAAGATGGAAAAGGAGGAAGCAACTACTTTAAGAAAAAAGCCTTTCTGGAATAATTTTAAAACACAGGGGCTAACAAAATGCATGTCACTTTGAATGTATTAAACACTGGTGAATCCTTGGCATAAACTGATCATTTTATGTTCATTGAAAATCACCTTAGCACTAGAGAGAAGGCTTAGCAGTTAAGAGCACTGGCTGTTCTTCCAGAGAACTCAAGTTTGGTTCCCAGCACCCACATGGAAGCCTACAACTATCTCTAACTCCAGTTCCAAGGGATGCAGCACTCTCTTCTGACCTCAGTAGAACCTGTGTGTATGTCCATGATACATGGACATACAAGCAGGCAAATTATGCACACACATAATAAAATTAAAATAATTTTTTAAAAAGAAATAAAATCACTTTAACTTTTAAAAAAAACAACCACCGAAAGTCTGGATTTGGCCCATAGACCACACTTTGCCAGTCCTGATTTATAGGATAAATGAGATAAAATAAAAATATTTTTTTTGCATTTGATGATATGATAATGTTCTTTTTATTTTTGTTTTATGGACAAATGTAACCTGCTCAGGGGGTGGAAAAGGAGAAGATTCAAGAAGCCATTTTACAGAAGAGAAGAGTGGAGATAGATAGGGTGACATGCAAAAGGGGTTGAGGAGGAGCTCAGGGTTGCAGCATGGAGGAGCTCAGGGTTGCAGCATGATTGAGCTCAGGGCTGCAGCATGATTGAGCTCAGGGCTGCAGCATGGAGGAACTCAGGGTTGCAGCATGGAGGAGCTCAGGGCTGCAGCACCAGCCTCCCATTCTAGTTTGCGTCTTCATGGTTGTGAGAAGAACACAAACCAAAAGTAACTTAGGGAAGCAAGGACTGATTTTATCTGAGAGGTCATAACCCATCATTGAGGGAAGTCAGGGCAGGAACCCCAGGTGGGAGCTTAAAGCAGAAACCACAGAGGACTGCTGTGAGCAGCGGCTTACCCTAATCCCTTTTCAGATACCTGCCCAGGGATGGCTCTGTGCCCTCAATAGGATGAGCCTCCAACTAGCAATGAAGAGAAATGTCCCACACAACAGTTTACTAAGGCAATTCTTTAACTGAGTTTCCCTTTTCCTATGTGTATAAAATTAACAACAAAACTAATCAGAACACCACACCTAACATGTTGTATTACTCAGGGTTCTCTCAAATCACAGAATGTATGGAGTGAATGAATGAATGAATGTGTGTGTATGTGTGTGTGCGTGCGTGTGTGTGAGTGTGTGTGCAAAGACAGAGGGGATTGATTGGAATGACTTACAGGCTGTATTCCAGCTAATCCAATAGTGGCTACCTGGAAAGTCCAAGAATCTAGTAGTTGCTCAGTCCCATGTGGCTGTGTATCTCAGCTGGTCTTTTGTATATGCCAGAATCTCAAAGAAGCAGGTTCCAATGCCAGTGCAGAAATAGATGTGCTGGCAAGGGGAGGGCAGCCAGAAAATGAACACACCATGCCTTCTTCCATTGTCGTCATATAGGCTTCAAGCAGAAGGTGTGGCCCAGACTAAATATGTGCCTTCCTGCCTCAAGATCTGGATTAAAGGGTTGAAGAGAGAGGGCTTGGTAGTTAAAAGCATGGGCTGCTCTTCCAGAGGTTCTGAGTTCAATTCCAAGCAACCACATAATGACTCACAACCATCTATTGCGGGATCTGGTGCCCTCTTCTGGCATGCAGGTGTACATGCAGATAAAGCACTCATATACATTAAATAAATAAACTAAAGGCATGTGTCTTCGAGCCTCAAGATCTTGGTCACAAGTGTACCCTCCATTTCTGGATTATAGCTCATTCCTGATATAGTCACATTGACAACCAAGAATAACTCACACATGTGAAGTCTCTGTTTTACAAACATCACAATAAATAAATTAAATAAATAAATAAGCAAATACCAGGCTACATCAGTTAGGGTAGGCGAGGCTGAGTAACAAACATCCCCATGTTTCAAAGGACCCACACACAAGGAATTTAATTTTCGTTCATCTAACTTACTGCATACGCACCCAACTTGGAAAAACAGTTCTTCACATAGTTGTTCAGGAATCTAAATCTTTCTATTGTGTAACTAGCTGCAGCATTCTGTTTGGCTAGCCTATTTCAAAATTTAAAGTGAGTATGCTTAAAAAGCAGAAAACTGTTCAGAAGGTCTGCAATGAGGCGAAGCATCCAGTACCAATGGCTCTGGTCTGAGGACTACTCTTTTGAATGACCAGCTGGCTAAGAAGTTATTGCCAAGTACAGAAGAATGCAAGGAGACACATTCTCTTTGAGGCACAGCCTTGTGATACTGCCATTTCCTTCCACATGTTCTCTGCCCATCTTCATGGTCTCACTTTAAAAAAAAAAATTACTGAAGGTTATAGAGCCCATGAAAACAGAAGGCTAGCCACACATTAAAAGATAACAGTGAAATAACCAGGTTACTTGTGTATCCTATCAAAATATGACCTTTTCAGAGTTACAAGATCCTAAAGAAGTGCAAATTAGACCTTTTGCTATGTAAAAATATAAATGAAAATAAAAATTGCATGGTGAAGTTACACATTATAATAAAGGTCTTTAGAATATTTTTGTTTTGTTTGACTTGTTTATAAGGAAAATTTAGCTTCAATAAGGCAGGTTGGTCCATAGATAAAGTTTTTTAAAGCAGAATTTCAATGGAAAACCCAAAGATGAGTAAATAGCAAATGAGTACCAGGTAAGAAACTGAAGAGAAATGGATCCAACATAGAAATCTTGAGGACACTAGTCAGAAAGTCTGGTGCTCCCTGAGAAAGTAAACATGTCCCCTCAACAACAAAGAAAATGAAATTTTGATTCAAACAAGAAGAGACCATGATGAGCAAAAGAGTTAATACACAATATAAGCAAAATATGGTTTCATTAAAAGATGGTGCTATGGAAAGTGGATAGCCACATGCAGTCACATACACACTTTTGCCTCATTTCCTACATAAAAACTGACACAAAATGTATAAAAGACCCGAATATAATACTAAGAATTACTAAAGCATCTAGAACCAAGCACAAGAGGAAAAGTTGGGCATTGAATTGAGCAATGATTTCTTAGCTATGTCTCCAAAAGCACAGACAAGAAGAGCAAAATCAGGCAAGTGGAACCAGAATCAAAAATTTCTGCACAACACAGAAAGTATTGGGTCTACAGAGCAAAGTAACAATATGTAGATCAGTTCTCCCTCCCCCCAAAAACCCTTGTTGTATGAGGTTTCTGGCCTGGACTTTCAGACCCACAGTCCCATAGTCCCACTGACACTGAAACACACTGACACTTGTATTAATCGTACGCTGATTGGCCTAAGGTCCAGGCACATAACTTGCTAGCTCTTTACCCTTAAACTAACCCATGACTCTTATCCTGTTCAGCCATGCAGATTGATACCTTTCCTCAGAGCAGCATAGTTGTCCTCTGCATCTTCTGCCTTCTCTGTGGCTTTCTGCCCTGTTCTTCCTGTTCCTGGTAGACCCACCCACGTTTCCTGTCTGCCTTTGGCCAATCAGTGCTTTTTATTAAAGTTGTAGATGGGACAATTATTTACAATGTAATATCATAAATCCACTACAAACCTTCAAGCCACATATTAATAATATGAAATTGTTATCAAGGGCATAAAAACTAAAACTCAATATCAATAAGAAAGCTAGTGGTATGGCTCAGATGGTAGAATGCTTCTCTGGAATTTCACAAGTTCTGGATTTGATCTCCAACACTACATAAATTCCAACATGGTAGCAGGTGCTATTTGGGAGGTAGAGGTAGTAGAATCAGGAGTTCAAGATCGTCTTCAACTACACAGTAGATCTGAGGCCAGCTTGAACTACATGATGCCATGTCTTAAAAAAAAATATTAACAATTTTGTTGAGAAACAAGCAAAGATATTGTGCTAATAGTTCAGTCTATAAGATGACCAATGAACATGGGAAAAGACACTCACATCAGTAATCATCACAGACATGTAAATTGAAGTCACAGCTGCATCCCCACAACGACTGTGTAATTAACTTAGAAAGCAGAATTTAGCCAGCATTGATAAGGATGTGAAGAAACTGAGGCCTGTGGACCATCAATACAACTGAAAAATAGTGTGACACCTCTGTAAAACAGGACAATATCTTCCTCAGAAGAAATAAACTATCATAAGACCTGAATCTCACTTCCAGGTACACATACAAGAGCTGGAAGCATGACCTAAAAGAGACAGTTTCGGTCCCATGACCACTGGGTATTATTTTTAAGGGCACAGAGATAGAAGGACCCGATGTTAGTTAGAAGATGGAAAACTAGGCAAGAGTGGCAGATATCTGTGATGCAGCAGTGCATAGACTGTAAGCAGAAGATCTTAGAGCATGGTACAGTGTGAACTATCCTTGAGGATATTAGGCTATGTGACACAAACCAGTCAAAAAACCAACAAATACTAAATGGTTCAAATCACGCTGAATATTATAAAACCCAGGGCAGAAAGTCAAAAGCGGCTTTGCCAGTGACTGGGAAAAGACAAAACAGAAAGCTGAACAGAGTGGAATTATTTTGTTGCCAATAATACTTAAGCTCCATGGTAGGTCTCCTCATTCACAAGATCCCCCCCTCTCCTCATGCTGCCATTTGCCAGGACTTGAAAGAGGGCAGTGTTAAGAGGATACATCTCTGTACAAGTGTGTTTGGTCAGCTGTCTATTAAGATCTCAGGGGAAAGAGCCCTATAACTCCAACGTGTCAAATCTCATAAGTATTTTTTCTTATCCCATTGTGTATCTGAAATTTGAGAGCCTTGCAACTGCCAAGGGCTCACCCTTCAGCCATGGCTTCCCCATGATGAAGAAACTATTACTCTGTAGATGTAATAGCACTAAAAACACTTGGCACTAAAAACAGTTCTTCTGAGTCAGTAATAGGGAAGCAGAGACAGACAGATCTCTGAGTTTGAGGTCAACGTGGTCTACAGAGTGAGTTCGAGGACAGCCAGAGCCACAGAGAAACCCTGTCTCAAATAAATAAATAAATAAATAAATAAATAAATAAATAAATAAATAAATAAATAAATAAATAAATAAATAAATAAATATGTTCTCCTTCTAGATCACTGAACAGGAAAAGAAGAGGGACTCTGTGGTGTTAAAGGCACTCATCAGAGTCCATCCTTGAGAAGACTTCTGTGGAGCCTAAAAAGTAAGAGATGACAAAAACAAGTAAAAACACCAGAAGAGTAAAAAACAGAATATCTTGAGTGGTAGGAAAAAAACGAAGGGAGGGAGGGAGGGAGGGAGGGAGGGAGGGAGGGAGGGAGGGAGGGAGGGAGAGAGAGAGAGAGAGAGAGAGAGAGAGAGAGAGAGAGAGAGAAAGAAAGAAAGAAAGAAAGAAAGAAAGAAAGAAAGAAAGAAAGAAAGAAAGAAAGAAAGAAAGAAAGAAAGAAAGAAAGAAAAGGGGAGGGAGGGAGAGAGAGAGGGAGGGTCCTGCTCCTCATCATTATAAACCAATAGAACTCAAGAACTGGACCCATGGCCTTTTTCCTAGTCCATTTTCTGCTGCTATAACAAAATGTCTGTGTAATGCAAAACAAATTCCATCCAGCTATGGCTACTTTAAGTTTTGACAAATGTATTGAAATAATGCACTGGAAAATAAAAATAAAATGCTAGCATTACCAACAAATGGTGCTTGCAAAACTGGACATCTACAGTACAAGAATGAAAACAGAAATATTTTAGATAGGCAGCTAATATCCAGAATTTATAAAATCCCAACAAAATTAAACACAATAAAAGTCAATGAATGGGCTATTGAAATTTTGAAATGATTAAATAGTTCTAAAAATGAAAAACAGAAGTTTGGTGACAAATGCCTTTAGTTTGAGGAAGCAGAAGCAGGTGGGTATTTGTGAATTTGAGATCAGCCTGGCTGGTCTACAAGTGATTTTTAGACTAGCTAGGGTTATGTAGTGAGATAATGTTTCAAAAGAGAATGAGGGAGAGGGAGAGAGAGAGAGAGAAAGAGGAGAGAGAACAAGGAGCCAATAAGCATCTTTACAAGTGTCCAGCATCCTTAGCCATCAAGTAATCAGAAATTCAAAAGAGAGGCCATTGTCAAGAGAATTGACGAACACAAACACTTTCAAGGATTGGGGAAGGGAAGTCCCACTCTCACTATTTGTGGGAAAGTAAATTGGTACAGCCATTGTGAAAATCAGAATGAAATTTTCTCATAAGATTAAAAATAGAGGTAACGATATATCATAGCTATACCACTTCTGGGCAAACCAAAGGACTCTTTATGCTGGTCACCTCACAGGAGACAGTGAAGGGTAGAAGCCTATTCAAGAAAGAGAAAGCACCAAGACAAGGTAGAGGGGAAGGGACATTTGTACTTTAATAACAAGCCCATTATAAGAGACAACAAGGCCCCAACTAAAATCAATCTGAAGATCTGAAACCTCTGTTTTAGCTGCTGTGCCTATGACAGAACATTATGACCAACTCAACTTGGGGAGAAAAGAGTTTATTACAGGAACTCCAGGTAGGAACTTAGAGCCAGGAAGAGAAACAGAGACTATAGAGGAGTGACACTTACTGAATTGCTCTTCATGGCTTGCTTAGACTGCTTTCTTATATAGCACAGGACCACCTGTTCAAGACTAGTATGCCCACAGTGAGCTGCGCCCTCCCACATTAATCATCAATCAAGAAAGTACACCAGAGGCTTTCTCACAGGCTAATCTGGTATGGGAGTTTTCTCAATTGAGATTTCCACTTCTGAAGCCAGCCAAACTCCTATTAGGCCACATCCTTAAGGGCTCCACCACCTCCCAGCTTTACCAGAGTAAGGACAGTGACCCTGAGAAGACCCATGGAAACTGATCAAAGCCACAGCAGTCTGCCTCCCAAGTCCTGCACCACAGTGGATTTATTTGAAATGCTCCAGTGCCTGGCTCCCCCTTCTAGATATTCTGACTTCACTGGACTGTTTAGTCAATGCTATGCTACTGTAACAAAACACCAGAAGTGACCAATTGTAATAGTTTGAGTGTAATTTGCCCCCATAATCTCATCAGGAGTAGCACTATTAGGAGGTGTGGCTTTGTTGGAGTAGGTGTAGCCTTATTGAAGGGAGTTTGTCACTGAAGAGGTGGGCTTTGAGGTCTTATATATCCTCAAGCCACACCAAGTATCACAGTTCACTTCCTGTTGCCTGCAAGATATAGAACTCTCAGCTACCTCTCCAGCACCACATGTGCCTGCCTGCTTCCTTGCTTCCTGCCATGACGAGAATGGACTCAATCTCTGAACTGTAAGCCAGCCACCACAATTAAATGTTTTCTTTTATAGGATTGTTGTGGTCATGGTGTCTCTTCACAACAGTAGAAACCCTAAGACACTAATCTGAAGAAATAAAATTAAGGGAGTGGGACAGTCTCATAGTTTAGGAAGTTTCAATCAGTGATTTGGGGCTTGTGGCAAGGCATCGTACCACAGCCAGAACAAGGAGAAGTCATTTAACTTGTGATTGAGTGTGAAGAAGGAAAAGAAAGGACTTTCCCAAAATTCAGTTCAGGGTCATGGCTCCAAAGACCAAGACACCACTCACAAGCTGAGCCATCTCTCAGTAGTATTATCAGTTGTAACACATGGGTCTCAAGGAAAGACTTAGTCAAACTACAGCAATCAATGTAAAGTTAATGCTACCATGCAGCCAAGTTAGGGAGTCACTAGGTAAAGACTTCTTTTGGGGGTAACAGAATGACTGGGAAGATCCAGAGCCTAACGCTGTCTGCACACAAGGGTCCTAAGCTATATTCAATAGGCTCTATAGTAGCTGCCCCATGCCTAGATGCAGCCTGGACACGGGGACTTTGGAAAACTACCCGGGTGGCCCTAAGAGCTTCAAGCAAAGCACCCTGAACTAAGCACTGTAACCCCAAACATTCCTGAAATCAAAATTGTCTGGAGCCTTTTATAGGAGAGAAAGTGAAAGAGAGAAATTGAAGGCTTTGAGGAAATCGGGTCAGGACTTAGCCCTGCTGACTCAGCTGAACAGGGACTCCATGCTGTGAGCCTGCGGCCCCAAACATGACAGCTTCATTTAGGGTACTGGGAGCTGAGAGGGGCCTTCACTACCCTTATTAGTGAGAACTAGGGAGCCCCTACATTACAAGTATTTAGTAGAGATAGCAAGCACTTCTGAGAGGGAGGAGGGGAAGAGAGGACAGAGAAAACAAGGGCTCTGTTCATACAGCAGGAGTGACTATTAGAAAAGATCTCAAGGCACAACCTCTGGGCTCCAAAGTACTGCAAGGTCAAACCTCAAGGTCATACACACAGAGCATCTTCAAAAAAAAAAAAAAAACCACTTCTGTGATAGGCTGGGAGGACATTTCTTTTTTTTATTATATACTATATATTCATCAGTTCTTTGAAATTTTGCATTTGATAATATAATCCACAAACCATTTGATCATATTCACCCACTGCCCTAACTCTTCCTAATTCCCCTTTGCATCCCTACCTACTCAACTTTGTGTCTTGTGTTTGTTTGTTTTTAATCCTTCAAGATCAATTTGTACTGCCCAAATATTCTTGGATGTGTGGCCTTCCACTGGAGAGTGGTTGATTTGCCATGGGCATACTGTTAAATTAAAATGCTTCTCCCTCTTCCAGTGGTTAAGGTTTCTAGCTGCTGAGTTCAGAGCATTTGCTTGGCTGCCATCCATTCCCCAAGTCCATGCCAGGTAAGGGCCATACATAAAGCTCCTCCACCAAACTTGCAGGTACAGTAAGGACTTAAACTGGCATTGGTCCAATATATTTTGTCAGTTGAAATGGACATCAATGAGTGGCTTAGAGTGGAGAGTGGGCAAAAAGAGATCTTCCTGGACAGCCTATGTTCCTGGGAGAAGACAGGAGCTACCACCTGGGACCAGAGGAAGCAAGACAAACTACCCACTCCGTGTCTCCCTACATCTTGAACTCCATAACCCAGCACACAGTGACATGGCACAAGGACCAGACACTTCTAGAAGCTCCTTGTTTGGGTGTCTGCATAGGAGAAAATAAGAGTGAGAGCTGACCATGGAATACGGGGTGATCACTGTTCTTTCTTCTCTGAGAGTAGCCTTGACCCCTTCAAACACAGCAGAGCTGTGCTCTCAGGATCAGGCTGGGATTCAGCCTCAGTGAACAATACAAATCAACCTGAAATCTCATTTTATTCACAGTCCAATGCTTTCTCACCATCTTATAAGCCTGGATCCATCACCTGAGATCTGTGACCCTGCCCAGGCCAGGGGGAGCCAGGGTATGCATGGTGATAGGCTCCAGGGCTGTCATTCAGACACATGGGATTCAGATGATCATTTTGTGGGTGAGTATAAGCAAGAACAATTCAGAAAGGATGTGGGGCCATTGCCTGTCTCGATGATAGTTGATGAGAAAGGAAATAGCTTTGGCTATTAGATCTCTCAGGCATCTTAGAATTATTCTTTTGCCTCTCATTTTTCCTGTGACATACTTGAAGCCCAGGGAGATAGTATGATGTTAAAGATCAGAGCCATTGACATCAGGCTGAATGTGCCTGCTTCATCCAAAGATTTCTGCTCCAGAAGGATAAAGAAGGCCAGGCAGTAGTATCTGTAAAAGAAAAATGATTAGAAGGAAGAATGTATACATACTAATACCTCTGCAGACTCAAAGATAGGAAATAATCATTTCTAAAACCCATTCAAAACTGAACGTGTGTGTGTGTGTGTGTGTGTGTGTGTGTGTGTGTGTGTGTGTGTGTGTGTGTGTCTTAAATGTGTGGTTTACATACCTGAATCACTGCTTGAAATGGGGGGATTGAAAGGTTAAGGTCAGCATGGGCTATTTCAGACTCAAAATAGGAAGGTGATTTAGGATGCCATTGTTCTGGCCTTCCTCCACAAAGTAGACCTCTAAAGATAGAAAAACTCCATGATGTAGTGGGATTATGTTGTTACATTGTCTATAATTGTCCTGCCCACTGGTTTAATGAAAGTACTGATCAGCTGAAGGCAGACAGGAAGTGTGGGCGGGGATACCAGACTAAGAAAACTCTGGGAACAGGAAGAATAGAGCAGAGATGCCAAAGAGAAGCAGATGCAGAGGAAAACTATGCTGCTCTAAGAAAAGGTACAGAGCTGCATGACTTAACAGGAATCTTGGGTTAGTTTAAAGGTAAAGAGTTTGCAAGTTATATGCTTTGGCCCTAGGTCAATCAGGATAAAATTACTGTAAGCATCTGTGGGACTGTGGGACTGCAGGTCTGCAGGTCAGCACCTCGAGGCTAGGCCGAAAAGTCCTGGCCAGAAACTTAATACTACACTATGATACTGTTTGCCCCTGGCTAAGATCTCCCTGTGGCATCTACGTGAGTGACAGACAGCATAGATAGTGTAGACGTGTCACCCAAAGGATCCCACCCACCAAATAACTATAAGGCTCAGCCATTGAACAAAGGTTATCAAGGAATCTGACAGCTCCTAACTCCCCACTTCTCTCATTTTTAAGAATCCTGCTCTGGTCTGCTTTAAAATTCAAACTTGGATCAACTTGAAAGAGCCCTTCCCCAACCCAGCACATTTTCTCACAAGCCAGAGATTAAAACAATTCTTATTCTATGCACCTACTCTACCACAAGTATTGTCAGAATACAGTTTCCTGGGCCCAGCCTGCAGATCTGGACCAGGGATGTATGATGAGACAGTTATTGTCTTTTCTTCCTACCTCAATAAGAGATAATCAATTTGAGGGAGCCAATAGAAAAAATAAAAGCATGATATATGCATGGAGAGTTTTCTGGGGCTCCTTAAGAATTATGCGTTGGTTGGGTTTTTTTTTTTCCCAGCCGTGTTAGAAATAGTAGAGAATGTCACTTCTCTTGGGTGTGTGATTAGAGCACACTATTAGAACTGCTCCCCCCCCCCAAAAAAAAAAAATCACAGGGAAAAATGGCCTGACAACTCAACAAATTTTTTATATTGTTTGCAGTTGGAAGAGAGAATAGCCCAACCAGAAATATCACATTTCTGGTTAAATTCTCATAAAAGGACCTTGTGAAATTTCTGACATGAAAACAAATCATCTTTTCTATTTTTAAAAAAACCTTTTCTCAAATGTTGAAATTTCGGAATGACACCTTACTCCATGCTTTGCAGCCACAGTGACTTCAGCAGAGGTGACTCTTAGCTCCATGAATGAGAGTTTCTGCTGAAGCAAAGCGGTGAAGGATTTGTTAGCTGATCTAATGGCAATGACTTTCCGATAGACATGCCCGGAATCATTGATCACTGTGTCCCGTTCTTGTTTGCACCAATTAAAGAATGCTTGGCTTGGGTATTGAAGAATAATTAAGACATGCAAATTCCCCAAAGGCTTCTAAAAATGACATCTGACTAGAATGTTGATCATGGCATGAAGGCAGCATTAGTATTTAAATAGTCTGACTGATATACAAAATCATTACAACATCTCTTTGGGAAGAGTGACATTGGGTCAATGTAGGTACTTTCCTGGCCGCCCTAAACAAATTTGACAAGTCTAATTTTAAGTAATTGCTCAGAGTTTAGTGGCAGGCTCTGTCCCCATAAGGGCAGCTGTCTAGATCACATCTTGTAATTGAGATGCGTCTTTAAACTATAAGAGTCAGCCCAGTGTGCCTGTGCACTCTCAGGAAAGGTCAAGGGCTGGTCACACAATATGTCCTCTTCAAATTTCAACGGGAGGACTTCACTGTCTCTGCTGGACAACCTCATTCTATCTCATCCACTCTAGGAAAAATTGAGTCATCTAGCCAGATGGGGCTCTAGAGTTCCAGAGAAACCAACTTGGAATAAGCATCCCATCTGAGCCACCCCAGTGCTGGGCACTGGTTAGACATGCGGTGTCTTGCATCCTGCAGTGAGGCTGAGGAAGGTCTCTCCATCACTCTGAAACCTTTCCATGTTCAATAGCCATAGAAGGAAGCCCACAGATACTCCTCATCTGTGGTGAAATCGGGGACACAGCATATTAGGCCATTTACCTGAGGGCACAAAGCTCCATTGAGAGTGGACACTGAGGTTGATGGTTCTTTATTATTATTATTATTATTATTATTATTATTATTATTATTATTGTTGTTGTTGTTGTTGTTATTTTCTTAAAGTAGGTGCAACTTTAGTCTGTGATGTGTGAGTTTGCATGTGAGTATGTTGCAAGCATGTAAGTGTGCCAATGTGTGTGCCAATATAGACACATGTAGAGGCCAAAGCAAGATGTCTTGTATCATCTCTGTGGCTCTCTGCCTTCTTGCTTTCAATCAGGGTCTGTCTCCGAACCAGAAGCTCACTGACTTTTTAAGTGGGTGCTAGGCATTCAAACTCAGGTACTCACACTTGCCAGCCACATGGTCTTTTTCACCGAGCCATCTTCCAGGTCCCTGCAACTTAAAACCTTAAATGTTAATCTTGGATTCACACTTTAGTGAAAATTCAGCCAACTATGTGAATTTATAATGTTATTTAGCTGGAGTTTTGAGACTGTTGGTCCCTTGTTCATTATTCTGCCTACTGCTTATCCATGGTGAGCAGATAGGGCACAGGATCTGTGGCGGTGGCTGCATCTTATCCTCTCCAGGACATCAGAGCTAAACATCCTAGACCCTGGTAAGTGGGAAGCCACTGGACCAGTTGTAAAGGAAATGAAATGACCGATGGGAAAGCCTTCAGAAGCCCCTCTTTAGTCCATACAGTTCATTGTCTGTAGTTTCTGCATGATATGATGAACCGGAACTCTTAGGCACGGAGGGCAAAGGGTAAATGTCATTAAGCCATTGACTAGGGGATGTTTGTGAGCACCTCTGTAGCTCAGTATATCCTGGGATCTTTCAAGACTCCTGAATAGCCTTTTCTGACTTTATTAAAAATACCTGGCCTGGAAGACAGGTATAAGAGAAGCAATGTTTAGGATAAAATCAGATAGGATGGGGTTTCCAAGGAGATGGGAGGGTGTGTACACAACTTGAGTTACTAACCAAATGACAGGTTTGAGATTTAATTTTCCTTCTTAATCTTTTTCCTTTAAAATGATTATTGTATCTTTTACGGATGGTTCCAGCCTGCCAATACTTGAGCTACACGTAGTCTGTACTTGTCTAACTATAAGTAAGTGGATCAAGCCGAAGCTGAAAAACGAAGGGCACTATCCCCTGAGGACTAGGCCAGGATGTTCCTCCCCACCAGAGTCTCAAAAGCTGCTCAGCTGGGTAGCTTAAGCCCTCTTCCCTGCCATAGCCCAACATTCCAGCTTTTCTGGCTCTCCCCTCATGGGCTTCTGGCCCTCTTTATTCTGCTGAGCACCTTCACCCCCAGGTGAGCCCCTGCAACCTGCGGCATCCCCAAGTGCCTCTCTCTTCATTCTTGATTCCTTGGTCACTCTCTGCAGCAAAGCAGAGATGCTAAGCCTCCTTCGTCCCTGCTCTGTGTGGGACAGGGAGAGAAATGTGCCTCTGAATGGAGAGGAGTAGACAGGGTGAATTAATGGCAGAAGCAGAAGCGTAATACAGCCCAGGCAGAACAAAACGAGGGTGACCCGCTGGAAACAAAGCGCCACAATAGATCATTTCTGAAAAGTCATCCGGCAGCTTTGAAACCATGGGCTGTGTGCTCCAGGGCAGTGTCGCATCCACGGCTTTCAGGAGGCATGAATGGACGGGAACAGTAACTCTTTTTCATGCCTCTTTCAGGGGACTTGTCGGCGGAGAAGGATTTACCATTCAATTCCCATACTTTTATGTGGGAAATTAGAAATTTGTCCCTTTAAAAGAAATTGCCTTTTAAACTCTCATAAATTGTGACGATTTTATAGTTTCACCAAAACTTCTTCTTCCTTCCACTTATATATCATTTTTTAAAATACTCATAAATACATGCACACACACATGCACACATGCAGATCCACCTTCTCTTTGTGCAAAAATCTTCTATTCATGACATGTCCAGCCATCTTTCCGTTCCTTGCCCGTTGTACTTTTTTCTCCTTAACTATGTTATTTTAGCACGGTTTTTGTCAAACACCCAAATTCATTTCTGAACAAAAAAGGCTTAGAAAATATCATTGCAGATCTGCTCGGGTGGCAAGTGCTAAGCAGAGCTGCTGAGGTGCAAACTGACCAGAGCATTCAATTCAAGGACATAGAGGTCTGCATGGGCTCCCTCCACCAGCCTTGGGCACAACACTTTCTGAGTTATGAAGTAAAAAAGAATCTAGCTTTACTAAGAGCCAGCCCTGTTCAATGTCCCCAGCCACCATGGACTGACCCTTTGGTCCACCAGCACTGGGCCTCACTACCTGGCTGTTTGCTTCCCAGAAGTCCACAGTGTTTGGCCATATTAATCTCATTAACCTTCCCTATCAATTTCAACAGCAGTGAAGACTTGAGAACGTGGAGTTCCTGGCAAAGAAGTCAAGCTTTGGCTCCCTGCCAGTACATTTGAACATTTGATCTGGCTCCCCAGGCCCCTTCCAGGGGCTTTTTTTTTTTTTCCATAGGAAGAAAGCACAAACAAGAGAGCCTTGCCATACGAAAAGCAGCCATGTGTGACTCCAGGCTTCCTCCCCTCCCTCCTCTTGCCAGAGTGTTCCCCAGTCCCCAGTCCTTAGAGCAGAGGGAGCAGGCGGCTGAGCTGATGATGCCTGCCTTTCTCCCGGGTCAGTCAACCATGCAGCACCTTGGGCAGACTCTCCGCAGAAGGCTTTAGACGAAGAGGGAGGGCTGGGGGCAGCAGAAGGCCTTCCCCCTCAGCAGGTCTGTAAGGCCAGACTGGGGTCTTCTAAACACTTCCTCCTGTGCAAACGTTGACACTAGACCTATTTCCTTATAGATTTCTTAGACAGAGAAAAAACCTAACCCCATAGAAGTCTCTAATTGAGTGCTTTTCCACCTGTGGGTCACAATTCCTTTGGTGGTCAAATGACCCTTTCACAGAGGTTGCTAAGCCCATCAGAAAACAGAGATATTTACCTTATAATTCGTAACAGTAGCAAAGTTAAAGTTATAAGGTAGTAACAAAAATAAATGCATAGTTGGGGGTCACCACAGCATGAGGAACAGTACTAAAGGGCTGCAGCCTTAGAAAGGTTGAGAACCACGGCTCTAAAAAGACTTAACTTGAATGGATTCAGACCCTGACATCACTTTTTTAGCTTTTTTCTTAAATCAATTTTCTATTTCTGAAGGTGTCATGACCTGAGGAAGCCCTCGCACTGACTTGATCAAACTAGGAACCTGAAAACTGACCCTTCCCTTTCCTGTTCATAATCATATCAAAAGAGACATATTATTGCTTTTTTAAAATTTAATTAAATGTATATGTGTGTCCATATACATTTATGTATATGGTGTGTGTGAAGGTCCCCACAGAAGCCAGAAGAGGGTGTTAGATCCCTCAGAGCTGAGGCTGCACACCTTTGAAGCTAAGTGACAGAGGTGCAGGATCTGAACTCCTGTCCTCATGAGAAGTTCTTAACTTCTGAGCCATATTTCCAACACCAATATCGCCCTTTTAAGAAGCAAAATTTGCCTTAAAATTAATACTTGGAGGTAGAAGATAAAGCTCAATGGCAAAGTTCTTGACTACCATGAATGAGACCCTATATTCCTTACATAGCATTGAAAGAAAACTTGAATTATTAGTTGAAAAAAATGGTAGCTTTTAAATGCAGATATCAGTTGCTTGTAAAAAAAATAGGCAGCTTTAATGATCTGGGAAGCTTTGATTTGTAATTTAAAGTATTTGTTTTGATTATATTTAATTTAAATATATGTTATCACTAAGTACATGTTGCAGTATACTTAGCTACTTAATTTTAAATTACAGTATTTCCACATCTTTGCTGTCTCTAAGCCAGTAGAACTTTCAAAGTCCAGACCCCTTAGAAGCTTTCTAATCCCCATGGTAACAATTCTCACATCCTTCAGAAACAGCAACACTCAGCACCTCTGGAGAAATAATTTCATCGACCTCACCCATACCTCTTAAATAGGCACACCGACAAGTTGACATCACCACTGAGCTCTGGAGCACCAACGCCATCTGAAATTGGGACAGTGTACCACTTAAGAAATCCTTCTTCCAATTTAACCCTTAGGAAAACTAAAAAATGACTTCTGTTTATTTTTAATAAAACTGTATAGAAGTTTAGCTATATGGTTAGGGAATCCTACCGTTACTTTGCTGACAACCTTTTCAACCTGTACTACATTAATTTTATCTTTGTTGCTGTGACAAAATGCTCTGACAAATGTAACTTAAGAGAAAAGGAATTTATTGTGGCTTACGGTTCCAGAGAAGACACTAGTCCATCATACAGGGAAGGTGTGACATCAGGAGCTCAAGGTTATTGCCTCACATTGTATCATCCGTCCAGCAACAGAAAATAAAGAAATTGGGACCAGCTTTCAACTCTCAAAGCCGACCTCTAGTAACATACTTCCTCGAGCAAGTCTCCACTCCCTAGAGGTTCTAACCTTCCCAAATAGCACCACCAGATGAATACCCAATTGTTCAGACACAGTGCCCGTGGGATACATTTTACATTCAAACCAGAGAGGCTAATGCATCATGATCAGTGGCAATTGCAGAAATGTGCCTTGCCATGAGACTTTTTCCACAAAGCAGTAAATATTATCTTAAGTGACTTACCCTTCTTCCAGCCCAGGTCTGGCTTAAAACTTTTCAGTAGCTTCATATCTAGTGAAGACTAAGTTCTGTCTCCTAAACAGAGTCACTCTGCCTTGTTTCTTCTTTTCCATTATTTATGACCAAGAATTGTTTCTTGCCCCAGGGATTCTGCATGTATTCCTCTGGACTTGGAATAGCACACCACCCCTTGTGTACTTGGTTGCTTCTTTTTACTTTGGACTTAGCTAAAACATCAGATCCTCACAGTGACTTTATCTGATCATACCATTAGAAAGTAAGGCCAAGTTTCTTCTGTTGGCATCACATATAATGTGTAACACAAGTTGCATGTAACAGTCACAGAACCTATAATCTCTGTCTGTGGGATGATGGGAAGGAGAAAAGAAAATATTAACTTGAAGTCAGTAATAATTGAGTAGCATCGATACTGCATATATTCAATGCAAGTAATTGAAGACAATATTAACTTGTCAGTCTAGGAATGGTCTGGATTCTTCAAGGTCAAATCTAAGGGCATATATTAACCAGGCCTTGAAATTCATCAAGTCATAGGATGAAATCAATTCTCCTTTTACACAGCACTGTTATATTATTTGATAGTGCAGGCTAGCAAGATGCTTTCTGTTAGGATTTCTGGAACATTTTCATTACACTGGTAAATGAATTATTCCAACACGGAGCCCAGGCACTCTGTGTGCAGGGGCACGCCCCTTTCATCCGTATACATGAGCAGGATTGGCCATCTAAACTCCACGCCCTTCCCCCTGCAAGACCCATCCTTGATTCTTTCTCCTCCTCCTCCTCCTCCTCCCTCCTCCTCCTCCTCCTCCTCCTCCTCCTCCTCCTCCTCCTCCTCCTTCATGGGCATCAGTGTCACAATCATGTTAAGTAAACTCTAGTGTGGATTATTGATAGTTGTGCTGTTTCCCACATGTGTTAACAGCACTTCGTTTCTGGAGGTAATGTAGAGATCCAAGCTTTGGGACAGCTCTTGAAGGCACAGGACACTGCTTGGTCCAATGGGGAATGCCAGCATAATGAGGTGCCATCATATTGGAGGGAAAAGCAATGGTCTGGGAAAGAGTGATGTCCATTGAAGTCATGCAGAGTTGTTCATATATACAACTTGGACTCATGCTTCACAACTGGGAAGTTGGTCTCACATGATTTGTGGAAGGTTGATAAAGATCATCTCCAGCTGTGTGGCTATATAACCAGGAATAATGGAAAGACAGACTGAACAACTAATCTGCCACCTATTCCTTCCACTGGAAGAAAATGACCTTGCACTCAGCTCCACTACCACCCTTTAAATCTTGTGACTATTAAGGAGGGAACACAAAGTAAGGAAGTCCAAATAATCTCTACTGCCCCATGAAAAGACTCCAGTATCCAATCCTTCTCGCCCTCTCTTGGCTCTGAAGCTAACAATATAGCCGGATCAATTATTATTTCAACAGCCACATTTTCCCACTCAGATTTTCACTGCCTGTGTAGAAGAGCATGGAAAAGGCAATTGAGTTCAGTGAGGGAAGGCAACCTTCTTCCATGTTCCCAAAAAGGTCCCAGTTTGGGGGTCTTTTCATATGTTCCTGACCAAAATACTTAACATCCTAGTCACAAGCAGGGACTATCTGACTTGGGGTTTCTATTACTGTGAAGCGACACCATGACCATAGCAACTCTTATAAAGGAAAACATTTAATTGAGGTGTCTCACTTAGAGTTTTAAAGGTTCAATCCCTCGTGGCATGAGGACTGACATGGTGCTGCCTACATCTCCATCAGGAAGTCATCCTGGCAACAGGAAGTCAACTCAGACACTGGGTGGTATCTTGAGCATAGGAAATCTCAAAGGCTGCCCCCACACACACCCTGCAGTTATCCTTTTACCTACTCCAACAAAGCCACACTTCCTAATAGTACCCCTCCCTGTGAGTTTATGGAGGTCAGTCACATTCAAACCACCACAATACTTAGTTACATTATAGCTATTAAAATTAAGTTCACGACTTCACGTGAAGTTCTAAGTTTGGAAGTTTTGTTTGTTTTCAATTTTTTTGCTTGCTTTTTGAGATGTATTACGTTTACAGTGTTCTTCCTGCATCCCAGAAGAGGGCACCAGATCTCATTATAGATGGTGATGAGCTGGGAATTGAACTCGCGACCTCTGGAAGAGGTCTCTCAACCTCTGAGCCATCACTCCAGTCCTTTTGTTTGTTTTTTAGGAAAAAATAACTAACAAAATTACTTAAATTATTTTTGAGTCAACACTCATTTTGTACCCGGTAAATCACCTATGTAGTTCTTCATCCTGAGGAGTTAGAGTTCTCTGGGCTATCTTAAATTCTACTGTTGCCTATAATGGTCTTCTTCCAAGCAGACCCATGACCTTCTCCATTCTTATCCTATACTTGTCCGTGTTTATTTATGATGTTGTGTGGCTGTCCCCATTTAGTGAGCTTTTTTTTTCTGATGAGACAATGACCTCCTCCCATAGAATATAGTTCTGCTAACATCTCACACAAAGGGACTTCACTCCACCCTCTCAACAAACACCCTGGTTTATTGAAACAGATTGCTCTACATGACCTTAGAAACACATTAATTCAGAAGGCTAGCTCCAAACATTGGTGGATTCCACATATTTTTTTCTTACTAGTAAAATACTCTGCTTATATGTTTGTCATTCATGGCTAGCTTACCCCCTCTCTGTAGAAAATGCTGAACTGTGGCTAAAATTATACAACACCCTGGAACTTCTGGTAACTCAGGATATTTCCTTCTGGGTGATGTTTATTCTATGCCACAAACACCTGAATTCCTGAAACTGGAATAAGTCCAGGTTCTCTGGTTGGGGTTCTAGTACCTTGTAGACTTTGTGGACTGGCAAATATGTTTGACCAGAAAAAAAAAATGTGGGGAATGCTTGGCCCTTCGTTCATCTGAGAATTATGCCTTTTCCAAGAAAAGCTAAATGGCTCATTCATGCTTTCCTCTCTCTTCCCCCAGGCTGGTTTCCTGAGGATATTTCTTCTCCAGGCTGGCTTGCTGGCTTGTTTTCTCTCTCTCTCTCTCTCTCTCTCTCTCTCTCTCTCTCTCTCTCTCTCTCTCTCTCTCTCTCTCTCTCTCTCTCTCCCTCTCTCTCTCCCTCTCTCTCTCCTCTCCCTCTCTCTCTCTCTCTCTCTCTCTCTCTCTCTCTCTCTCTCTCTCTCTCTCTCTGTCAGTAAGTTGAGAATTTTAAACTTAAATTGAATTAATCTTGCTTTTGAGTTTGTTATAAAATAAAGACTATTAATGTCATTTCATCTATTGCAAAGAAAAATAGCAAACACGTGAACGGCGTCTGCTCAGCTTCTGCTGACCAGCCTCCTCCACAATGAGACTCAGGTCCGCATGGAATCTCTCAGAAGCATCTCTGAGCAAAGCACTCTAATAAGCTCCATCAGGTAACTGAGCTGTTATTTTTTTTTTCCTTCTGCATCACTTTTATCATCAAGAGAAGTGGAGACTTTCACATTTCAAGGGCTCTTTGCACAGGAAACTCTAGTATAGCCTTGAATTCTCTAGGGGGGAAGTCTTGGAGTGACCTCGAAAACTTGAGCAGAGGAACAAAGCTCCTTGGCCGGATGGCATCCATCTGGGGCTTCCAGAGGGAAACTGGTAAGTATATATACTGCCCACAGTCCTGGGGAGTGCTCCAGACCACCTCAATTCTTGAAACCTATTTTCAAAATATAAGATGTCATGAACTGCAGACCTCAGGTCTAAGATCTCCTCCCCATGCAATAAAGTTAAATGCAGAGAAGGAAAAATACTTTGTTTGGCTCATCTGGAAGACTTAGGCTAGTGAAAACTGGGCAGCCAGAAGAGTTCTGTAAAAGTGTCTAAAAACAAAAGGCATCTATCAAGGAGGGTGACCTTGCCATACAAGTAAATGTACCTTTTCCAAACCAAAAAAAAAAAAAAAAAAAAAAAAAAAAAAAAGGTTCTTGTTTCTCTAAGTGATGAACCAGGTAGGGTTGAGGAGAGAATATTTTGACTTTTACTCACAAAAAAATAAAAGTTCATGGTAGGTGGAGAGCATTCAAGTGGAGGCAGTGCTGAATGGGGTGGGCCTGAGGGGCATCCTAATGCTAAAGTAACAAACAGCCTATAGGCAGTAAGGAGCTTGTTGATCTGGGCTATGGACAGGGAAGTCATTTTTCCTGGGTTCTACCATGCAGCTGGGTATCAGGCAATCGGAGCAAGCCATAGGAGTCTCTTTAGTAGAATGTGTGGCAAAGTTTCCCTTACCTTATACTATCTAATGATGATGAACTTTATCATGAGTCAGTAGTTGGTCCTAGTGTGTGCTGCATACCTATAATCTCTGCTAGAGAAGCTAAGGCAAGAAAATCATGAGCTCAAGTGAGCCTAGGATGTATAAGGAGAATTTGTCTCCAAAAACAAACAAGACAGGTCACTGGAGAGCCCTGTGGCTTGAGAGCGCATGAAAGTTAAGCCAACAGTGTATGGGTACAAGAGTCATTACAATAATATCCAGTGGGTTGTTGGATGGAAGGATTGGTGATCCCTTGTATTGCACATAACTCTTTCTAACTAACTCCAAAAGCTAACTAGAGAGAAGCCAAGGATCTGTTTATGGAAATATAGTCAGCATTAGGAAAGCCATTGTCAATCCACCCCCAAGACTGAGGCAGTACTAGGGAGTTCTGAATCAGTCACTAAAAATGTCTGATTTCCCCCAAGCTGATCCTCACCCCTAATGATGGCTACCTTTTCCCACCAAAAGGGCTGATTCTCACCATTGAGAAGAAATGACTCTCACCATTGAGAGGGCTGACCCTCCACCATTAGAAAAGCTGAAAACCATCAAGAGGACTTCCTCAACTACAGATAGTGGACTCCTCCTTTGTGAGAGCTCTCTCTCTCTCTCTCTCTCTCTCTCTCTCTCTCTCTCTCTCATACACACACACACACACACACACACACACACACACACACACACACACGCACACACATCCATGAAAGCAATTGTGTTGCACTCTGACCATCAGGAAAGAAAGGACTGGCCATCAGTACCTCTTGCTCCCTAGTCTCCTAACTCAATTGCAGCTTGAAGACAAGAAAGCCATTGATGCCACAAGGTTTTCCACAAAAAAGGTAGGGAAGGCAAATGGAAAGGGTCCAGGTCACAACCTATACACTTCCATCCAAGCATTCATTTCATTACCTGATCATAAGTTCCTGGAAGTCCCCAATTAACTCAGGCTTAAGGGTGTCCCAAAAATTTCAAATCCCTATTTTTAGAAATATATTTATTAAAAGATTGAACATGTTCATAGGAACAAAGAAGGAACCACTTGCCCAGTGTTCAGCACCAACTATGGAATAAGAGACAGGAAACATTTTCACATTGTAAAACTATTCCTTAACAGGGTGTTCTCCTATGTAGACTGATCCTTAATTTGTCCATTCTCCCTAAAGCAATATAGCCAAGATACATACAAAAGAAAACAGAGTAAGCTTAAAAAAAATGCAGTGAGAGTTTATGTATGCTTTAGTTGGAATGAAGAGAAGTTGGGGGACTACAGCATTGAAAAATACCTTTAATGCAGGAATACAATAACTATGGCATTCTCCAAATTTTCCAGACCTCGGGTCTTAAGAATAAGGCAACAGTTGCCAGGATTGTTGAACAAGCTGTGCTCGACCATAGAAAGATGTCAACAGTGGAAAGATGTGGGCCTTTTTACCATGGGAGCTTTTTTGAGACCAGTCTTGTCTGGATTTGATGACAGGTAATGACATTAACTAATTAGAAAACTAATCACATTTTGGAGTAGTGGAAGCTGAGATCATGATAAGCCTAATCAAATCCCTGACTTCAGGGCTTCGGGAATTGGAGGATAAATTTCCTCCACACACAAAACTTGACCAGATGCCCTTCGGGGTCCTTTGTCTGGATTTTTTAGAAGCTATAGAGGAGCATTAGAACCTGCTGTGAACAGCAGCACCCAGTGTCTGGATGTGTGCTCAGCAAGTCAACTGTGCTACAAGGTCTTCATAATCAGTCCCAACTGACTGAAGATGTACCTTACCTTCCTGCTCACAGGAGTTTCATCAAGGTAAGCTTGTGACTTTACAACTCCTACTTTATCCTATAAGCATCTGAAGACCAGTAACTCCCACCTCCACCTCTGTCCCAGCTACACTGGATAATCTACAACCCACTGGAGCCTCCCTTAATCAATGTACAATTCTTGCACAGGTGAACATGTCTATCCCATTTGCCTTGGCATGTTGATAGGAGAATCAGTGAAGTAGTGCTGTTTGGTGCTGTAAAATGTTGTCAGTATAAAGCATATTGCTAATCTGAAGCCTAATTAAAGGTCCAAGTGCCTGTCATACAAATATCACAGTCGCTATAGGAGAATCAGACACATTGTTAAAATAAGAAGCTAGTACTTTGCGGTGGCCAGTGCCCCCTCTGGCCATTCTGTCTTTCCTTCTAAGCCTTCGGCCTCCTGGGAGGAAGAGGACAGATCTACTGCTTTCAGAGCTTTGTCCATCTTTAAGGAGACAATAGAGCAGGAGCCGTGCAGAGCAAGTGGCCTGGTCATTCTTCTCATCTGCTGATGTTCCCTAAGCCCAGTGTAAGACTGAAGGGGAAAGGAAATTTAATGTAAACAGTGTTCCTGTCCCCTGGAAAATGATCTACCTTAACGTTTTCTCACCAATCCACTCATCCTCCAACTAAAGCTGTTCTTAGAGTTCACCCTCACTGCTCAGAAACCAAGCCATCACTTAAGAAAGAAGCATTCAGAGACCCAGGTTTCAATTAACTTTGCCATTGATTTTTATGTAATTCTGGGGAGGTATTACCCTTTTGGCAAAATGGGGCCAAAGAACTCAGCAATTAATGGAGGTTCTAATGATAGCAGCCAGCCAGTGCTTAGACATTTGCAATCCTGTTCCCCTGACCCTGCAAAAAGACAAAAACAGTTAGCAACATGATTGAAAGTGAGACCTGTTGAGGTGACCCCAGCATTCTGCTATTCAGACAGAATGACCTTGAAAAGCAAAGTGTGTCCTTGATTTGGGGGGAATTGGTTGATTTGGTTTGGTTTAGCCTTTTTGCCTTTTGAGACAATCTTCCTTATTTTATTTAAATAACTTTATTTTACATAATGACCATAGTTTCTTCTGCCTCCTCCTCTTCTGGTCCCCCACCTCTTCACCCACACCCCACCCCACCCTACCACCCACCCACTCAGGGCCAGGCCTTCCATGGGTTTGAAGAAAGCATGGCCCATCAAGTTGAGGCAAGACTAGGCTCCTCCCCCTAAATCAAGGCTAACCTCCTCCCCCTAATCAGCATGAGGAATGGGTTCCCAAAAGCCAGCTAAGTGCCAGGGACAGATATTGATCTCATTGCTAGGAGCCTTACAAAGAAACAGAGCAATACAACAGCTTTTGAGACAGTCTCACAGAGCATAGACAATGCTAGCCTCAATTCCAAGATCCTCCTGCCTCTGTCTCCCTCATGCTGGGATCATTGCTATGCACAGCCTTTTTTAGCTGGTGCTTTTCATCTTTGAGTGGTCCGAATTTGTAATGTTTTATAAAACTAGGTTCTTATTGAAAACTGATAAATAACATCTAACCTTGCTTTTCTAAACACTATAATTGTTCATAATTGTGGAATATATATCAGTCACATGGGGTAGCACACACACATCACACTCAAAAGCACAGCAGAGGAAGTCTCTCATATGGATATAATGTTTAATGTGTTATGTCACGAGATGTTTGCCAGAGGAAGAAGTCTCTATGAAATAGATTTAAAATAACAATTTAATCAGATAAGTACACAACATTCATCTCTGTCCGCAGCAATATAATTTTGGGATAATGACTGAAGGGAAGGAGCTCTTTGCAATACATCTCAGTGAGTGAAGCCTGCTGTCATCAGAGGCCTTTCCCTGGAGAGTGTCTTGGGACTTCTATAGCTATGATAAAACACTATGACCAAATTCAACTTGTACGGAAAGGTTTTATTTAATCTTATAGTTTATAGTCCGTCATCCAGAGAAATCAGAACAGAAAGTCAAAGCAGGAACTGGGAGGTAAGAGCTGATATGGAGGCCACCAAGACTGGATCACTAGGCCTTGCTTTGTCTGCTTTCTTATAGTACCTAAGATCACCCATCCAGAGGTGGCACTACCCACTGTGGGATGGACATCCTCTTTAAAAAAATGCAACAGTCTTGTCCCCTCAGTGAGGGAACTTTTCTCAACTGAAGTTCCTTTATCCAAAATGACCCTAGATTTGTCTAATTTACATAAAACTAGTCAGCACAGAGAAGCAGGATGTGGGAGTAGGGTAGAGCAGGACCATTCTCATAAATAGGCAAACTTTTCAAGACAGGGAAAAAAATCAAGAGGAGAAATTTGGCTTTTGTCTTGAAAGATCTATTCCAAGTTTACTCAAATTTCCAATGAGGAATTCAGCCCTGACATGCTGACCAAGTTTTGGAAGACCTGATGGTGGAGCAGGAGTTCCTCTCTAGGGGAGGGAGAAAGGGAGTGATAAATGGCCTTCCAAAGAAGTATAAGGAGGGAGAATTAGAACTAAGATCCTCCTCAGACAAATGCAAAAAGTGAATCTACTCAGTTTCAAGGCTGCACAAGTAAACTGCACAAGGCAACCTATTCCTGACTGGATGCTTTGAAATCATTCCTGGTAACGTAGCTCCGCCATGGGGATATGGAGCACCTGTCATCTCCTAGAAAACAAGGAAGTCCCAATGCCCACATAGTATTTAGGAAACTGATGGTTATACTGTTCTCCTACTCACAGGTTAGTCCTGATTCAAGGGCTTTGTCCCTCACACGAGATGTGCCATGGGTCCTCTTTTTCCAATTCTTTCATACATGAGTGGGAAGACATGAAGTAGCTTTTCTAAGATCTCATGGCAACTAGGTGTGGTGATTTGAATCTTATGAACTAACATTTTTGCTGGGTATGCCAAGTTTTCTGTTTTTATAGAAAAATGATTTAAATATAGAAAACAAAGATTTCTAGTATTTTGCTTCTGTCATTCTCCAGCCTGAGTCAAATTAATGCATTGCTTGATTGCAAATTGTTAGTTTCATTAAATCACTAAATGCATGTAGGTGTAGGAACAGAATTTACAACAATTCCTGAAATGACCCTAAAGGTACTTATTTCATTTTGTGCCACATATTTTTGTGCTCTTTGTCATTCTTGGCATTGACAATCATGAAATAAAAATATCAATGTCAAGAAACATTGAGACTGTTCTACTGTCCTGCAGAATCAAATATTCAAGTGAAATGTAATTCTTTATAAAATTTAATTCTTCTAACTTATTTAGAATGTAAATTTGTTTTCATGCTTGATAAAGGGCAAAAATGTATTTCTTTATTATTTCATGTATTATCAGTAAATGGTTTCTATATAAACCATTTATAAATAGAAAACAGATGGTAGATAGAGAGAGAGAGAGAGAGAGATAGGGAGGGAGGGAGGGAGGGAGGGAGGGAGATGATAGACAGTTACTGATAGAGATATATGTACCTGGGAACATGTAAAAATTTATTAGTAAAAAGTATTCACAAGCAGTAAAAGTTTAAGAAGCTGAATGCTTTCCTATGTACCAGAGAATATGCTTTAACTCCATGCTCCATTTCCCTACCTGTAAATAAAGACAATGCTACATACCTAACAGGCTTGCTAAAAAGCAAGACAGTTGCCATGCAGTGCCTGTCCACATGGGGCCTTTCTGGTGTCATGATAATGCATCTCATAGAAAGTTATGAGGCTTCAAGAACCAGGAATCAAATACAATCACTGCTGCCTACAAGAAACACAGAGAGACCCTTCCACTTGGGCAAATCTCCTCCACATTGGCTTTAAAAGTGAAAGGAAGTAGCAATGAGAAACAAGGCAAGGGCACACCCGGCACGGCTGACTGACCACAGTCTGTGGGAATTGACCACAGACCTCAATGCTACATAAAACTGTGGGTAGTCAAGTGTCCTGAAGAAATAGCCTTGCTTTCTCACCTACAGTGGCACTACCTGCAAACAGGCTCACTCTGTTGGGTTCTTCTTGGTGACCTTAGAGGACTGTGTGCTTCTGTATAGTCTTTTATACCTGAGTGTGAGGAAGTACTTTGACCAGCACTCAGCATAATGCAAATAAAATTAACCTGCTAAGCAAAGAAACAAAACAAAGGTAAACCAGTCTCTGGTTACATGGTGAAACGACAGCCATTCATGTTTGAGCAGAACACGCCTGAATTCCTGATACATTCTGTGATCCTAAGTTAGCAAAGACAACTACAGCCTATTTGAAGAAGGGGGCTGGTGTGGCTACTATCCACAAAGTCTCCTCCACAAAGCTGCATATAAAAGTCACGTATTATTTTATTATAATAATAATCATCATCATCTTCAACTATACATAGCCAGCTTTCCTGAATAAGAATGGGTGTTGGCTTGTGCTACATCAAGAACTAAAATTACAGCTAGTCAGAGGGAAGCGCACCTAAATCTGGCAGCAAATATGGCCTAGCACATCAGCCAGCATTGCCGTGGCAAAGACCAAAATCGCTGTCAAGAGTTAAGAGTCCCATATGCACTAGCTGCCCAGTGCCAAATTAACCACAGTGCTTAGAATGATTGATCACTTCATGCCCTGCAGTGGATTTCACAGAATACACACAGCGGAGCCTCTCCTTGACACTATGGCAGGTCCCTCTCCTCCTACTCTGGCTCCTTTCTGTCACCAGAATATGTCACCACCACCAAAGTCTATGTCCAGTTCTACTCAGTCTCTCGGAAGAAGAGGAAATCATATTAAATAACATGAAGAAAGTTATTGAAACCGACAGCTAAATCCTCTGACCCCTGACTCCAGCAATCTAACTTGAGTCAATTTATGCTCTGGAGGAGTGGTCTCCTAAAACTGCTACTAAAACTAGCCAGCATGATTGACGGATCCCTGTGATCCAAACATTCAAGAGGTTGAGGCAGAAGGATTGTCTGGAGTTTGAAGGTAGCTTGAGGCAAATAGTTACATAGTGAGGTCCAGGCCACCCAGGCTTATAGACTGAAACCTGTCTAAAAACATTTAAAATAAGTGAAAAATAAAAGAAAAATGACGTGTCCTCTTGCAGTTCTGGGGGCCTGAGATCTGAAATCCATGTCCCTCCTCTTGAAGCAGGGTGTCAGCAGTGCCTCCTCCCACAAGCTCCTGGGGATTCCCAGCTGCTGATGACTGCATCAGTTGTTGACACAGGGTCACATCACTCTACCTGTTTCCTTAGCCATCCTGCCTTCCCCTGTGTATCCCACAAGCCCGTTCTCCCTCCCATGTTGACCCTGAGGTCCAGGAAACCCAGCAGTCTCAGGCTCCCTCCATTACATCTATGTCTCCCAAAGTTCTGCTTGTGTGTTGTAGGCTTGACTCTTAGGGTGGTACTATTTGGAATTTTATGAGATGGAGCCTAGTGGAAGATCTGTAGGTCATGGTGAATGCACCCTTGAAGGGGGTTGTGGATTGTAAGGCTCCACCACACTTCATTTTCTCCCCTTTGCATCCTGGCCATTAGGCAAAGGCTCTGCTCTGCCACATACTACCGCCATGATATGCTGCCTCTCCACAGACCCAAAAGGGTCAGGTCCAGGGAATCCTGGAATAAAATCACAACCCAAAATAAGCAATTTTTTTTAGCTGATTATCACATGTATTGATTACAGTAACCAAAAGCTAAGACATTTAGGCTTCATGCCCATTCATGGCCCCATCAATAACACACCGTTATCTTTGTTCATTTTCGTTTGGCCACAATCCCTGTGTCCAAACCTTTCCATCTCTGGGACCAACTTCTCCATCAGATAGGCAGCGCATGAGGTTTTCCTCAAGCTCTGTTTCTCTTGTAAACTCAAAGTAATATTTGTAAACCAGAAGACCAATATGCGTGCTGAGTATTGAAAGTGTTGTAAGAAGTCATAATACAGGAATTCCTAGAGTTTTCAAAGAGGTTTTATTCTCTTCCAGGGTTTTGCTTAATTGTGTAAAGACACATTGATGAGCCAAAAAAATGTGTATCTTTCTAGAAAATGAGTATATTTGGCAGTGGAATTTATACTGTGTCAAAAAGTTTATTCTACCCTGAAAAGCATTTCCAACAGAGTTAACCTGGGGGTAAAATATCCGCTAAGTGTATACAATTAGGAAATAAACAGAAGGTGTGGTTGTCTGAATGAAAATGGCCCCTATAGGCTCATAAGTTTGAATATTTGGTCACCCTTTAGTGGAACTGTGTGCTGATATATTGTATATTTAATAAAAATAGTCTGAAAATCAGACAATAGAGCAACTCACAGAGCTGAGCCATGAAGGTCAGGAAGTGGTGACCCAGGCCACTAGGAAAGTTCCCAGAGCTAGGAAAGTAGAACCAGCTGAACTCAAGGCCTAATAGAACCAGACAGTGGTGAAGCACACTTTTAATCCTAGCATTAGGAAAGTTGAATCCAGAAGTGGGGTAGTTGGGTTCGGAGAGAGTAGGGAAGAGTTCACTTTGCCTGTCCCTTCTCCTTTGTGTTGAGGACACAGAGGCTTGGAGTCTGAGGTTGTGTGCAGACAGGCCTGAGAAGTTGGCTGGGTGAGAAATGGCTGTGGTTTGTTTCTCAATCTCTCTGATATTTCAGACTCCAATGTCTGGCTCTGGGCTTTTATTATAATACCGAATAGAATTCATGCAACAGAAGTGTTTAGAAGAATTAGGAGTCATTGCCTCACTGAAGGTGTGTCACTGGAGATAAGCCTTAAGGTTTTAAAAGTCCTACCATTCCCACTTTGCTCTCATGGCCTCCTGTTTGTGGAGATTAGAAGGGATCGCTCAGCTGCGGCTCTAGCACCATGTCTGTCTGCCCGCTGTTATGCTCCCTGACACAATGGTCATGGACTTTCTGGAACCACAAGTCCCAAATCTAATACTTTCTAAGTAGCCATGGTCATGATTTCTTACAACAGCAGAAAGAAAGTAACCAGGACAGAAAAATTCACCTTCCACAGACAACTTTGAATATGCTTTTGATGTGCAAAGCAACCTGCATTTCTCCAACGGGCAATTAGACATGGACAACGGGGTCCTGAACATTGACAAATCTTAGAATGTGCAGGCTGTGGAGCTGGGCCTATTTATATAAGTGGGGAGAAGAGCAAATGGGAAAATGTGATAGCACTTTCTACAACCGCCCTCAGAGGTGATGCTTGTGCAATTTTCTGATGAGGCAACTTTGTTGGTTCCTTTGTTTTGGAGACTTATATAATGCTTTGGTTCTGAAAAGAACAAGCAGCCAATCACACTGAACATGAGGGGGACCTAAGGACAAATACTGAAAACAGAAGCTGTCAATCATATGCCCATATTCTTACAACACAAGGAAAGTGCAAAGTGCATACTTAGTGGAGGCGTCTTCAGAGTATCTACCAGCATCTCCAAGATGGTAAGATCGAAGGAGTGTAACCAAGCATGTGTTTAGCCACACAGCTGAGAGCATCTACCTTTGGCACAGCATGTTTAGCAGGTATTTATTGAGCTGCACAACCACATCATTTCTCTTGGAGAGATTCCCTTGGGCAGTGTACTTTCAACTGCCCAAGCCTGGGCTGTCTGCATCCATGTGTAGTTCCAGTGATCCACTATCCATATCCAGTGTTCTTTCTCTTTCCTCCTTTGGCTTAAACGCATATACAGAGGTGAAGATAGACACAAATATGAGCAAAGTGTCAGGACATTTTGCATAATGCCAGTGAATTAGACAAGGATTTTGCTACTGCAGCAAAATACTTGATATAATGAACTTTTAAAAAGCAAAGGTTGTGGTTTTGGAGTTTTCAGTCTATGGAATTGTTGTGGGGTTGTGTTCTTTCTTATCAGTGCTAGAAATCAAACCAAGGAGTTCCCATTTGCTGTATAAAGAGCTCTACCACTGAACATTCCAGCTCAGGGCGGGACATTTCCAAAGACACATGATGTAAATGAGCATATAGTATACTGCAAAGAACAGCAACATATAGCCTGAGACCTGCCTTCTCGTGCTCACATTGCTTTGCCAGATGATTCTGGACATGATATTTTATTCCTCACATGCCCAATAGGAATGACAGCATGCTTTTATCTTTATAGATCACATCAGTCACCAAACAATAGCTTATGTTTTAGAAAATATGTGGATCCCTTATAAGGATTCACTTGGTCCTCCCAACAAGCTGGAAACAGAAAGTCCATATTTTAAGATAGCATCCCATCATGTAGCTTAAGTGAGCCAAAATCGTGGTATCCCTGTGCCTTAGCACAAAGATATTCTGGGATTTCAGATGTATACCACCACATTCAGCCAGGATATCCAATTTTTGGCTTGAAAGCATAACATTACAATATCGTCCTTGAAGCACTGACATTGCTAATAGAGATGCCATCCAAGTTCCTTCCATGTCGAGCTCTCCTTGGGTTGTAGGCAGAGCAAGTGCATGATCTGTGTCTGACACTGAGCAAACTAACCATTGGCAGGATTTTATCTGATTTCTTGCCTGAAATCCTTGCTTCCTACTTCCCCGTGCTATGTCTACTAATAAAATTACTGAATCACCAAGGTCCACGGGCAGTTTTTTTAAAGATTATCTTTATAAAAATATGCATGAGGAGCAGGTATCACAGAAACAGAACATTGTTTAGCATTTGCTTAGTCCAGGATACCATGTCCAGAAAAAATAATAATAAAAATCCTGACACATCTCTCTCTTCAAATGTATTTAATAGATAGCGAACTAAATGACAGGCAGAGCCAAAACTTTTCCTGTAAAGAGCCATTAGACTTCCTGAGCCACAGCCACTTGGTGCTGTGTACACTAGCACTATTAAACAATACAGAAAACAGTGGCCAGGTCTATATCCAATAGAACTTTGTTTATAGGAATAAGCATCAGAGAAGATGCATCCCAGGGACCCTGCTTGCCAATGCCTGGTCAGCACCACCTTGGAGAAAAGGCCTATCCAAAGCCTCATTTCTTCAACTGAACACTTTCAGCTGGAGTAGGGTCTTCATGACACTTGATGGAGGCTCATATCTAGGCGCTCTCTCCCTCCTCCCTCAGTGTCCTTTGACAAATGCCAGTTGGCAAGAGGACTGTCCTTCCTTGGCGGTTATTCTGAAAGACAAAGCAGGGGTAGAGATTAAAGCCAGACCCAGGTCTTTGTGCTGTGCTCAGCATATCAAGTGGTCCTCTTCAGATCGGACTGTGTTGGCTGAACACCTTCAGAAAGAGACAGAACCATTCTTTCCCTCAATAGTCTTCAATGTGGGTATGGGAGGGCAAGTTTACGAAAGGCCCTTCTGAAATGCCGGCTGAAAGAAAATCATTCTCCCTGGCACCACAGACTCTTTCTCATGTGAAGCTGCATGATCACTTCATTCCTCAAGCACCCCATGGCACCCATCCATGTATTAGGCTAATAACTGCATGAAGCTAGTTAAAAGGAACCGGGCAATTATTTTAATTAGAAGAGAACAAAGATAACACCCCTGGCTTCTGTTTTAAGGGGCAAGAAGGAAGTAGTCAGGGTTCAAAAAGATCCCACAAAATATTTTTGTGAAAGGAAAAATAATTAAGGCCAAATTTAGAAAGTACTTGCGATAAATGGGCCAAATAAAATGAATGGCCCACTGTGCAGCCAGGACCCATTCACAGAGAAGAGTCCCAGAAAGCTCATTTTTATGTGATACCATCTTGAGGACACAGCCAATTTTACACAGTGAAAGTGAATGTCTAGTAGACTTTAATGATCCTTGTGAATCCCTCACGCGCCCTCTTAAAGAGTTTCTGTGTAAACTCTTTTATTAATATGAGACAGGGGCAGGATCTTGTTCAATTTGCCTTTTAAGCAGGATTTTTTTGTGTGTGTGTTTGAATTTCTAAATTGCTCTGGAGAAATCTACCTTCACAGAAGATCCCTGTTGCTAATCTCTTCAAAGAAGGTGGGATTCGTCACAAGAGGACTTTAATAGATGGACGGTGCTCCGTTACACAGGGAGAGCATGGAGCTACAGATTTCCCCCAGCCTTAGCCTCAAGCCTCCGTGCAGACTGCCACTTTGACCTCTTCCTTCTCTTTCCCTCTTCTAAAAAGAAACAAAATGAAACTCAGAGCTGTCAGCTGGTTGCTATTGTTAGTTCTGTGTGGATCTATAAATGTTAGTTGACCCCCACACACACACAAACACACACTCAAAGTTCCAGATTCCCACAGATCACTGGGGCCTGCACTCTGCCACAAACAATTCCACATCCATCTACTCACATGGACAAAAACATGGTCAGAAACAAGAGCCAGCCACCCCAGCTGGATGGGGTCAAGGTTATCTAGCCTGAGATTATTACAGAGTGGATTATCCAAGAGAAATACACAGATGGTTTGTTTCAGGTAGAAACTCAGAACTCTGGTGCACAGACAGAGCTAGCAGCCACACTAGAGTGAGAGAGTAATCGACCAAATACGAGGCTAGCCAAAAAAGAAAGCCACAACCATGTGCTATTGTCTGAATACTGATGTCCTCGGGTTCCTACGTTATCCTTGTACAGAGTGGTAACTTACAGCCTGGGCTCTGAGTGGGATGTCTGAATGCTAATCCATCTTTTCCCAGTCGTTCAACTGCTCACTCTTAAAAGGATATCTGATCATGTTTATCTCTTGCTGAATACGGTGAGGTGGGTGTTGATGTTTGCTTTCTACTGCCGTAATAATCACCACAACCAAAAGCAACTAAGAGTAGGAAAGGGTTTATTTCATTTCACACATACAGGTCCATCACTGAGGGAAGCTGGAACAGGAACTAAAGCAGAAACTATATAGAAATATTGCTTACTGGGCTCATTCTCGGGCTCAGGTTTAGCTAGTTTTCTTATATAGCCAAGGTCCACCTGCCTAGGGATGAGACAGGCCACAGTGGGCTGGACCCTCCCACAGCAATCAATTGAAATAACCTTTCACAGATATGGCCATGGGCCAAGATGATTGCAGCAATACTTCAATTAACGTTCCCTCTTCCCAGGTTACTCTGGGTGTGTGAAGTTGGCAAGGAAAATTAATTAGGATAGTGGTTTCGCCAATAGCAAGTGTGATGTTGTTAAGAGGTGTAGCCTTCGGGTAGTGATGAAATCATGGACCCTTCACTTTTATGAATGAGAATAGTGCCTTTTTTTTTTTTTTTAAATGAGGCACAAACTGGCTCTCTGCGTCCTCCAACATGCAAGAATGCAGGAACAAGACACCATGTCTACAATCCTAATGGGCACTTTAACTGTTGACACCTAAATCTTGGGCTTTTCCCTCCCAAAACTATGACAAATACATTTATTTTATTTATAAATTATCCATACCAGGACCCAGAGCATAGCTTAAAGGAAGAACACTTGCCTGGCAGGCAGAAGGTCATGAGTTTAATCCTCAGCACCACAGAACAACACATCATCTAGTCTAAGGTTCATGGTGAAGCAGTCCACACCAACTGAAATAACTGGTCGCAAGTGAACCTGTGCCAAGCCTATATTCTCATTGCAAAGCAATACAAAACCACCTCAGGAGTAATGATGGTCAACTCTCCAGTCCAGAGTCCAGGCTGACAACTTGATCCTGCCCTAGGAAGACAGGAAGTAAGAAAGGAGAGCCACGTGGCATACGACTGGAGCAGATTTTAAAAAGATAAATATTTCTTGGGAGTGATGCCTGAAGGGTCAAAACCAGAGATAAAACCAGCTTTGAAGACTCACCTGGAGGACCAGGCATTTTAGATGCATGTCATCACTTGCCTGGAGAGGCTTCTTTCTCCTGTCATAGGTTTTCCTTCAGACCCACATAGCCATTGATCGTAGCTTCCAAAATCAAAATGGAGTAACTAATTCCACCCCCGCACACATGGACATACTGTGGAGGGCCCTTCAGAAACTCGGCCAACAGTCCAGTTCTATTTAACTTTCCCATACAAAATTACCCAAAGCCAGCTTCCCATTTTGAGTCTAGGTTAAAATTCACAGAGGGACTGAAAGGAGAGAGAGTGTGGGCCACTTTGCTTTGCATACATGTTTAATTGCTTTGTTAGCTTATTAGCTTCCCAGTGGGCTCACTTTGAATAAAACCTGAAGAAAATACATCGCTCAGTTTACGAGCTGAACTTGGTGACTCCGTGGAAGAGGACGTCACAGAAAATTGTAGTCACACCTAATTCACAAGCGTCGTTACTAATGTACATATTTCAAAAATGGAGAAAACATATGAACAGTGTGTAAAATAAAATGTCATTGCCAAGTTGGATTTAATCCAAAAGACAAGATCAGTTAACATTCAAAAACCCATGTTGGGGGGGGGGGGAGAAGATATGAAAGGAGGCAGGGGCTGTGTTAAATATAAGTTCTAGCAGGAGACAGATTGGAATGGGGCATAGAAATGACTAAAAGTCATTGTATATGAGTATGAAACTGTCAAGGAATTGAAAAATGTGAGGGACACCCACTGAATAATTTGTCACACTGATGGAGTGAAGAGAAAGGACATCATTGTGCACAAAAGGAGTGTGTAAGGGGGGGTAAAGATCATTCTGGGGACAAAACACTGGAGAAAGGTGGTCCCAGTGGATGGTGCAGAAGCGAATACTCATAACAGAAGAGCCAACTTCATCAGTGCCATGGACCAGGAATCCAACTCTGTGGTGTAGAGTATCCCCAAGCCCTTGGGTTCGATCTTGGTCACAGGACAGAAAGAAAGAAGGGAGAAATGGAGAAAAAGAAGACATAGGGGAAATGGACGCAATAGGAGGGAAATGGAGACCACGTAGACTGTGGATTTAAATATAGAATGTGAGACAGTAAGCTTACTAGGAAATATCATTAGGATGTTTTTATGGCCTTGGGATAAAAAAAAAAAGCTCTGTGGAGATAGCAAAAGTGGCAACCAGAAAGAAATTAACTATCCACAGAAATCAAATGAAAGTGATGGATCAAGTTCAGAAGACTTGTACCTTTCCAAACCCTTGAACCCATCAAAGATTCACATGTAAAATGTATGCACATCCCCTACAAATCAACAAGAAAAAATGAAAATTCAGTATAAAAACAAGCAGTCTGGGCTGGAGCAATGGCTCAGTAGGTAACAGTGTCCGCCCCACAAGCATGAAAACTTCAATTTGAATCCCCAGCATCCATCCACATAAGGGCTGAACACTGCCTTCCGTGCCTCTGTATATTAGGGGCAAAGTCAGGTTGATTCCTAGAGACACTGACAAAATAATCTAGCCAGAACAGCAAGCATGAAGTTTAGTGAGAGACTAAAGGAAATGAGGCAGGCATGAGTGAAGAGTATCATACCACAGACATGTGCATGGGGACATGAACATACACACACACACACATACACACACACACACACACACACACACACACACACACACACACACACACACCACGTAGACAACAGAAGAATGATCATAAAAGAGAACTCTCAAATGCCAGTAGAGTTGAAGACTATGGCCACTTTTTTAAGAATCCAGGAAATTGCTAATCTGTGGTGGTAGGTGCACACCTTTAATCCCAAGACTAAGGAAGCAGAGGCAGGTAGATCTCTGTGAGCTGGAAGCCAGCCTGGTCTACAGAGTGAGTTCTAGTACAAGCAGGGCTACGCATAGAAAGCATGTCTTGTGAAAAAAAAAAAAAAAGTCTAGGAAATTGAACTAAGCTCAAAACGTTAGTTTTCTGCCTTCCATCAAAGTGACTAGTAAGCATGAGCTGGGCTGAGGAGCAGCTACATTAACTGCTCCAGACTGACACAGTCTCTTTGGAAAGGTACTCAGACTTAGCATTATATATTAACATCGAACAGTTCTGCCCTACAATTTAGCAATTTCCCATTCAGCGTAAATATAGACTAAACATAATGTATGTGCACACTCAGCAAGATGCGCTCAGGAAAACTTAGAGCAGAGCAATCTGAAATCATCTAAAACTCAAAAACAACTGAAACATTCATAAAGGGTAAGATAGATACACTGTGCAGTATGTGTATTTTATGAAGAAGGTATTCTACAATTATAGCCAATATACTATTAAGAAAAGAAAGCCAAAGACAGATGAATACCTATCCCATATTAAAAGTCTGCACCACAGCAAAATAACTTAAAATATGTATATATTCTTGTGGTTCCACTTACATGAAGTTTAAGAAAAATAAATAAATCAAGTAAAAGAAATCTCTGGAGTCAAAAATCAGGATGTGGGTACCTTTGAGATAGAAGATGGGGTTGCATCATAGGAGCAATTGGGAATATCAGTCATGTGATCTTTCTTGCTCTGCCCTGGATGGGCATGGTTATGGAATGTGTTAACTCCAGATCAATGAACTGAGTCCCACATTCATGCTCTTCACATCTTCCATATGTGGAGCTCCAATGAAGCCCCAATTTAAACATTCCAAATGTTCTTCTTGCTTCATGATGTCACTCAACATGTGTGTGAAAAGATAGGAAACAGGAAGAACGGATTCGTGCCAGACTCGGAGGGAGAGAATGCCTGGGAATGAGCTAAGAAGAAATGCATTAAGGAGAAGGAGAGAAAGAAGGAAAGAGAGATCCAATGTAAAAATAACAATAATGGTGATGGTGACGATGGTGGTATAACAATGAAGTGGCAGCAGACACAGAAACTTACTATAGGTCAAAGTCAGTGGAGTGATTAGCCACAAAGAGAAAACCTGTCTCACGCCCCTCCATGAAGATTTAGAGACCATCTTGCAGAGGGGGAGAGGAAGATTTTAAGAGCTGGAAGGAAAAAGCCCTAGAGCAAAACAATGCTTGTGGACATGACAGGGCCAGGGCCACTGCACATACAAACTCACAGCATCTGTAGTTGCCTGCACAAGATCAAGATAGTTCACATTCTAGCATGGAGCTCCAGACTGTTGTCAGCTGCTAGGGGGAGAAAAGTCGATTTCCTTTAATGGTGTGTTCCCAGGTAGGTCTATCATGCTCCAGTGGATGGCACCACACCCATGAGAACATAAAGAACACAATTTGGAGTCAGTTGGTTGTTAAAATAAATAAAATAAAAAGAGAACTTGGCAGTGTAGGATTGGGCAGATGTGGGAGGAGTTGGGGGAGAGTATGGAACAAATATCAAAATATATTGTGTGTTTGTGTGTATGTGTGCGTGACATTCTCAAAGAATTAATAGACATGTTATACTTAAACAAAATCTAAAACACACACACATATATAACAAAGTGTTATACTTAAATAAAGCACACACCTAGAGGCTCCTGTGTTTCTAGTCTCAGTATGGAAAGCAGGATTAAAAATAAATATAGACCTCATACACTTTGAGGAAAGCACTTTGTTATTTAATGTGTATATTGTATATGTCAACAAGTCAGTGTGGGGAATAATACAGTAACAGTAAAAGCCAACTCCTCCCCCCAAAACTGGCCCCAGCAGCCAGGGCTGCATCTGCAGTTAGACAGAGACAGCATTGCATTACAAAGCCTCCTGTGCATATAGGTAAAAGCCCACCCCCAGCCGAGGGTCAAGGGGAAATGTTCCCCTTGGTATAGTGTTTCACAGTGATGTTACCTAATCCTGAACAGCTTTCCAGTCTGTGTGATGTTGGCACCTCCATTCCAGGCACCTGGCTGGATGCAGAATGCTGCAATGAAGCAGGCTATTGTTTTTAACCTTGGGAGGCAGCACCTGTAGGCCTGCATTTAGGCTATACTTTGTGTTTCCAAAAGGTAGATGCAAGGAATATAATCAAAATTGTTCCTAACACTACTGTTTTTGCATCAACAATCTATAAATATATGGAAGAACTCAATATGCATGTGAAATAAACAGAAGGTATGACTCCTCTGAGCTAACTAAAAAAACAGCTCTGGAGTTTAGAAGCATGGCTTTCAATTGCTCTGTTTTTAGATATGAAACATTATGGAAAACACAGACATTATTCATCAGAGTGATTGTCCTGTGCACCTGTATACCTTATATGATTTTTTCCTAGGGCTTTTTACTTCAAGGAAATCACTAGCTAATGACATTTCAGACTTTGGAAATTTTTCCCAATAGCACACTGGAGATCCCTCGGGGAGAGAACTGTGAGTATGTGGATTTTTTTTTTCCGAGATCATTAACAGATATTACAAACCAATTCAAACTGAGCATTTTCTTTGCAAATTACCTTTAACTTTTAAAGCCATTGAAGGAAGGTGGGGGGAGACAGTGAGTGATTTAATTTACTTAACTTGTCTACAAATTGCAGCTTTGTGCTTCATCGGTGACTGCATTTCCAACCAAAAAAAATATATATCTCTAACTATCTTTAATAGATATATTTTTCTAAATTACCGCATTGGATGAGTGATATTTCCAGAGAGTAACATTCTCTCTCTCGCTCTCTCTCTCTCTCTCTTTTTTTTTTTATTTAGCAAGTTGCCCTTGAATTGGGGATGTTTATCCTATTGATATGTTTTAAGGTGAAAAAAAAATATGAAGCCCCACACTGTCTATCTGAGGCCTAATTAGCTCTCTTCAGTAATTAGCTGGCTTCTCCTCTCCTGGGTGCATGCATGGTGATGCTTTGGTTGTTGGTGTACTGTGCCTTTCCGAGGGAAAGGAAGAATTCTTTTATCTCATGATCAAAACCTAGTTTCCCCAGCTAAAAAGCTAATATTTGGGTGAGCAGACCCTCATTCCAAGATTACATCAGGCCTGATTCTGATTTGCCTGTTTTTCATTCAAAGAACGCTCATGGATTTCAAGGGGAGTCTCGTACAAGGATCAGCTACGTGGGAGTCCTCACAGGTTCCAGAGCAAAAACTACACCAAGCACTGCTTATGTTAGAGACCAAAACCACCACACAAAACTAAAGAGTTTTCCCTGCCTGTGCTGTACCAAGGGAAATGTCCCCAGGCCTGCTAACCACTGAGCTGGCTTCTCTGGCTGCAACATGTAAATATTCAATGAATAATGCACCATTTATAAGAACATATTTTAATTAGAATATTCTTTGCATTTAGTGCCCATTGAAGATTTTTTTGAAAGCTCATTATTTAGGGTGCTAGAACTTTCTTTTTCTTCATTTTAAAGTAAGAACTCCTTACCCTCTCAATGTCTGGCTTCAGCACTTGGGAGAGCAGGACCCACGCTTCACTTGGACAGTACAGAAGATCTGGCTGAGTGGCATGGGCATAAAAGAGCCAGCACCAAGTATGTGAGAATGAGAAAGCTGGCCCCACCCCTTTGAGCTTTGGCACTCAGGTGAGCTGGCCCCATCCCTGGAGAGGGTGAAATGGAGAGCATTGGCCCTGATGGTGTGGGTACAGGAGAGCTGCCTCAATGGATGGTGTGAGTATGGGAGAGCCAGTTCTGCCCCTTGCCAATTACCACAGGCAGGAGAGCTGGTCCCGCCTCTCACCTGGGAAACTCAGAAGAGCTGGCCCTGGCGGCACAGGCATAGGAGAACAGGTGGGCTGACTAATTCTGCTTCCACCCATATCCAGATCCAGAGCTTTGAGGTGACCCACCCCAACATCTACCCCACCTAAGAACTACTGGAACATGTGAAGGGGTTGGTCCTGAAGAACCAAAGCTGACACATGACATGTGTCTTCATGACACAGGGCAACAACAGGATATCTGAAAAGGACCCAAGTAAGGATCCAGTGTTTTAGCATAGCAGAAGCCAGAGGCCTCAATGATCCAGACCAAAGACTCATAGCAAACATTTTCAGGTCCAGCTGTTGGGGCAACAGGGTAACACACCATGACACACTGCATGCTCACACAATATGGGGTTTGTTGTTTTTATTGTTGCTTATTTTTGTTTTTATCATTTTATATTTTGTTTTGGGGGAAGGGGTTGTTGCAAGGTCAGTGGGCAGATATAGAGAGACAGGGGATGAGTGGAAATGATGTGCATAATAAGAAATTCATAAAAAGTTTTTAAAAAAAAGAAGTCAATTTTGCACAAAGCAAAGAGAAATTTCATCGGCCTCCGCATGCCGTGCTAACAGCAAATGGAAAGAACATAGTATCTGAAGATTTATACTAAGGGAAGCAGTCATACTGTTATCAAAAGTAAAGTAGTCCAGCAGTCGTGGTGCAGGCCCCTAATCCCAGCACTCGGGAGGGAGAGCCTGGTCTACAAAGCAAGTTCCAGGACAGCCAGGGCTGTTACACAAAGAAATACTGTCTCAAACAAATGGAAAAATAAAATTAAAAAGGAATAAAGGAGCCTTTTTAACCCCCCACTATATTGCAAGGTAGAAGATATCTCCCCCATGTATAAGACGGTGCTGTGGACTTTAGAGAACTTTACTCCAAAGTCCTAGGGTATGAGTGTAGAGAGAGACCAAGGAACCCAGATCTACCCAATGCCATAGCCAACATTTGTCTGCCTCAGACTCACAGGTGGTTTCAAGTGCCAAGTTTATAGTCTAACATCTGACAGAAAGACAGACCCTCAGACTACGGTCCTCTAATTTGAACTCAGACATTCTACACTCGGAGGATTAAGCTGCAAGGAGCTGCTTGCCCATCAGGCTTCTCAGTGGAGCCTTGTCACTTCTCTAGACCACGGCAGTTTCATAAACAAAAGCACAAAGGAAGGTTGATGGTCCCAGTGATGCTTATCTGGGGACAGGTAGTTCAATCCAAAATCATCACAGCTTCGAACTTGTGTAGGATTGGAATAGGGTAGAACTCTAGTTGATTCTCTTGGCCTGTGTCCCAGCATCAGAACTTTAGAGATCTAATCAAGTCTGCTGGGGATATTCAGGCCATGGAGAAAGATTAGAAGGTGATTTCCTGTCTGCCCAGTGTATGTACACTGCCCAAAGATGGCTACCTCCAAATGATAATGGGGGGTGGTCATAGTTATCTGTAAATGCCTCCTGTTCACTAGACTTTCATAGCCAAGTCCCCTGAAGCCAATGGAAGGAGCCCAAACAATTCCTAATGTGGCCACTGGGACCATTTCTCTGGAGACTCAACTTTGAGAAAGTTTGCCAGAATTGAGACATGTGGTCCAAGAATTCTTGTGGTTATGTGTTCCAGGTGAGTTTTTCATATTTTAATAAACACTCTGAAGAAATGTGAATACCTACCTAGGCTAGCATGCTGGGTGGTAAAAAAGAGCATCGGACATAGGTCCCATTTGTGAAAATACTACATTAAGAGCCATGCAGGAAGACCCTCCCATGCCTCTTCCACCTTCAGATACAGGGCTAAACACCACAGTGTTGTCTCCACTGGACCTAGGGCTTCCCACAAAAATGAATCAAAATGCAGTGATCTGTCTATTAACAGATTTCCAGCTTCAAGTTTAAAACTAAAGCGAATACAAGTGAATTTTTAAGCACACCTTTGTTCCCTGGATAAAGCTCAAACTCCTGAGCAGAAACCATGTTGAAGGTTCACTTGTCTCAATGAGAACCTCTCCATGTGACATCCAGGTTCAATACCTACTCCACCCCTTCCTGGATTTCTCTGTGTCCTGCAGGCCCCTCCTCTACCATCGTGACTCAAAAAGACCTGCTGTGATTTCTAGATGTGGATTTTCCAAAGGGAAAACCCAAGGGATTTTCTTCATGGCTGTAATGGCCATGAATAAAGATGGTCTCTCTGTTGGTCCCTTGTGAACAATCCATCTCCTCAATTCAGGAGAAGACTGGTAATCTCAGCATCACTCCATATTGGTCCCTAGGCCCCTGCACCATGTGAATGGCTCAGGAAATGAGTTGTGCCTTACCAGGGTAATGAACACTACTGTTCCAGCTGTTGAAGATGCTGAGGCAAAACGATTGCCCGTCCCGGGCCAGCTTGGGTCACACAGCAAGACCCTGTCTCTAATTAAAACCAATTAAAAACCCCAAGAGCATTGCCTTAAAACCACACATTTGAGATAAAGCATCACAATTAGTGCTTCATCCACTACCCTTGGCCACCCTTGAACCAGATCAGAAAATAGTTCTCCTCTGTTCCTCCCCTCTAAGTTCAAGTTCCTTCCCTGCAGTTAACTTCCTCCATGCCTGCCCACAGCTGGTCTATGTTGCTTCCATCTCATAGAATTAGCTTAGATGTTGGTGTATCCTGCCTGCTAAGGGCATGCGACTTTCCAGGTCATCTAATGTTCCCATGCCATCTATGTGTAAGGTAGCCATGAGTTCAATGCTCTGTGGGGCCAGGTATGACTCCCAGGTTGTTCCATAGGACTCCATTGTCAGCTAGCAGGGGTTGTGTGACAGTTTAGTTACCTAACAAATTTCCACTTAGAGGATGAGATCATTTAAATCTTTTTTTTAATTCTTTAATTTTTCTTTTTCTGTTTTCAAATTAGAAAAGTATTGCATATTGTAACAGTACTTTAAATGGTGATAAAAAGCAAAGATGAGCACATCTCCTTGTCCTCCCACACTACCATGTTTTGAGACTATCAGCACATGTATAGCACATACCTACACTCAAGTATAGCACATACGATATGTAGCATATAGACTATCTGTGCTGTAACATCTCGTGTGCCATTTCACGGGAATGATGTTATGGTGATGGGAGAATCTGGGTGCATAACTGTATTAATAATTACCAATCTATTTTCCATGGCTTTCTTGGTTACATTACACTAAGCACTTTCTAGAAAACACAGATTTGCTTTGGCCAGAGGACCGTGCCTGTCTTTAGTGACCTCCATTTCCTGTTTCAACTTTTGCTGCTGCTGCTGCTGCTGCTGCTGCTGCTGCTATTGCCATTATGGTGGGGTTTGATGAGATGTTTGTTAGTATGCTGGGATGAAACCCAGGGCCTCATTCCAGCCAAGCAGTTTTTATCACTGGGCTCTACCCCAACTCTACCTTTCTGCCCATGAATATTCCTACTTTCTTGGGCATGCTGAGATTGAGGAGATCTTGGGAGAAGCTGCTTTGGTCTTGTTTTGTTTTGTTTTGTTTTGTTTTGTTTTGTTTTGTTTTGTTTTGTTTTGTTTTGTTTTGTTTCTTCTTACTTGGTTCTGAGAGATAGCCTGCCTGGCACACCTCCCAGCCTGTTGGCTGCTTCTTGTCTTCTGTCCTTTCCCGATGGATCTATGGTTCAGTAGATAGCCCAATGTTGCCTCCAACCTCATGTCTTTCCCTTGATGCTCCCAAAGTTATCAATCTTTCCACTGTGGGCTTATTGCCCTTTTTCTACTCATGTCTTTCTCCATCCGTTGTAGGACAAAGAATACCCTAGTCCCAAGATGATAGCCTCTGTTTGTCCTTCCACTTCTCACCCTACCAGGGCACACATTTGAGTCCCATTCTTGCACTATAACCTATGGAGGCTAGCTATACTTACTGTGCACAATAGATTCTGCTTGATGAATGGGACACTATTGCTAAAAAATTTTAAGCCAGATGTGATGTTGTACATTTAGGGTATCGGCTTCTAGGGAGGCAGAGGTTGAGATGAGAGAATCTTTTGAGTCCAATAATAGGAGAAATTCAAGGACACATTCAGCAGCACAGTGAGTTCTCATCTCAAAACAAAGACTTAGGGAAGACCACTCCATGAAAAGTCACTGGCAATTATTAATGAGGGAAGAAAATCTCTTGAAGTCCAGAAAACCGACTCAGAGGATATCAATGCATCCATTCACAACTGGGTGAGAGTTATCTTTGGAACAGGACCCAAAAAATGATACCTGAAATGAGGTTGGGAGTGAAAAATGAAAAGAATCTATAAATGAGAGCCTTTTACTCCTGTAAGCTAGACATACATGGTAAGGGAAGCCTGGCTAGAAGGGAGACCATCCCAAGGGCTGCATGAGTGCATATATTAAATGGAAGACCTGGTGATCCATCTTTTGCATAAATGACCAATATCAACTCAACCTGTTCTCCTAGAGATCTTTCTGAGTATGCAGCTTAAGTAATCCCTCAACCTCCAGCCCCTAGATGGTTCTTCTCTCCAACACACATCAATCAATTTCCCCATCAAGGAATGGACACTCAAGAGAAGTGTCTACTTGTCACTGTCTACAAGAAGTCATTGCAGCCACTAGGGTTCCATTTTGATACCCTAAAGGATAACTGAAATATCCCACAACTAATTTAATGCTTCTGATCTGAGCTATTTTTTTCCCACAAAAGGCAAATACACACTTAAAAAATTACTGATTCTTCCCCATAAGCCCACTTGTCCACTTGGAGACCAGGCTGATATTCAAAAGGGAGACCGGAGTAAGGTGAATTTGTCACCTGTGGACTGAACCTGTGACCTCACTAGCACAGGATCCTAATCAACTAAGCCACCAGGCACATTCTTTACTAGAGGTACGATGGCAGTAATTTGCTACATGTTAATTCTAAGATTAACTACAGATGAGGAGCATTCCTAGAGGACAAAGCGAGACATTTGCTAATTCTTGGGAAAAGATTTAGGTCATCAGTTTTTGAACCCTTCCATTTTAAAATATAATTCTGTAATCTTGAAATGATGCCTACCATCATCTATATCTTCATAATTCTTAAAATCACTGTCTACATCAGAAAGGCAAAGCAAATGTCATCATGCTTGCAACTGCAAAATACCCCCCGAGTCCTTATTTAGAGATTTCTCTGCATTGTCCGTGTTTCAAGCAGAAGACAAGAAGAATGGGCTCCATGCCAAGTCGAAGATGGTTTTCTAAAATCTAAAGGGCTGTACCCCACCACTGCCATGCTACCCCCCAAAATGTTAAGTTCCAAAGATATGGTCTTTCCTCCCCTAGAAAAAGGGAAGCCTGGTGTTACAGACCTGTCTAATTCACTCTTCTCTCGTCCTTTACTCTTAACCCGCCTTGAAAAGCTAATGTTTAAAATCAGTAAATATGTATGGAATACTGTTTTGACGCTGCCTTGGTATCCTGTACTCAAATTCCTATGAATATTTTGCCTGCTTCCCAACTCTGAGAACAATTTCCGCTCTGAGGCTACATTAAACATTCAGGCCTTTTAAACTTTAGCTGCTCCCACCCTTACTGTGACTTTGAACTTGATATGTTTAGGGAAGAAACCAAAGAAACTATTTAAAAATATTAATAAAGATGGGCTCTAACCAAGACTTTGTAATTTTTGTGGAGGGACCTCTGTGAGACATCCTGGGAACAGCATTGGGAGTGTGCCCACACTAGCTTTTCTACAGGAAACTGGCTGGAACCCCCACTGTTTTCTGGAAGAATTTTCACCATGGAGAAACTCCAGCCTCACACTTGCACATTAAATTTTCTGTCCTAGAAGCTTAAAACAATTATTTAATACCTTAGACTGAGGATGAGTTCAGTGGTAGAGCAAGCCTTGGGTTCAAGCATCTACATACAAGCATCTTGACATGCATTCATATATACATCTAGGCTACTGTCATTGTAAGAGACACCTCCCACATTTACTGCTAACTCCCAGGCTAGCATCAAGGGAGCCTCCTGGGTTTTGCCTTGATCATTAGAAGTTCATAGGAAAGTTAAGTCTCCTATATCAACTGTCAATTTTTTCATCTTTAAAATGATGACAATTATAATTACTACAAAATAGTGCTGCTGCTGCACATCAGAAGTGTACATAAAATTATTCAGCTCAAGGCTGAGACTTAGTACTGAGGAATTCATTCAAACGTGAGAGTTAGGACTGTGGGAGTGAGTAAGGGTAAAGTGCTCTTTTGGTTTGTATGAGAGCCTGGGTTTGGTCTCCAGCACCACAAAAACAAGTCACAGCACCTCAGCAGCTTAGCTACTGTGTGCCTATCTTGAGCAAAGCATCCCCATCTGGGTATTGCATTTTGACTCTCCCTCGCTTTAGAAAGCCACAGCAAAAGTTAAATATGTACTACAGTTCTACATCCACAAGGAAAACACTAACGATTAAACTGAACACAACAAGCTTAAATAGCATGCTCTGATTCACATAGCTCAGAGGCAGAAGCCTAAAATGAAAATAGCTAGCCCTGATTTCCAAATTAATGCCTATAAAAATGTTTTCTTATGAAATTCATTCTAAAATGGCGCAGTGGAACTTTCCAAATTAGCATGACCAAAATAGATGATCTTTCTTTCTACATCGTTTCCAGTTCTTAACCAACCTAAAGGTTTGAAGGAATTTCAAAAAGGGGTATAAAAATATTATCTGCCTATTCAAATAATCAGGCTAAGTACATTTTTATCTGAAAATACAATCTGAGACAGCCTCATTTTATAGTCAAGAAACTCTCTTAACATATTCAGGGAGCTACAGTTTTAAACAACTCAAGTTGAAGCTGACAGTCAGAAACTAAATAAACAGAAAACTAACCTGCTGGGTAGTATCTGTCTTACAGTCCTGGGCACTGTTGCCCTATCTGCAGCTGGATGGGTGGTTCAGTAAAATAAATAGCTTTCATTTCCTCTCTATATTTCCTCAAACCACCAATGACTTGTCTTAAGCTTACTTTAAGGACTTGGTAAGCACTCTCCCTATCTTGCTTAGAAGACTATGTTTTATTTTTATTTTGTAACAAAATGGGAGAAAGAACATCAGTGTCCATTGTTTTAATGCACTGAGTTCTAATGACTTGCTATTCCCATTAATCAGCAAGGTAGTGTTCTTAAGAGATGTGGGAGCTTTTTAGCCTTTAAATATTGCCTCTTATTTTGTGATATTTGTTTCCACAAAATGATGTTACATATTCCCTCTGATGGTGAAGGGTGAAAGAATTCTATTTAGGGATATTGAAGCATGAAGAAGTAAACATCAGAGATCAAATCCCCAATAGAAAAAAAAATGTATTATGTGAGGTGGGAACATGGAATTCCTCACAATATTCAACACAATTGGTAATTTAATAACACCATTGTTTTACTAATATTTGAAGAGGAAAGGTTATAGCTTTTAGGCATTAACCTTCAGCCAGACTCTCTCTACTTGCCACCATTCCCTGGGTGAGTCAGAATGTTTATAAGCACCAAAGCCTGAGAGCCTTGAAAAGTGCTATTAAAACCACAAGGGTCACAGGCAAAAGTTAAAGATGTCATTGTACTTACCTTGGCCAAGGTTACAGCGGGAGTTTGGTGTCTGTGACTCAGTAGGAGATGGGAATCACCTGCCTTCAACAATACAGGATACCTACATCACTGAAATCTGAGCAAGAAAGACATACAAAGTGCCACAGTGAAACAAAATGTGGTAGTGTGTGCCTAAATCCCAAGTACTTGGGAGTCTGGTGCAAGAGAATCACATGATCCCAAAAGTTCAAGGCCTACCTGGGCAGCATAGTGTTGCAAGGCTATTCAGCCCTTTTCTGGACATTTGGGTAATCAAGTGTCATTTCAGCCTTGACTTCTTTCTCCAGGGTAAGAGATATGGTGATGGTGGTAGTATTAATGGTAATAGTAATGACACTCAAGGTTGTGGTAATGGTGGTAGTTAGGAAGTTGATTATAGTGGTGTTCACTCCACCCATGACCTTGGGCCATGCTTCCCTAAAGAGGTGGTGCTTCTTTGCCTGCATATGTGACCCCTTATAGGTAAATGGAGAGTGACCATGCCCTCCTTTGGGGCACACTGGACAGCAAGGGCATTCTCTCCTCGGCAGAACAGAGGATGACTTCAGCAGTTCATTTGGTTCTGTTTCTCGTGACTGTATCTCCCCCAATTAATATCTTAATAAATTCCAGTTATCCATTTATCAGACTCATGTAGATTTCTCTTAACAGGTGATAGTAATACAGATGATGATAATGGTATTGGAATTAATGAAAGAGGTGCTGGTGGTGCTGGTAATAGTGAGGATTACAGGGTGGTGGGAGTGGAATTGGAGGTGATGGTGTTGGGGCTGATGGTAGTCATGGTGGTAATGGTATTGTAGTCAATAGTAATGATGGTGCTAAAAGGTGAAGGTCACGATGGTAATAGTGTTGGAGGTAGTAATTATGTAACAGTGGTCATGGTGAGCATGGAGATGTTGGCGATCATAGCAACGGCACTTTTCTAGTGAAGTGAGCATGGTCATGACCTTCAAATCTCAAAAGATTAACTAAAGACTTAAGCTTCAGAAAGCTACTCTTTCTATGCTTTCTCAGCCTTAATTCCTATTCATCAGATGCTGAAGTAATCACAACTATGATGTTCTTTTTTAAGATTTACTTTACTTTTAGAGATATGTCTATGTCTGTCTATATCTGTATGTATCTGTGTCTGTCTGTGTCTGTGTCTACATATGTCTGTGTCTGTCTGTGTCTATCTGTCTCTGTCTCTCTTTCTCTTGCTCTGTGTGTGTGTGTGTGTGTGTGTGTGTGTGTGTGTCTATGTCTGAGTCTCTGAACAAGAATGCAGATGACCATGGGGACCAGAAGAGAGAGCTGAAGTTATAGACAGTTGTGAGCCATCTGATGTGGGTGCTGAGAATCAAGCTTTGATCCTCTGCAAAAGTGTGAGCTCTTAACCTCTGAGTCATCTCTCCAAACCACATTTAAAATAATAGGAACACAGCAGAAAGTAAGCCACTGCTTTAGGGACACAGCTTTCTTCATGCTTGTTTTCTGTTGTTCTTGTTATTAGCTATTACTTTCATCAGAACCATTGTCACTGAAAGCATTTCAAAGTATCAGGAGTTCTTGAAGATGCTACACGGTAAAATCTTAAGAACAGAGTAATTTAGTTCATGGAGACACTCCTCTAGCAATACCTGTACTGTCTGGGAGTTAAAGTTCTTATAGCACTGATCATGATAATAAAGAGAAGCCCTTACAGACTAATGCTAGTAGATAAGGCGAGAGTCATGGCACAGTTCACTTACATTTTTCCTCTTTCTTCTAGACTCACTGTAACAGAGAATGTCTACAGTCACTTCAAAGTTATGAGTGGTCCTGTTGACTCAGAAAATATGAGCAGAAGCGGCAGATGTCATCAATGGGCAGAAGCATCAGGAGCCAGGACATTATTCACCAAAGTCCTTCTCCCTGTGGTGAAAAGGGAATCAGGTGAAGAATGAGTATCCATCACACCAGAATCCTAAATGTCAATGACAAGCGACCTTTTTCTGATCTACAAAAGACTTACAGAAAGAGTGAGTTCATAATTATCTTAAGTCATCTAAATTTGGATAGTAAAACCACAGCCTATTGTATCTTAACAGATATCAATGTCACAAATAAGAGTGTTCAAAGTCACTTGGGGGTCACATAGAAGAGAAAAAAAATCTACATTTCTACCCTCAGTGAACAAAGCCTTCTGAGACTTCAACCCTTTCCAGAAAAGGTCCATTTCATAATGAAAGTGCTTACAAAAAAAAAAAAAAAAAAAAGGAGGAGGTAACACAACCCACACGATTGGTAACCCAAAGTAACTCTATCTGAATTCTGAATTTAGGGAACTGGACTAACTGCACTTGACATTAAATAATAAAGTATCATCTCACTATGAGACAAGCAGGCCTAAACCCATCCTCACCTGTCCACAATCCCCAGTCATTTTCAGAACTGCTCATTTAAACGTATATGACTCAAGGTGTCAGTCACCTTAACAGACTGTTTTTCAGAAACCCAGATCTCATCAAAATTAGTACCTTGCTGCATGCTAAGTAGGGCAGTAGATGAGAAAAGCCCATCTGTTCTGCCCTCCAACCTCCCAAGCTCCACCCCAGCAGAGCTGGGTTTGAAAAGCTAGTGCATGCAAAGCACAGAGGCTCTTTGAAGGCTTGGCCCAGCATTATTTGTGAGTTAAAGACTTGCTGAGTCTTGCCAAAAACAACAAGGCAGGAAGAAAAGGGATGGTTGGGGGTTTTTTGTTGTTATTGTTGTTTTTGGGTTTGTTCCTTTTTTCCCTAAACTTGAGAAATAAGCAAAATAAGAAAAGAGGAGAAATCTCCTCTTTTCTGAAAGACTGGATGGCTCCAATTTTCCACAATGGAGCTGACCTCTCTCAGTGGCCATTGCCTCCAACAGATCCAAGTGGCTTCTTAAGGGTCATCATTTTTCATCCCAAATAAATCACATGGTTACCATCGCCAAAATAGATGCTCTGGCTTCTTACAAAGAGCCATCAGTCTTGCGCAGTGTTCATGGACATTGTTGAAACATAATTAAATGAATGATATGTGTGTGCTTTGACACACTGCATGTGATATTATTTCTTTAATTCCCAGGCTCTACTGAGTCTTGCCTGGAGAGTCTCTACCTAAGCTAGAATAGAAGAAATACACACTTACCAGACATATGCCCATTACAAAATCCTGACAAAACCCTTTGGGTTGGATTCTATTATGCAGTGTGAGGCAGAGTTCAGTGGTTTACCCAGGTTATATGTACAGCAGTGATTGTAGAGCCTGAATTACACACAGCAGCAACACCTATCTATATAGTCCTGCTACCAGGCAAGTTTTGTTTTGGAATAATCTTTTTATATACTGTGAAGATGTGTTTCTGCCAAGGTACCTTCTGATTGGTTTAATGAAGAGCTAAATGGCCAATAGCTGGGCAGGGGAGGACAGGTGGAACTCCAAGGCAAAGACAGGAAATGTGGGTTTGAATCTGGTGTGGGAAATTTGCCATTGAGACACAGAGGAAGTCAGATTGTATGGAGAAGAGGTAACTAGCCACATGACCATATATAGATTAATATAAACAGTTAACTTAAAATTTAAGGGCTACTTGGGAACAAGCTTAAGCTAAGGCCTAGCTTCATATTCAATAAGAAGTCTCCATGTCACTCTTTAGGGGGCTGGTGGTGCAAAGAAATTCTGAAAACAAAGTGGTTTTGTTATCGTTGTTTTATGGTTGTAGATGTGTCATTCTGTTAGCTTACAAAACTATGATGAATACCCAAGATAAATGAGGAAGTAAACATTTGTTTGGCTCACAGTTTCAGAGGTTTCAGTCCACAGTCAGTGGGTCCCATGGCTCTGGCCTATGTCGAGCCAGAAACATCATTGTGGAAAGAGAGAAAAACACAAAACTGGCTCAGAGTAGCTAGGGTACAGTGGGAGAGCAGGGGGAGGGAGAAGGGAAAAGGGGAGAAAGAGGAAGATGAAGAGGAAGGGGAGGTGCCAAAGACAAGATGCATCCCTCAAGCACCCCTCTGTGATAATTTGAAAAAAAAAGACCCGCAAAGAGAGGGGTGCTTTAAGGAGAAGTGGCTTTGCTAGAGTAGGTGTGGTCTTGTTGAAGTAGGTGTGTCACTGCGAAGGTGGGCATTGAGGTCTCATATATGTGCAAGCCACACCCAGTGAGAGAAATCACTTATTGTTGCCTGTGAAAGATGGCTCAGCTGTCTCTCCAGCACCTTGTCTGCCTGCGTGCTGCCATGTCCCATCATGACAATGGACTGAACCTCTGAACTGTAAGCCACACAATTAAATGTTCTCTTCTGTGAAAGTTGCCATGGACATGATGTCTCTTCACAGCAATAGAAACCCTAACTAAGACACCCTCCTAGTAACCTACTCCCTCCCCATGCCTCACCCACTAATAGAACATTCACCACAATGAGAACAGAGCCTTCATGATTCAATGACCTCTCAGGAGTGCCACCCACTCAAAACCAAGTTTTCACCACTTGTCGATGTATACTTTACCCACCAACCTCCATGGCCATCAACATGGCTGCTGAAAAGAAGATGCCAAACCCTCTACCATTCTGAGAAATGTAGACATCTCAACCTGGAGTCCCTTAGCGTGAGCTCAAAGTCTACCAAATGAAGAAGGCTTTGAAAAGGCAAGGGAGGAAGAGAAGATGGCCTGTCTACAACCGTGGGGAAGAAGTAGTCTGGGCAACTACTGGAAAGACACTTTGAGCTGAATTGAATTGATAAAGTAATAAAAACTGCTTAAAGGGTAGCTTTTCACCATTACATTTTGGTTTGAATTTGTCAGTAGCTTAGAATTTTTTACATAAGCCACCATAAAAGAACACAATATATTACATCCATAAAAGCAAAGAAAACAGAGGGACAAGAAAGTCATGAATACAGCATAGTCAAAAGAGGCTGAGGGAATATGGAGAGGAAATTGGGTGTGGTGAGGCAGACAAAGAAATCCAGCAAAATCACCGAGAAGGAAAAGAAACAGAGAAAGTAAACACAAAGAAGAGAAGTAGACCGCCACAGAGTAGACTGCCTTCAAAAGGAGAGAAGAATTTGATCAGTGTGTAAGTTACGGTTGGACTGCTATGTTAAAGATCCAGAACAATTAATGAAGGGCTGATTTGGGGCTTGCAGTTCGGGAGGGATCAGTCAACCACCATCATGGCGGAGAAGCATGAATAGTTGGCGCCAGGCACGGCAGCAGGCACAGCTGGAAGTTCATATCTTGAACCACAAACAGGAAAGAGAGAGAGCCATTCTGAAAAGGCACAAGCCTTGTAAACCCTAAATTCACGGATCTCCCCCAGCAATGGTAGACATCTTAAGCTTCCCCAAATATCCACCAACTGCGGACCAAGTATTCAAATGCCCAGACTATGAGGAACTTTCCTTAAAACCACCATGAGGGGGGAAAATAGAGAGAACCTTACCAGTCAGAAATAATCCTGTACAAAGTAAATAAGTACTGACTACTTAGAAAAAAAAAATGCACTGAAATGGGCATCAGAGGCAAAAGAAGAATCAGTAAAGACTGCCTCATTTGAGCCAGGTAAGAGTGCAGATAAATAGATTAGCTATTTTCAATGCCCAGCAAAACTCAGAGAAAGGAAGGCCTTCTATTATTCAAAACACATGTAGATTTCTAAACAAACAAACAAACAAACAAATAATAAATAAATAAATAAATAAATAAATAAATAAATAAATAAATAAATAAATAAATAAATAAATAAATAAATAAATAAATGGGAGATTTTTTTGTAAACCTCTAGACTTTGATTAAAGTCTTTCCATTTATTTCTCTACCCATAAAGCTCACATTCATCTCAAATCCTTACAAAAAATGCGCCCAATCTGTTTTCTATGACTTTGCAAAAGGCAGGAGGGCTGTGCCTCTATTTCTTCATGCTATTCTTTGAAGTCTGCATAGCTGTTAGGACCCTGCAACTCATGTTTCCAAATTTAGCCCTACTGAATCTGTTTCCTGAGCTGACTAGTTCCTGCTTCTCACTGGAATTTTGAGCTGAATGTGTCACTTGCTTCGGCCCAAATGGGCTGGTCATTTAAGCATCTGATACGCAGTGCACCTTATGCTGGAATCAATGTGTGCTACTTCCTCAATGGAGTTATTGACAGCATAGCTGTTCTTCAGACTTGCGTTTGCAACACAAATATTTGCTCCTCTGCTCAGCAACTTATAAATCCTAAAGTTGGGAGAATAATTCCATGGCCTCCACCTTTTCTTGTAGTGAATTGCAACTCTGGGGAAGGGGAGGAAGAACACTTCCTTGTTTCTCTTAACCACCCTTGTCACCCACAAACTTCTGCTGGGTCATAGCACAATGGAAAGAGAAAATTTAGTGCCTTGAATAATATTGTGAGAACAACTAGTTTGTTTTATTTAAGAAAATGTCTTTATTATTAAAATGATGCGTTTTCTAGCCCCAAAGTAAAATACTAATAACCAAAACTGTCCTGAGTTATCTCTGTCATGCTGTGAATGTATTCTCCAAATATCATCTATAGAAGAATCTAAAATTCTGGTCTTTAGGTTTTCACTGAAGAAGAACATGATGGTAAAACATCTGTGGACGAACCGTTTCCTATTTACTTTGCAAAACTGCTCAAGAATTCATCTAAATAATTAATGAAATACCCTTCTTTTGTGCGACGTAAGAAAATACTCCTGAATAGTTTCCAGGCTACATGGCCAAACTGAAGAATCTGCTTCCTCCTGTGACAGTATATAATAACCTCCCAACTCCACACCCAAGGTCTGAAGAATAACAATGGCAAATCCAATCTGAGAGACATGACCATGATGACTGAACTGTATTTCAAAGTCAAAACAATAGTAATTCACAGTGGGAAATGCAGCTAAAGGACCAGGAAGCATTTCCTAAGGCATCACAGGAGTGCATCAGCCATCTTTGCCTATTTCTTTCTACATCACCTTCCATGTTGTCAAAACACCAGGATCTCTGACTGCAGTGCAGTACTGAGGCATTGCAAATGTTGCCTACTTTTTACTTACACAGTAGCTTTTTCTAAGGAGTTTCTTCACTTACATCACTTCTCCCAAAGTCCTTGTGATACTCAAGTGATATTATCTAGACATACACATGTATGCAAAGAGGCATGCTGGAGTCTTCGGGAGTCAGTACACAACCCTGTGGCAACTAGAACAAATACACACTATACTACTTTGCCTTCCTTGATGGCTCTGTCAACAACAAAAAGATGTGAAGGGTTTTCAATATGAATATTCTTAGGTGGAAAACTGAGAACAAGTCTTCAAACTACATAGAGTCTGCAGGCAGACCATGTGGAGCTATGCCCTTGCAGACTCCAGAAAAACAAAAGGAGTCAGATCTTTAGACTGTGGGCAGTCATTTCAGATCTCTACCAGAGGATAAAAAAACATCAAAAGTGGACGGTATAATTTTCACTCCCTCAAAGGATGACTGAATGGAGAGATGGCTTAGCAGCTAAGAGCACTTGCTTCTCTTCCTGAGGACCAGCACTCAGTGCTCAGCGCCCATGTCCTGATGCTCACAACTACTTGCAACTCTAATTCCAAGGAACCCAGTGACCTCCTCTGCTCTCCACAGGCATCAACATTTTTGTGGCACTCACAAAGACAGACACACAAACACACATACCCATATGCATACATATAAACAGAAAATAATAAAAACAGATTTTTGCAGAGTGTGGTGGCTCATGACTTTAATCCCAACATTCTGGAGACAGAGGAAGATGGAGACCAGTTTGGTCTACATAATATGTTCTAGGCCCTAAGAAATAACACAACAAAACTGTCCAAATTGAAATTTCTGCCCCTTCACCTGGCTGTGGACTCAGAGTCAGTGTATCCTTCAACCAGAGAAAACAATGTCAATCAGTAAAGTGCTAAAGGGGAAATCAGGGTAAGGTTTTATGTCTGGTTTCGACAATGCTTCAGTAGCAAGACCATCATAGCCTCTGAGGTTAGGGATAAATATCATCTCTGCTCTGTTTTCATCACTGCTGAAAATCAGCTTATAATTTTAGGAGAATGAGAGAATGAGAGTGCTAGGCTGAAACCCTGGGCTCTCTCTCTCTCTCTCTCTCTCTCTCTCTCTCTCTCTCTCTCTCTCTCTCTCTCTCTCTCTTTCTCTCTCTTTCTCTCTCTCTCCCTCCCTCCCTTCCTCCTTCCCACCCTTCCTCTTTCTCGCCCTCCTTCACTCCCTCCTTCCCCCCTCTTTCTGTCTGTCTCTCTGTCTGTATGTGTGTGTCTGTGTGTTTAAATTGTAAATTGGTCATAAAAAGTTGTCAAATATTAGAAATGTGAGTTAGTAATAAATAAAGCAACTATTAATAAGTCCCAAGGTTCTCTTCCCTCTAAGGGTTTTTATTATGTATCATAATGCCCTTAATATAAGCATGTAAGCTGGGCTTGATACAAAGTTCGTCACTACAGATCTACATCTCTGTAAGACCCTTTCAAACATGATCCTCCTTGACAAACCATCTTCCTAAAAGTCTTAACCCAGAATCCAGCCCCAGATTTATGGAAAAGAAAAGAGGGGGATGGCTAAGGTTTGGGGTCTCTGAGTTTGGAATCTGAGGTGCAGCATGCATGGAAGACTAGTTCACACCCCCAGCTAAAACATAGTTAGGACATATCAGGAGGACTCTAAAACAATCTAAGAGGATCTTTCCAACGAATACTTCTCAAGAACTTCTGCACAATGAGATCTCCCTAACTCTGAAAGGTGTGTCTGCATGGTAGCAGAATAACTAAATGTATGGTGAGAAACTTCCTTCTAGAAATTGGAGCTGCACCTTGCCAAATACGTGGAAATTCAGAATAACCTCTAAACCAAGGCCGTGTGTGCCCACTGGAAGAATTTACTTCATGTAGCTGACCATGTCACTGAAGTCTGCAAAGGCGTAACTTCTCTCAGAGGAACAGCAAAACTCCCAGGCCACTTTTGTCATTCTCCAACTGCCCTCTGAGGAATTCCGTCTGACCTCTGAGGCTGAAATTCTATGTGGAATCTTTGGGAATCTATCAAAAGCCTGGCATATGTGTGCAGCCTCAGAGCCTCTGAATTCAAAACAGGACCGTTTCCTGGCTCAGAACTCCATTTCCAAATTCCTTAGGCTCAGAACTGATGGGAAAACAGATCTTCCACGTTCTTCTGATTTAAAAATCATTCAAACTGACAACAGATCGAAAATTGACAAGGAGATTTGAAATCTTCCAGTTACATAGTCAGCTTATTTTTTTTTCTTCTATGTGATAGAGAACACAGCATCCTCAACCTTGATCTCCTCACTTCTCTCGGCTGAAAGAAAGACCCGTGAGAGAGAGAGAGAGAGAGAGTTGGAGCATTCTGTCTTAAATGCTGTACCACATGGCATTCTAGAGAAGCTGTACAGCTGTACAGTTTTGGGGGTCTTTTTTTCCCAATCACATCTCTGCACTATTCTGCCAAACATCACCTAATTTTTTAACACAGAGCTTTCCCAGGAACAACCTGAGAAGATGTGCAGATACAGAACAAAACGTGGATGGTGTTGGCTGATTGTGGGTACAGGAAGAAGGGAGTACACTTCCTTCCAACACGGAACTCTAAAATGCTCAAGCCAGGCAAGACATCTGAGGCCACAAAGCTACCTATTTATTGTACAAAGCAGTCCCACAGAGAGCAGGTTGAGTTTATCTAATTCTTATAAAAGGCAACTCCTGGGGTTTCCTAGAGGTAAAGTTTTTCCACCAGCAAAGTCATGAACCCCTTGTAAGTACTGATGAGAGTTAGGTATTCTCTGCAAAAGAACAAATCGTGTGTGTGTGTGTGTGTGTGTGTGTGTGTGTGTGTGTGTGTGTGTGTGTGTGTGTGTGTTGTGGTGTATGTATCAACTCAGGAGGTTTTCAGAGGCCCTAAACCTCTTAATGCTTAACAGATCCGTGACCCTAAGTTAAGAAGTTCTGCCTACAAAGAAAGCAGTTTTTCTTTTTTAAAACTTACCAGCTCTGGAATATACACTCATCCTAATGGTGTGATCTATAAAATTCAGAGGGAAAGCGATCCAACAACTTAGAAAGATGATTTAATCCCTAATCAATATTTCCATATTTTTAACATGTGTCAAGGAAAGAAAATGTGCAGGAGAAATTGAAACCTATACATATTTCACTAGCGATTTCGCATATGGACCTGGAATATCTTTTCTCCTAATATGGAGATGGATCAGCAGTATTTAAATGACTCTTTATTCCAAGTCATATAAATATGCACCAGATGTATCTTTTGTAAATGTTATGTTTTTCAAGTTCTCAGCATTTGCAAGTAGTTGAAAGCTATGTCAAGCATGCTTTAATGGGGCATAAAAGTGTATTGTATTCAAAGAGGTGACACCGCTTTGTAATAGGGGAAATACAAATGCTGTCGATGGATACATTTCCACTTATTGATTTATGCTGCACAACAGAATGGTCTATATCTTTACACACACATTCCCCATCAATTAGAATCTAACCACATGCAAGAAGTCACCACATACAAGAAGAATCCACTAATGGATTCTCTAGATGACAGAAAATTCCAAACACTTCTAGAATCTTACTAGACAGAGACTTAAAGATCAGCTTGATCCTACACACAAATTTAACAAATGAGAAAGGTTGAACCCCAAAAGTATTGCACTAAAGTAACCCCAGAACTGAGCCACTGTGGGAGAGGGTGCAGGAACTATAGTCCCTGGATATAGAAACCTCTCCTATGCTCTCCATGGTACCTGTCTCTGGCCTGCACAGTAACAAGCACAAATAAAACCAGAATTAAAGCACATATCATGTACTGATTTCCTGGAATGATTGTCATCTATGTTTTTTGATCTGTTGAAGTATCTTATGCAACCTAAGTGCAAGAATTAAAATGTCAATGGTCAGCATTAATGATTTTCAAAAAAAATTGTAACGCTTCTCTATGACATAAAATTTATCTGACTCAAGATGAGCTTTTTTTGCTTGGACTATAAAAAGGTGCTCAGAAAATTCTCCTGTGAACTTTATATATATATATATATATCTCAAAGAGGGTTAAGAAATGTTTTCCAGTCCCACAACAACCACTTTAAAAATGTTTGATTGGGTTTTTTGGGGGGGAGGGGGGGTCATTCAGTTTCTGTTTTTGTGTTATTATTGTTTGTTTGGTGGGTTGTTTCTGTTTTGTTTTTCTATTTATGAATGACAGCTACCAAGAATTATAGCTTTTTCTTTTTGCTAAGGACAGAGAAAATCCTTTTCTCCAGGAATTCCACGTGGCTCAAGCCTCTCTGAGGAGAATGAGGTGCTTACTGCCACACCTTAGTTGCAACTGACTCTCACCTTTGTCTCCTCACCATGTACTGCCTCAAGTTGTTCCTTGAAATGAGACAGAATATTAAATAATAAAGCAACTAGGTAGGAGTTATTCTCTGAAATCCAAGCAACTTTTCACTTTGACCTTTACAAATAACATCTTGCCCTTCTGGGCCCAGTGGCAGCAGTGAAAATCTCATGTAAAATTAAGTCAAATTGAAGTTTTCAAAGACTGTATGTCCCCCTCTCCATGAGTGAAGTACCTCTGTTTCACAGAGTTCCACAGCTGAACATATGTCTTCTCTGGCTCTAGATGAAAGCACATATTTTCTTTCTACAACCAGGAACCAGTTTTTGCACACCAGGTCAATGACTCGAGCATCCTCCACAGCATTCATTCCCTCCAGAGACGGAATACAGACACAGCCAGCTTGGAATCCACCTTTCATAGGCAATTCTGGGTGGTTCTGAAACACTATCACTGTTTTCCAAGCAATATCACGGCTCCTAGTATGCTTCTGCAGTGGACCTATGTGCAGTAGGCACTCACTAGTTAAACTATTTAAACAGATCCTAGTTAAAGACATGTCCATCATAATTGGCTCAGTGTCCCTCACAAGAAGGTCAAAGCTCCCATGCTGAAGTGAATGTCATGGTTAGGGGTGTTGCTCTCCATCAGTAAGTGAGTTTCTTTCCCAGGGTGCTGGGAGACACAGAAGCCAACACTTTTCTGTCCAGACGGGGAGCACAAGAGAAAGTGTAGATACACCCACGTACTTGCCAAGATGCTTAGTTTAACTCGCCATGCTTCTGTGTAAATGCAGCATCCACAGCAGAGTTGTGCCAAGTTAAGATGGGAGCCTTCTTCTGTTCTGTTATCACAAAGGGCAGGGATATAGAAGGAATGTTGTTACAAAGGGTCATGTGACCTTAGGAACATTTGCCACCTTTGTTTTGCTACAAAATGGGATTAGGAGGCTGAACCCACCAAATGTCACAGAACCACTTTATAAACTAGCATAGAGGTGTCCTGAAGGGGTGATATCTGGAGAATTCCAAAATGCCGAGGGACATACACACCCCCTCACATACACACAAATTTGGAAAATAGTAAACCATTGCTTTTGAAAGATATTGTCTCTATCAGACAAGATACAACTTCAAATTCCAGTATTCTCATAATGACCTTGACAGGTGGCACAGTCCTGTGTCTCTCAGCTGGTGCATTCATCAATCTTCAAAAGTCCACCTTGAAGAGAATTTGAGTAGGAGAATACACATAAGATTTAAGCTCCAATATCTGGTTCATTGTAATTTTTTAGTAAACTCTAGTAATATTATTAGTAGTACCACTGTCAGTGTTAGCTTTATGATGGTGGGAATTCTTATAGTTACCCTGCTCAAAAATGAGAGTTTTCTCAGATTTCATCCCTGAGAGAACTTGAGACTGATACTCAATATTGAATTCTGGTGGATAATGTACTCTCCACCCCATGCAAAGGAATCCAACATACGAGAGAAGGAACAGGGAAGGGGACAGACCCAGGTGAAGACCCACAAATTGCTTTCTGTCACGTGGCTTTAGCAAGTGTTCATGGGCACAGGGACCTGACCCTCCTTGACAAAGTCACCTGGCCCCCTAACAAAGTTCAGAATGAGGGTAACAAGGACAATTTCAAACAGAGCCAAATGAATAGTCCCTATGTGAACAGATCCTAGGCTCTCCTCTTTGTTCATTATGAAAACAAAGGCCTTAGCTTGTTTTTTATTCCCAAAGGACACAAAGGGAAAAATCTTACCTAATTTAAAGTGACCCTAAGGAGATGTCTATTAGGAAAAAGGGTCAAAATGGAACAGTCCAGCAGGTTGATATTCCTTCTCCCTAAGAACACACACTTGTAACTTGATAGCCAACAATGGTAGTCAGTAAAGAGGTTCCTCTTTACAACATCACCACGCCGTCCCACCCACAACCAGTCCTTACGTTCTCTGAGTTACCTTAAAGACAATGCCATCAAAGACCAATTCAACGCTTTCCCAGGCCTTGCTACTCAGAACTGTAATACTTTTAAAGCATAAAGCTCAGACAAGCATTTAGAAATAGAAAACAAATCTTACCCTATGGTTACTGCACTGATCCCTTATGGGGAAATATATGTATGTGTGTATAAATATATATGTATAATTTTTTTAATGTCCACAAAAATGAGTTTGGCTTTGTCATTGAACTGCAAGCATGTATACACTTGGTCCTGGATTGATTGTCTAAGAGCAGATAGATATAAAGCCCAGGCCCTGTAAAGGGATTTCTATGAGACATAGTTTAACTGCAGTTACTCCCAAACCACAATAGAGTTAGAGAACCCTGTGACCAGGCAGTGTTTAGTGAATGTGGGGGACCTTTATGTGGCCTGGACAAGGGGAAGAGATGCATCCTTGGTCCCAGCCATGTTCCTCTGGGGGATTTCTTAGTTGATCGCAACTTACTTCCTGCTCACAGTTGATTTTACTCGAAGAGCCCTCATCACTTAAGACCTGAGAGTTTCACAAATGAGACTTTAGCTACCACATAACACAATGGCTACTGCTGTCTCCAGCTCCCCAATGTCAGGAGGAGACAGCAGCATTATTTTAAGGTATCGTTTCTGTTTATAATAAAGGGAAGATTTGAAAAATCACAACACAACCGTTTTTAATGTCTGAGTTTGAGGTTTTGTTTCTTCTCTCTTTCTTCCTTTCTTTCTTTCTTTCTTCCTTTCTTTCTTTCTTCCTTCCTTCCTTTCTTTCTTTCTTTCTTTAAGGCTGAGACTAAAGGCAGCTGATAGTGGCCAGTCCTGATTGGCCAACATCTGCTTCTTTACAGGGACCTTACTTGCCAAGTAGCTGGACAGCAATACCCATTTGGTATTCATGGTAAGTGCCTGCCGAACAATAATGACAATAATTGCCTCTGATTCTTGTGTTTACAACACTGCCAAAGTATCATTAGGGCCTTATTTATAGATAATAATGCTTATTAATCACAAGTATTTGAATTTTGGAATGTATTAGATTAATATTCTTTTGTACCTCGGCTCTGTACTAATGCTGTGAAAGACATTTACTGAATGCAACTCATTGGGAATGCTTATTTTGAGCTGCAAAAATAATGTGTGTAATTTGCAGGTGAAAGATAAAGAAATTACATAGCTACCTCTCCACAGCCTCTACGGAGACCAATGGCCAAAAGGAGAGCCGGCCCTACGTCTTAAACGAGAAGAAAAAGAAAGCAAAGTAAATATACGTATAGGTATTTTTTTTTTTTTTTTTTTAGAAAATCGTGTAAACACTTAGACTAAGAGAATTTCCTGACAGTATGTATGTAATTCTGTTTTGCCTTAAATCTGTGGATGGATTGGTTTATTGAAAAGGGTATGGGATCAGGAACAGCACTGATTCCATAACAACTTTATAGTGTATATATATTTTTAAACTCAATGGAATAAAACACATAGAGTGGTTAATAAATCTAGTAAACACACTGCCTTGATGTCTGAACACCTACTTTTTACAGGACTCACTATGTACTGATTTACTAATCTAATCTCTTTCTATACATTTAGAATTTCTATACAATTTCTGTGCAGGCATACCTGTAATCTAGCAAGTATTTCTCTATGTTTATGTATAACTGAAAATAGGAATCATTAAAAATTTCAAAAGTGTATCACCATTTCTCCAGGTTAATGCAATGTCCATTCGTATAATAAAAGCAACTTTATAAATAAATAGACAGCATTACCAGCTCACAGTCTGCTCAGCCTCCTTTCTCCAGAGATTGTAACAAAATGAAATATGCAGGGTTTTCTTCTCCTCTGACACATATTTTTGTTTACCTTGCAGTGTTCAGCTTGTTGAATTAGAGGGCTGCAAAGTGAAGGGACATGATTCCCCAGGAATTTTTCAGAATTGGCAAAGTTTATCAACAAAACGTCTGGGTATCCTTTTCTTCAACAATATTTGTAACTAGATAAGAGTTTTAAAACAGTCTGTAATGAATGCCTACTAATGTTCTTTAGCAAAACCTGTTATCGGTTCAGTGGCATGCTATTCTGCAAAGCACTTTAAATTGTTCCCAACCCCATTGCCACCCACAATAATTAACCTTGTCTTTTCTCCTGCTCTCAACTTGGTCCTCTATATAAAGTAATGAGGCTGCACCTTTAAATCACCAAATTACACTAAGAAAACTTTTCCCCCAGAAAGGCCTAGAAGGCTGTTCAACAAATGTTTCCAAGTTGGATCATCCAATGAGACTAAGACTTTAATTCTTTACAAGTAAAATAGTAAATAATAATAATAATAACAATCCACAGCTTAAGATTAAGCATTTCAGTGTTCCTGACTGGGTCCTTTACTATCAAAGCATGCTCTGATATATGCATGTGTACTCTCAAGAGTGTCCATGGTAAAGTCTGGTAAGTTGGACCCCTCAGCCCTCTTGATTTAAGTCTGGGGTAAATATCTTGGCAGACATGATAATCTCAACTCTGTGCAGGGAGTATACCCATCTCTGTGGAGATTGCTAGAAGGAGGCATCATCAATGGATAGTTGACAAACTCAGTCCAAATCTTCCAAATTCACCATGACCACAAATTTAGTGTACAATTTTCACGACTTTTTCTTTATAGGGAGGAGAAAGGGGAGGCAGATATGCCTGAATTATACAAATAATTAGCTCAATTCTTCAATTTTATTTTGCCTTCTTCAGAGATAGCATTGTCTCTTTAAAAAATGCTGTTACTTGGATGAGGAAGAAAAGACCCATCTTAGGATAACTTACTTGCGCCTCTGATATGCAAGGATGGAGGCTGAAGACCTCATAGCCCCCTAGCTTTGGCTGAGCCCAACTAAACATCTCGCTCAACTGCTTACAGAGTGTTAGGAACAGGGAAGAAAGCTCTGGAAGAGTAAAATAAGGAGGGAGAGGAGGGGAGGGGGAGAAGAGGGGGAGACTAGTCTACAAATTTGAGTTGAAATTTGAGGGCATAGAGCAGATAGTTCTTTATGGAAAATGGTTTGACAGAATAACTTATATTCCACCAAACACCCCACAGTTTTCTACAAGCCTAGTTGGATATGAAACTTGAGATCTGTCAACATTTTATAGTTACCCTGATTTAATAAGCATTTTTCCTTCTTTTCTTTAACTGCCAAATTTTTTAATGAAATGAAATCTTGGATGCCTGCATTCTGGGGGTTTTTTATTTGGTATATTATAGTTGTCTGCTTTTAGGCCATGAGTGCCAAACTCTTTATTCCTACAAATCTCTCTACATGTGTAATTTGAGCTTGCTAAACTAGTTCTTTACCCACTTCATTAATTAAATTGACAGAAAAGGTTATTTTCCCATGTTGTGGTGAATGACTACTGAGATGAAATTTCTGAATGAACATTTGACAATCATAAGTTAGTACATAGTCCCATGTCTTCAGATCACACCACAGCAGCACATAGAAAATTTTCTCAAATTAAAAAAAAGAACATTTTTGCAACTCATCTTCACTAGAAAAAAAAATTTTTTTTATAGTTTTTGACTTGTATTATTGCCACCATTTTAATTTTAAACTTTTAAGGGTATTAAAAATAAAAGTAAAAAAAAAATATTGGGCTAAACTAATTTTTATTTCACCTATTTGTCACAATATTTGGAGATCACTTATGAGCCATAAGCCTTTTAAGTGTTCTTCCAAATAAATAGCAATAAATTGCAGTAGGGAATCAATGTCATAATGAACTTATATATTTTACAAGGCAAACATACTTTTATATAAACATAAAAACTCAAGATATTTTATACTATCGGTGTAAATAAATCATTCACGAAAAAACCTCTGATCACAAAATTCAAGAAACTTCAAAACTTTATCATTTTGATTTGCTCAACTAGCCCTTGAAAGAGAAAATTCAAGTCCGACATTTCTTTACATTTGTTTAACACAAGTGAGCATTTGGAGTCCCGCCAATGAATGTCAATATATTCATTTTGATGGAATCTTTAACAACAACAACAACAAGATGCTTCCCAAAAAATTGAAGATTCAAAATACCACTTAAAAAGAAGCAAGTATGTAATATGTCACCCCCTATCCACGCAAATCATTTCCAGGGCAAATAGAGTCTTCAAACTGGCTTCTTAGACAGTGTTCACCTACAGATCACCTCTTACTGCACAGAGAGGCCTATAATAATAACTACCTTAAAAATGTTTTTTGTACAATGGGGAGAATAAAATAAAACTGTTGCTGCTTTTCTTTTTTTTAGCATACCAGGTTTTAATTTTTGATCTAAGACAATAGCATTTTAATATGAAAAAGACAAAAGGAAAAAAAATTATCTCACTTTGAATGGAATGTTTATATTTTAAATGTGCGTTGAAAATGCGCTGCCATCTTTACTTTACACAAAACACATTATTTAAACACGTAGTACTTTAAAATGGGCTGTGCTTAAGATAGTACTAGGCATCTATTATTTTCTGGGGTGTCAGCTATGAAAAGCCCAATTCACATTTGAAAAGAAATTTTGACTTTTTTCCAGTATCAATACACTGAGTTCCTCTTGTTTTGAGTCACTTCAATTTAATGCATTGTTAATCGTAGAGCTTCGGTATATTGCACATGGGCATGTTCTATGCAAATATATTCAGTTGGGGTATGTATATATTTTGTTATGTTCTGTACATAAACATCTACCCTTGTGCATATGTATATTTACATCATGTGTAAATATGTGGAGTATATTACCAAACTGTACTGTACTTAAGAAGAGGAGGGATTTCAAAGGAGTGCCAGGCAATATTTTAGTTAACTGTTAACTGAGGACTTTTTTTTTTTTTCATGAAAGCCATTAAGTTGTATTTTGGATTTTGTTTTTCACAGTCCCAAAGGTGGGTGTTGACAGACATGATTATTTCCTGTTTTCCAAAAGGCCAGTTTTAAAATATTATGTTAACATCTGCTTTAAATAATTAAAAGTGGAACCATCCCCTTTGCATCTACCTTCTCCTAGGAAAGCCTGTGGGCAAAGATCCTGATAAATAATTCAAAGAAAATCCTAACTTTGATTTCACAAACAAAAGCTCATCCACTAAAACACTAACATCCCACCATTAACATGCTTTACTAAAATATGGTCTTCAATAAATTATCTCATGAAAAGGACTGACTAATACAGTATTAAGATGCTGTCTGGAATGGACTGTTGGGGTAGGCTAGTGTGTGTCACAGTTACTCAGCGTTTTTCTGCTGGACAGGAGGTCGCCAATAACTACGCCCTAGTAAAATCATCCAATATTAGTAGATCCAAGAAATTGATGCATACCATATTTACATGTGATGTAAACATACATATGCACAAGCATACATGTTTATGTACAGAACAAGATCTATACACATCTGAACGGAATACATTTGCATAGAGCATGCCCATGTACAATAGACCAAACTTCATGGCTAACAGCAGCAACTCAAAACAGAAGAAATGGAATCTTATTCCTATGGGGAGGTGCCAAAGGTATTTCTTAATTATTAGAAAACTTTGGGTGCAAATGTTGTGCAACAGAACACAAGTGCACTCAACTGTCATGAAGTTTCTATGATCTTCTTATGAAAATGCATTTAAGTTCACAGCCTCGAAAAGAAGAAAAATTTAAGGTTTTTATACATGTCCCTATCCTGTCTCCCCTTGAGAAGTGAACAAATTGGGTGGGACACAGAAAGGAGGGAGAAAGAGTTCCTGGTTAATGATTTAAGAGAGAGGAATTTATTTTGTCCCAACTAGTCCACTTGGGAGATAATTGACAGCCCCTATTTTGTATGAAATTATGTAAATCAGACTAGAAGAATTGGGAGTCATCATTTCAGAACTGAAAAGAGATAAATATCCTTACTTCCTCCTAAAGTTTCCCATTACTGGAGAGAAACTAGCAAGTCGAAAGGTGCCCAACAGTATATGGTTATAGGCTGAAGCCTGGGTCCTTCCTCCTCTCTATTCAAAAAAAAAAAAAATTTAAAAAAAAATTTTAAAAAAATTTAAAAAAAAAACCACTTCTACCCCAAATCCTTAAGACCAAAACAGAGAGAAAGCAGCTACCCCAAGAACTCCCTGTAAAAGCTGTCTTCTAGATACACGAGTCCCAGTGTAAGGCAAGAGCAAGCTGTGTGCTGTATGACACTGTCACATCTCCAGCTAGTATTGTCCCTGTCGGCTTTACCTTGGCTCACCTGAGGCCGGCTGTCCAGAACAGCCCCAGATCCACTAGGGGCCACAAGGGAGATCTCTGGGGATCTGCAGCGAGGACCTAACCGAAAGAGAGAGAATGCACTGTAGATAGAGAACAAGCCTGGGACAGGCTGGGGACTCTAGGATCTGTGCGGTGGGTGCTAGCAAACACAGAACATCCTGCTGCGCCTCCTGTCCTGCCTTGCCACGCTCTGCCCTGCCCTGCCCTGCCCCGAGCTGCCCTGCGCGCGCGCCTCACTCACACGCACTCGCCTTAGCACATGCACACGTGTGCGCACGCACACTGCTCCCAGCAGCGCCTCTCGCCAGACCGTGGGGCGACTTCTCCCCCTCGGAGGGGCGACGGCCCTACCCCGCCCGACGCAGCCCCCGCCAAGAGACAGAGACACCGTGGGCCCTGGAGCGCATGGTCCTGAAGACGCACTGAGGCAGGTGGCAGCAGGGGCCTCTCAGTGGAGGGCAAGTAGCGGCAGGAGGGGACACCGTGGGTCTGGGGAGGGAGTAACGCATCCTTGGTAGATCTTTGTCCGGGCTGCTGAGAACTCGCCTTGTAGAGGACACTGAGTGCCTGGTCGCATCGCCAGAATGGGGCTGTGCGCTCACTTATGCGGACCGACAGGCACGAGGGCAGTTGAGGGACCCCACGCAGCAGGGCAAGAACCCGCCTGCAGAGGGCGCCCTCACGGTGGCACCCCGCGGGGCAGGGCCGCCATCCCCAACGCAATAAGGTCAGGACGGTTCGGCCATGCTAGTCAGCACGGTCTTCCTGCTGAAAACCGCCTGGATGCAGGATGCAAAGGGAGATAGCCTGCTAGCTAAGTGGCTCTGCGGGCCATGTCACTACTGTGTTTTTTCTTTGGAGTGGGGCTGGAAGGGGCTGTTTCTTTTCTTTCCTCAAAGACCCACAAAAGGCGCTGAAAAGTTTTCTACCACTTGGGGGACACAGGAGGATGAAGTACGAACCTTGATTTCTAGCTGATATAGCCCGAAAGTACTAGAAATCTCTGCTGTGCCCATAGCTTCACTGCCTGACACCGAGGAACACATGCACTCCTTCCCTAGCTGTGGAAAATGACCTGAAGCAGCCTTAAGAACCGCCTGCCTAGCAAATAGGCTGGGCTTCAGACTGGAGAGAGGACACCCAGTAAACGTTGTGTCCCCAACCACTGGATGTTGCCCACCCTGCCACCTCGATTATATGGAAAAGTGAGGGCCACATTTCCACAGGAACAAGTTCAGGATCTCACAGACATCGACAGGGGCTTCTTGGAACCCTGGGCTTCTGCAAGTAAGAGCTAGGAGACCCTGCGGGCGAAAAGTGTCTTCTCAGGAAAGCCAAGATTTTGTGATTACTCTAAACACAAGTGGCCCTGTAGGCTCCTCACTGCAGTAGTTCAACTGAGCTTGAGTAGTGTCTACCCCACCCTACCCCATCCTGGTGCCTTTCCCACATCTAGAGGTTAAGCCATGGCCAGGGGTGTGTAGAAAAAAAAAATTAGAGACACCCCATCTTATAAATTTGAGAATTTGATCAGGCAGCACAGATTCCTCAAAGCCTTCCGTTTTTCTGCCATCCAATTTTATTAGGATTTATTCTCATTTGTGTTTGGCTTCTCTGGGGAAATAATGCTTTGATTAATGTAATCCTGGCCCAGGATCCGCCTCACGCCCCTCGACCTTCTCCCAAGAGAAAGGGCCTGTTTGACAAACAATAACAGGCGAAACTCTTGCAATCTGCCCACACCTTTAGGGATGGCTGGGAAGAGGGTGACACTGCTACTAGCTAAATGCGGTGTCGAGGAGGTGGGAGGAATTCTGTGGTGGCGAACTTTCCCGACGCAGAGCCCTAAGTGCCGAGCGGGGCGGGGGGGGGGGGGGACGGACGAATGGGTGCGGGGATGCCAGGGCTCGCCTGTCCTCTGCTCGCTCCCCGTGTCTACTTCTTTGTCCCTAGCCACAGGCCTCCACAACAGAGATCCTCACACCACGGCTGTGCAGCTCCTTGACTCCGAGGCATATGCACAGCGCCCACCCGCGGCCCCAAAGCACCTGGAGAGCAAGGCTTAGGGGTTAACCAGCCACACCAACCTGAGACGCCCCGCCGCTGCCAAAGCCCGGACCAGAAGCCCAGAACGTGGGACTCAATTCAGTGGTTTCCTCATCCATCCAACCATGCATCCATCCATCCTTGCATGCTTGCATACATGCATGCACACCATACAAATAGGTGGACAGAAGCGCGGAGAGTTCTTTGCCCAGCTATGGGCTGAGAACGGGCGCCCCCTTTGCAGCTCTTTCTCCTCCGGCTCAACCTAGACCCCCTCCGCGAGGGGAGAACAGCTCAATTACGAAAGGAGTAAAGAAACGAAATCCCGGCCTCAAATGCCCTGCCCACGGGAGCTTCTCCGGTCCCTCTTTCTGTGGCACGCTCCCCACCCCCACTGTCCCCAGCTCAGGGACGGGCGGGGAAGCGGCAGTATGAGGGGTCCTGCGGGGCTCCGCAGGAACAAAGCCCGCCGCGGGAGCTCGCGGCCGCTCTCAGAGCGGGTGACAAAGGCAAGCAGGCGGTGCCAGGCTCCCAGGCAGCGCTCCTGTGGCCGGGCGGGAAGGAGGCCCCAAGATAAATCCAGATTTTTCTGGACTTCTGCGTTTCTCTCCCGTGTGCCCAGAGACCTGTTGGGTGACTCAGCGTTTATCTCTCTGGTCTTGCAATCTTGCCAGCCTCCCATTTCTCTTGTGGTTGCCCCAACCTCCTCCATCACGCCCAGCTTTTTTCTCTACCTCATTCCTTTTACATCGGCCCCTTCTTGCTTCGAGGGTTAGGGTTTTTCCCTTTTTTTTTTTTCCATGGTAAAAACAATGAGAACTGACTTCTGCAGACTTCTCTGTGTTCAAATAACAGTCTGAAAGACGTTTCTGGGCATTTGCTGGCAAAAGGGGAAAGTAATGGGAGAGTTTTAATTTTATTATGCGAACTGCACTCTAAATAAAATAAAATGTCCTTAGAATGCGATCTGAGAAAGGCAGTCTTTAGCCCTGAGGCCGAACAGATTTCGGCTGAATTCGGCAAGTGTCCCTGACGGCTCCCACAAATCACATAAATGGCAGGGGACAGCAGAAGGACCCCTCCCTGTGAAATGGGTCTCCATTCCACCTAGGAATGGAAGCGTGAGTCTCTGAGGCAAACCTTGGGGGGGGGGTCTAATCTTGCTTTTTTACCCTGGATGGAAAATGCTGCCAAGTCTCTACCAACAAAATTGTACATTTAAAAAAATAATAGTGTTTGTTCCAAGCAAAGTTTCCCTTGATGTGGGTTTGGGAGGTTAAAGATAAGGGGTACACAGTCCTCTCCCTTTGACAGAACATACTGTGTGATTTTGTGCCCTGGTTTGATATTAAATTAACATTTAATGTTTATCAAGTGCCACTCTGAGCCGGGAATTTTCCCCTTGGGGTTATTAACTAGAGTTCCTGCAGAAATTTTAGACAGAGAAGTGAGTGTTAAAAGCAACACTGGACACACAACTTTTAACTTGGAAATAAACCTGAGCTGCAGGAAGCCTTTGTGAGCAAGGTCACTTCATTCTATCACCTAAACTTCTATCAAATAGTTTGTTAGCTGAAATTATATTCTTACATATTGTGAGAAATTAGAAACAGCAACTCAGTGAATATATTTGCTATAGTATTTTTTAAGTGACTAGCAACAACCACACTTTCTTGAAAGCACCGGTAAAGTAGGGCTGTCCCAGACAGGCAGTGGGTTGAGTAGGACCCCAGAGAAGAAGCAGAGCTGTGAAATGGACGCTTCAGCATCCCAGGATCAAAGAAACCACAGAAGTACTGTTTGGCAGAGATGTGAAAAGAGCAGCCAAGCCTTCAGCCTGAAATGCCGAGATCTACACCCAGCTCCACAGACAGTAGCTAAGGTCAAATGTTGAGAGAGAGAGAGAGAGAGAGAGAGAGAGAGAGAGAGAGAGAGAGAGAGAGAGAGAGAGAGAATTGTTCTCTAGGATGGCACACCACTTGTGGTACAGTGCCAGAGAAGATGCTGTAAAGATAGATGCAAAGCTTGGTGGAAGAGGACTTCAGGCAAAGAGCAGCTCAAATCTTTTTTTAGGACAAAGCATGAACACAAACTACAGACCCTCCTTTAGTAAAGCTGAATTCATGTTTCTGGGCTTTGTTTTTTTCATAACACACACACACATCAAATTTACCTTGAAGGTTTTTTTTCTATCTAGGACATATTCCACATTTGCTACCAATGAATCCTATTTTCACGATCACCTTTAGTCAATCAGCTGGGTTCTGTGTTACTTAATCCTAAGAGTTGAAATTTGAAAAAGTCCGTGATGTCGGAGAGCACAGGAAGGGTTGTGAAGGGCAGGCAAGAATAATCCATTAGTTGCAGCTTCTCCTACCAATTGGAAGAGAATATTACCAACCTTGACAGGTGCATGCACACAGCTAAAGTGGGCAAACAGTTGGAAATGGGTTGCTTCAGATACACATATAGAATTATCAACTAACTTACTGTACCTTCTCAATTTATTCCCCACAATCAGAAATGCCCTGTAGTTTAAGGGGGGTGTGTGTGCTGCTGTTTTCCTTAGAGTAAAGCACTATAGTTTCTTTGAATTCATAATTACTCCTTCAAACCAGTCTGAAGAAACCTAAGTGCTTGCTGCCCCCCTCCAGGTCAGATGAACTGGCTGTCTATCAGAGAGATGGGAGTCGGTGCATAATCCAAAACCTTATCGATACCAAGAAGCAGCTCATCCACTCACACTATTCACCAGATAAAGTCACTTTTCTAACCAACGCCACTGTTTCAGAACCCTCTCCATTTCTATAGACCACATAGTACAGACTGAGGGTAAGTTGAATATTTAAATTGCAAATGCTAAGAGCTTTCCTGATGTTATTTTACCAGACCACCTTACAATAGTCAAATAGAAGCAAATGAGGAAATATCCATTGCATGTCATGCACATTTGACAAAACAAAAACAATTTTACCATCCCTAATAATTAAGTCTGTAGATTTTGTCCATAACTTTGGATCTTAATTCATACCCACCTTGGTTATCTCCTCCCTTCAAGTAACTGCAGACCTCTAACATGGTCCCTATGAAGTAAAGGCCCATCTCAAATTAACTTGTTGCTTTTCCTAGAAGTCTTCTTTTCTTTTGCTGCAAGTTTTCTAAAATCTCTAGAAATCATGAGAGGTCCCTCCACTTCCCTGTTCTTTCAGATATATTTTCAAAAAAAAAAGAAAGAAAGAAAGAAAAGAAAAGAAAGGAAAAGAAAGGAAAGCAGCTACTAAAAAGAGTAAAGAGGGCTTCACCAGTGTTTTGCAGTATGAATTTTAAAAGTTTCTTTCCCTACTATTACATCCTAACTGCCTTGAGCAAGCCTGAGCATACAAAGCAAGCTAAGCTTTTGGGACTTGTCCCATTCTGTGACTTTCCCCCTCGGTGCCTTTTGTCCGCAATGCAGAGCTGAGGAAGAAGGCAATGGTTGTACTCAAATTACAATTTCCTCAATTCGCCACTTGGTTTTATTAGCACAAACCTGACAGTGCATTTTCAGGAAGGTCCAGGGTGAAAATCATGATGTGAGAGTCTCTCTTCAACCTAGACGAAGTCACACTTCAATGCAACCCTGACCTACTAAAATTAGTTTCAAAGAAAAACTTGTGGCTGAAGCCCGGTTGGCTTGGAGCTGAGTTGAAAAGAAGCCAGTGGGGATACCACCACCCCTCCAGGAGTGGCAGAACTATCAGAGAGGTCAGATTTTGTGACACGTTCATTCACAGGTGCCTTCAGCTGCACTGTGGAAGCCAGCTTCACACACCCCCAGTCACTCAGGCCTTGTCTGTCTCAGTAACTCTCTAAATCTCCTCCTCGGGGAAAATTGTTCCAGACAAACTGACTAAATCCTCAAAAACCAGCTAGGATTGCCCTTCATAAAGTTTCCTGCTTTGCTACAGAACTTTTACACCCTTTGCTGTGGATTTCACTGGAAGTATGAAAAGAAAGAGAGAGAGAGAAAGGCCCTTGGAGCACAAAAATAACTTTTGTGCTTTACTAAAGTCTTGTTTAACTGCCCTGCCCTAAAAAGATTCAGGTCCACAGTTACCTCTACCCTCTGTCTTGTTTGTATTTTCTTTTCCTCTACAAAGCCTTTCAAGGCTTTAAATCCTTCTAAAACCAGTAAGAACAGAAAGAAGCTACTATAGCTACAAAGTATCAAATTGCGTTAAAGATCCAGGCACCTGCTACATCCCCAAGACCCCGAGTTATACCCAAGTGTAGGACTGTGTCCTGCTCAAACCGCCACTATTTTACATATAACACCTCAGAATTCATTTTGTTTTCTAGTCCAATCAAATGTTAATCACCATCCACCGGCCTGAAAGACAGTTTAAGTAGTCTATAACCATAACAGTGATTCTTTAACTGTTCCGTGTTTTTATTTTTATTTTTTTATTTTTTAGCTCATTTTATAAAGAGTCCTAGCCACACTTCCCTGGAGAGAAATAGGTAATTGTTTCTGCCACACTAGGTCTTCCTGAACCATTTACAGACATGGTTGGTGTGCGGGAGAGATCATTGTCCTAGTATTTTAAAATCCTGTCTCGGACAATCATTTTCCTTCTTCCCTTGAACATGCACAGAGAGGTAAGGGTGTTTGTTCTTCTGGCAAGTTCTTAAGGATAGATTTGCTTTTGAACTGGCTGTATTTTCCTGAGTGCCTGCTACAACGAGTCAGTGCGCCCCCTGCTGACTAGTCAGTGGCGTACTGCTAAGCAAAGTTTATTTTGTTCAGTAAACCGTGTCATATAAAATTAACAACAACCAATAAAATTAGCTTATATGTTTCAACTGTAAAAGTCCAAAACAAAATAAAGCTAGTTTTAGTGGTCCTAGAAATCTCTAGCTTGGCTTCTCCTCTTTGGCTGAATCAAGGTCCTTTTATCTAAAGCCCAGTGCACAAACATATAGCATAATGTGACTACTGTTCTGCCTTCTATTTCTTTCTCTATGGCAACCAATATGCTCTGCTCAGAAATGTTCCCCATCAAGGAAACAAATGATCTTCAGGGAGCAGCTCTATATGGCATCTGGTCCAATGGAGCACTCAGAGTTAACCCCAGTCAGAGGCAAGGCTGTAAACAAGGGAAGGAAACCTAGTGATTCTCAGCCCCTCCCCAACTGACACCTCTGCCTCCCTCATTACAAACCACTACATTGATTTAACATCAACTGTTTCCAAATAAATTACCAATTCTAAATCGCAAGGTGTTCTGTATACAAAAGTGCAGTATAATTCCAGACATTTGACCCCCCTACACACACACACACACACACACACACACACACACACACACACACACACACACAAATGTGGCTTCCTTCAAAAGAACAAACCCAGACTATTTCACTAAAGAAAGATAATCACACTGGCCTGAACTTGGCATATTTATTTAAGTAAGTATACCCTTAAATTTTCAAAAAACCTGAGGTAGGGATAAGGAGGGGCCTGACTGTCACAGATAGGAAACAAGGAATCTGGTACTCTGGATGCTGAAGCCCCAGCGTCCTTGGGGAGTGGAGAGCAGGGATGTCCTGGTTAGTTTTGATTGATCACCCTCTTTCTGATGGGCTTTTACTACTGAGCCAGGAGCTGCAGCTCTCAGCCTGCTCCCCAGTTGCAGCGTTAACCAGGGGTCCATTGACTTACTGCCTCTTCTCCCTTTTTGCTCTCCTCTCTAGCCCTCTGCCCTCCGATTACCAGGGCCCCCCTTCTCTCGATCCCACTGCCCCCCCCAATCCTACTAATCTCACAATTCAGTCACCCCCACTAGTTACCGACCTCAGACTTCTCCCTCTGCATCCTTGATTCTCTGGGGGAAATTCCAAACAAGAAATATTTATATACTCCACGCATAGTAGGCATCCCTTTTCTAGGGTTTACTCCTCCTATAATCAACAATTAAAATCAATAACACTTTCTCTCTCTCCCTCGCCCAGAAGAGCAAAGCTTTTGCTGTGAGGGCCTTTGGAACCAGTCCACATTTTTATGTATTATTTTAGCAACGTCAGATTCTTTTTGCTCACTCCCTACGACACACTTTCCCTTCCCCTCTCTTACCGAGCAATAAAAATAAAGCTTCCAAACCTACAAGAACATAAATAAATACACCAGAAACACAGAAAGGAAAAGGAGAAAGCAAAGAAAGAAAATGGGGGGCGGGGGGAGCCACTTACCCAGCAAACTCCCAAGGTTAGACTTTTAAATAAAAGGTTGTTGTTTTGTTTTGTTTTTTTTTAAATAAGGTGCCTGGAGGGGTATAGGAGAAGGCAAATTCTCTACTCCCCAGAACCGGCGCATCCTTAGCCTTCCCGTTACACTGACTCCTCTAAGCCCAGTTCTCACTAGTCTATTATTTTCACCAAAATATATGAAAATGTATGCAAATGAAAATCAGCACTAACTGTTCTCCCCTTGTTATATACTTTGGATTTTTTTTTTCCAGACAAAACAATCACACTCCGCAGAGGGAGGGGGCGGATGGGGTGGGGCGGGAGGGGGAAGCTGGGGAGCGATTTGAGAACTAAGTATATGGAAAGGGGGGAAGGGGACAGACCTGGGAACAGAAGTGCGTTTCTGTTATTGAGGAGCACAGCGTTTGGGGGGCTTCCCGAACGCGCACACCCTCCTTGCAATGAGAGAAAGTGGATCTGTTTGCAGAGGCGCTATCCCGTTTCATCAGGCCACCTGAGACGGCTTTTGAAAGCGTGTACTGTGAAATTCATAGCAGTAATTTAGACAAAATCCTCACTGTATATTAATGAAAGGCGGCCCCATGGCTCTGTTCCTATCCTCCCCATTCAGTGTAAACAAAACCACGAGACTCTTTCGGTTTTTGAGCCGGATCCAAGCAAAATCGGCAGGAAAGGAAAACACGGGGTGCTGGCACCGACCATTCAAACGTCTGCACCTGGAGATCTCAGATTTATTCAATGAAATCTGTGTTCCATCTTTTATATATACATATACGCATACATAAATATAAAAAGAGACCTTTGAAGGGGAGGGGGAATCCGTTCTGTTTGGGGCTTTGGTTACTGCTGCCTTTCAGATCTGTTCCTACGATGATATCTTTTCACCCCGGCAAGCAGGAGCTGGACTCAATCCTACATAAATGCTTCGAGTCTACGGTTAATCTCGAGATCACGCAGAGGCTGCATGGCGGCTGCCGAGCTGTAGAGCTCCCACTGTAACCGAGTTTACCTAAGTGAGCTCGGTAGAGGAATTATGCATCGGGGAGAAGGCAGGCCAGTTCTTTATATTCGGAACACATTGGCCGCTGGGTTACGTTCTCGGCTGCAGCTAGGGCTGGGGACTGCAGGCTGCAGGCTGCAGGCTGCAGGCCGGTGCCCTGCAGCTGGGGGTGCGGGTGCAAACGCACGCACCCTCATTAAGAGTCGTGTATTTATTGAATGTCCGAATTGGGTTAGTTCATTGGAAATCCCCAAGGAGGATTTAATTTGCCCTTGTTTTCGTTGCCACTTTCTCTTTTTTCTTGGTTCGCTGAGGTTCCTCTGTGCGGCGTTTCCGCTTGGCCGCGTCCCCCCCCCCAATCCCCCCTCCTGCTTCTCCCGCCTACCAGGCGCACTCCTCCTCCCGGCCCCCTTAACTCTTTCCGCTGGGTTGTAGCTGAGAAAGCACTTGTCGCCAGCGGTCACAGCCACCGCGCAAACCTGAGACCCAAAGAAAGAGGAAAATAAAGCGCCCCCATGCCCAAGAATAGCAAGCGAGTAAAAACCCCACCAATAAACACACGCACGCACACAGACACACACTCACACACACACACACACACACAGACACACACTCACACACACACACAAGTCAGCGGTGGAGCGGGGGAGGGTGCGACTAGCGGACCCGAGCCCTCTGGGTATGCGGCGGCAGCCACAGCATTCTAAAGACATTGGGGTCGAATACACTTACGATGAATTTAGGGGGACGGTCGGGCTGATTGCCTTTCAAATACCTCGAGTGGCTTCGTTGACCGGCACCCTCCAAACTCACAAGGGCACGCACGCTACTTGCAAGAATCCCAGGGGAGGGTGGGAGGGAGGGAGGAGAGGAGGGAGGAGAGGGAGAGGGGTGGGGGAGAGCGAGCAGCCGCAGCAAGCGGTCCGTCTCGCACGCGCGGGCCCCGCGCTTGTACTGGGCTGCAGGTTTCCCAGATGATGGCATCCGAGAACTTAAACAAAGAGGGTCGCCGCCGGCGCGCGGCGGCTGCACAAAGTTGCAGTGGCGGATTTCCAAGAAGCTTGGCCACCGGAGCTCTGGGCGAAGCAAGCCTCCCTTTCCCACCTCCGGCAAGACGGAGATGGGGACTCGCGCGGGAAGGGAAGAGGAAACTTTGAAACCATTGGGGACACGTCTGTCTATAGGTATTAGCTTCAACCGTACACCCCTGGCGCGCGCTTTACAAATCTCTGGCTTGGGGTGGGGGTGCAACACAACGCAGTCTAGGTAGAATGGATTGACTACTATTTTTCGTGATTCCCCCCCCCCTTTCGTTTTCCTTTCTAAGTCCCCTTCTCTCCCGCCCCCTCCTCTTCTTTTTCCTTTCTCCCTAACCTCCCAGACCAATCGCGAAGGCAGGGAGCCGCGGAGGGAACGCAGACCTTTGGGCCGAACACTAAGAGTTAAGATGTGGCGGAGGGGCGGAGGGGGGGCGGGGGCGGCGGGGGAGGGGCGGGGAGGGAAAAGTGGCGCGGGGGAGGGAGGCTGGGGGGGACGACAGATTTCCAGCATCTACGACGCTCTGCCTAAATTAAAAAGCAACCAATCGGAACGGCCGGAAGGGGGGCCGCGCGTCCTAAGCCAGTCATTCCAGGTCTGCCAATCACCCAGCGGGTAGCCAATCAGCGGGGGCCCTGGTGCTCGACTTCCTTGTATTTGGGAAAGTGTGGTGGTGGGTGCGCGCTTGCGGCGGAGGGTAAACATTCGACAGTCCCTGCTCTGAGAGGGAGGGACAGAGAGCGAACTGTCAGATCCTAGCGAGAGTGGGCGCTCGTGAGAGGGAGAGAGGGAGAGGGAAAGTGAGACAGGGAGAAAGAGAGAACCGGGGCGCAGAGCTAGCTTCGGCAGCAACTCTGCGCCGGCACGCCCGCGCCCGCCGTCGGGCACTCTAGGAGCGGTACAACGTGCCCACAGGAGTTGGTTGTGTATCAAGGATCCCCTGTATGCACACACACATCTCCATCTCCACCAATGCACTCTTCTTCTTCCTCCTTCTCCAGACAACTGCGGGGGAAAAAATAAAACACCAACCCCAACCTTCAGCAACAAGGTAACAGAGCAATTCGACATTTTTTTTTTCCTGTTCAATTTTTGCCTTGTTATATTTGTTTCCTAATTTCTGCCCAAAAGGAAAGATGTCGCACCAGACCGTGACTGTTGCGAGGAAAATGAAAAGGGACTCTTGTTTCAGAGACATCCAAGAGGTCCGGCAATAGCAACTTCAGAGAAATGCACCATCGCAAGAAGTTTTCCTAGGACAGAACAAAACTTGAAAGGAGAGGACCAGAGGGGGAGAACAGGAGCCAGCCTCCCACTCCGCAGACGCGGGCCGCCAGTGTCACCACGCCTGTAAGGACCAGAAAAGTTTTACTGTGTTAAGGGGAAGCAGTGAAATGTGTTGCTGAAGAGGAGCTAAAGCCAGCGGACCAGCAAAGAGCGGCCCGATTGCCGGCCACCCACTATTTGGCCGAGGAAGAAAGGAACCGCTTCGTCCTTTGTTGTCTCGCGTGAAACCTTTGCCTAGCAGGTGGACAGAGCCCCGCGCCGGGGCAGAGTCCGCACCAGCCCGGGGACGAGGACAGGAGGAGCAACCGGAGCCCCAGCGCCCGGAGAGAGCGCCTGAAGTACGGATCCCCGCCCCACTAGGCGAGCCTTGCTGGAGCGAGCCCATTGCTCCCGGCCAGGGGGGAGACCACGACCCCCCCTGAAGGGGCTAGCCACGGAGCTCACCCCAAGAAGCGATCCCTTCTCCCCAGGGCTCTGCTCCTGCTGCGGCTGCTGCTGCGGCTGCTGCTGCTGACCGAGGCCCGCCCGCGACCCCCGCGCCCTGCCGAGCGGCCTTGCAGCTGCAGCCCCGGGCCGCGGCGGCGGCGGCGGCGGCGGGGGCGGAGGCGGCGGAGGAGGAGGCGGCGGCGAAGGCGGCGGGGCCGGCGGGGACCCGGGGCGGGGGAGGAGGAGCGGGGGGAGGAGGCGGGAGGCGGGGGGGCGCGGCGGCGGCGGCGGCGGCTGCGGCCGCGGCTGCTGCTGCGGCGGCGGCGGTGGTGGCGGCGGTGGGGTGGCGGGAGCGGAGCGGCATGGCCACGGCGGCTTCTAACCCCTACCTGCCGGGGAACAGCCTGCTCACGGCCGGCTCCATTGTGCACTCGGACGCGACCGGGGCGGGCGGTGGCGGAGGGGGCGGCGGCGGCGGCGGCGGGGCGGGGGGCGGCGGCGGTGGCATGCAGCCCGGGAGCGCCGCTGTGACCTCGGGCGCCTACCGGGGGGACCCGTCCTCGGTCAAGATGGTCCAGAGCGACTTCATGCAGGGGGCCATGGCCGCCAGCAACGGCGGCCATATGCTGAGCCACGCGCACCAGTGGGTCACCGCCCTGCCCCACGCTGCCGCCGCCGCCGCTGCCGCCGCCGCCGCCGCCGTGGAAGCCAGCTCTCCGTGGTCGGGCAGCGCGGTGGGCATGGCCGGCAGCCCACAGCAGCCGCCTCAGCCGCCGCCGCCGCCGCCGCAGGGCCCCGACGTGAAGGGTGGCGCTGGGCGCGAAGACCTGCACGCTGGAACAGCGCTGCACCACCGCGGGCCTCCGCATCTCGGGCCCCCGCCGCCGCCCCCGCACCAGGGCCACCCTGGGGGCTGGGGGGCCGCCGCCGCTGCCGCCGCTGCCGCCGCCGCCGCAGCAGCAGCCGCTCACCTCCCGTCCATGGCGGGCGGCCAGCAGCCGCCGCCGCAGAGTCTGCTCTACTCCCAGCCCGGAGGCTTCACGGTGAACGGCATGCTGAGCGCGCCTCCGGGTCCGGGAGGCGGCGGCGGTGGCGCAGGTGGTGGAGCCCAGAGCCTGGTTCACCCGGGGCTGGTGCGCGGGGACACGCCCGAGCTGGCAGAGCATCACCACCATCATCACCACCACGCTCACCCGCACCCGCCACACCCGCACCACGCGCAGGGACCCCCGCATCACGGCGGCGGCGGCACAGGGCCGGGACTCAACAGCCACGATCCGCACTCAGACGAGGACACGCCGACGTCTGATGACCTGGAGCAGTTCGCCAAGCAGTTCAAACAGCGGCGCATCAAGCTGGGCTTCACCCAAGCCGACGTGGGGCTCGCTCTGGGCACACTCTACGGCAACGTGTTCTCGCAGACCACCATCTGCCGATTCGAGGCCCTGCAGCTGAGTTTCAAAAACATGTGCAAGCTCAAGCCATTGCTGAACAAGTGGCTGGAGGAGGCGGACTCGAGTACCGGCAGCCCCACGAGCATCGATAAGATCGCGGCCCAGGGCCGCAAGCGCAAGAAGCGGACCTCCATCGAGGTGAGCGTCAAAGGCGCGCTCGAGAGCCACTTCCTCAAGTGCCCTAAACCCTCGGCGCAGGAAATCACCAACCTGGCCGACAGCTTGCAACTGGAAAAGGAGGTCGTGCGGGTCTGGTTCTGCAACCGGCGCCAAAAAGAGAAACGCATGACGCCCCCGGGCATCCAGCAGCAGACGCCAGACGACGTCTATTCGCAGGTGGGTACCGTGAGCGCTGACACACCGCCACCGCACCACGGGCTGCAGACCAGCGTGCAGTGAAGGCCGGGTGAGCAGCGCGAAGAGGGCCGCCGCCGCCACCTCCGCAGCCGCTGTCAGCACCGCCACGGTCGCTGCCGCCGCCGTCTCCGAGCCGCCGCCAAGAACCGCCGCTGCTGCTGCCGCTGCCGCCGCCGCCGCCGCCGCCGCCGCCGCCGCCGCCGCTGCCACCGCGCAGACCCAGCACCTGGCACCGGCCAGTGCGTCTCGGCCGCCTCCCCTCCGCCCAAAGACAGGCGTGCCATGGCCCTAGGAGGGGAGAGAACTACTGGGAAGACACCGACCAAGGAGACTCTTTTTGAAGTCCAAGGAAAAAGGGGACCAAAAATATTTTAAAGCATAATAAATACCCAGACTGTTTTATATGCATATATAACAAGCAAAACCGGAAGAGGAAAAGGGGGCAACCGGGACATCTCGTTTATACTCTGGTGGTGTTTTGTTTCTGTTTTGAAAGAAAGTTGAAGATGCCTAATGCACTGAAACTATACTCTTGTGGTACTGTCCACCCCGAGATGTCCTTCACAGCCTCGGTGGGAAAGCACCTGCTTCGTCCTCTCCTCTGAGACAAGAGAGACACCCCCTCCCTTTCTTCCACTTCTTCCAAAAGGGCTGCCTAAAAGATCCATGGAAACTTTATTGGAAGCGACCTGAAAAGAAAGACGCACCAGGTTTCGCGCAGGTTTGACTCTACTCCAGGACAGTGCTTTTCTTGGCCATATTAAAGTCTTTGGGGAACAAATAAATCAACTATGAAATGAGAAGAAAGGAGAAACAGAGTCTGGGGAGGGGGGAAGAGTCACAATTTCTGAAGTTCACAGACTGAATGGGAAAGCCAAAAGAAAGCATCCTCGCAGTAACCTTGGAAATAAAAGCAGCACGACAGAGCCAGGGCTGGGCGAGGCTGAAGGCTAGGCACATCCAGTCGCTTGGGGAGAGGGCACAGCAGCCGGGGTCGAGGGCTCAGCCTTTGAGACCGCCCAGAGAGGCCAGGCCGTCACCATCGAACCGGGCTTTGCCTACTGCCACTCGGGGTGGACCATGCCTAAAGATTCCACCGCTAATATTTTTTTTATTAACATTTTTTTATTTTTTATTTCTGGACTGACTCTGATAAAAGGGTGTGGAAAGACAGCACCAGCCGCCGCACTTCCCTTGACTTCTGCCCTCAATCCGTTGCCAACTTTGATTGAATGGGTGCTGCGGATGTGATTATGTAATACTGCCATTTCCAAGCAGTGTTTTTGGTAGGTTTTAATAAACAGACTTTTCAAATGACGGCAATATAGAATCGTTAGATCCGTTGTTGATCTAAAAATATTTGCTTTATATTTTCATTAAATGACTTCTTTTAATATTTTATTCAGAATACTTATGAACTGCTGCAAAACGGTAATTTATTTTTCCCCAGATCTTGTATTACGTGTTTTTTTCAGACGAGCACAAATCAAAATGAAATGAAAATATGGACAGTTGTTAGGTAATAAGGGTATCTTTTGATGTGATCCTTTGATTGTAATTTAATTTGAGTAGTGATTCCGTAAGAGCTGATTGAGAAAATAAATTTGTTAGAATGAAATAGTCTGTGTCTGATGCATCAACACTGTGTGAGAAGAAAAGAGTTCTTTAGAAAATATTTTTTTATTAATGCAGATCCGTAAGTCATAGCATTAAGGAAGCAGAGTTTCCCCCATGCAAAGGTGTGTTTGGAAAGCTCCAGAACAGGCTAAGATTGCTGAAAACATCTGTGCTTTAGAAATAGGGGTTGCTCAGTCTTTACTGATTCATAAATTTCACAATATTTCACTTACCCTCAGTATCATATCTATAGTATTTTTACTGAGTGATCTATAGCTACTAGCCATTTTCTTGAGGGTACCTGTTTTGAACTGCATAATTGAGCGACGTCTCCACTGAAAATATTACCTACCCGGTCAGTCATGGTAAATACAGCTACTATTAGTTCAGCCTTTTTAAAATCTTCTTACCCTCCAATATATCCATGTTTCTTTTTTTTTTCCCCCTGAAGATCAATAGTTGCTAAGGATAGCTTATAAATCATTAAAGTATTTTGATATCAATTACCCACCCATTGATACCTGTATGTGATTCTATTTTGGTTATTAAATTTATGGTCACTTTTCTTATCTCTTTCATGGAAGAAGACAGTGCAGAGCCCTGCCTTACTCTGTACTGCGGTTGTCACCAGCTCAGACTCCAGGCTGCCCATTTCTGTAATTTGGTCCTCTGGAAGAATGATTATTCATCTTCTTTACCAGTGCTGATGGCTTTAGTTTCTTAAGTCACTTTTTAGATACGATCCTGCAGAGTGGTCACATTTATCAAGCTAATGTATCAATATTTACAACATGGAAATATTACACTCAGGTTGTGAGTGTTAAGGTGAGAGACGCTGGTTGGTGGAGTCCCTATGTATTGTATGTACTCTATTGAAGTACTGAGAGAGTGAGAAAGCACTGATTTTACACAAGACTTTCTCCCAATCTCATTCAGCTACGACTCACTTTTTGCCCAATTTTGTCACCTTTACTGGCTCCCCCTGTAATATAGATTCAGGGTTTTAAAAATTCTAGGAAACTATGAGAGTAAAAAACCAGTTACTTCTCCCAGATAGACCCTCTAGCACAAATAGAGCCCAGCCAGATGGCCATGTATAGGGTTGAATTATTTTAGACACTAAATTGTACTAAAAATCACAATCGTTCTGATTTATGAAATCTGAGAAATGCCATATTTATTAAATGGGGGTAGATAAACTACATTTCACTTTTCTCTGCATCCTTGCTTTCTGTTTCCCCTGCTATTGTTATTGCCCTTCCCCAGGAACAACTTGGAGGGGGGCAGTGAGGGTCCTCGCCATTTTTCCTTTTTGGTGTTGTATTATTGTTGTTATTGTTGTTGTTTGAGGGACTATAGGGGTAAGCCAAGAAGGCCTGGCTGGAAACTGGGAATAGGGCAGGTTGTTTGTAAGTGGTGCACACCACTGGCATGTGAGAGAAATCTTTGAGGATTCTGTTGTTGGGGGGGGGGTGTTTTTGCTTTCCTCTGGACTGGTGGTACTGATTAGATGGGGGAATGGGACTATTTAAATTTTCAGGAGGTTTCTACTTACTTGATTCAGGACAAGGGAGCTAACGTTAGTGTCTTGTTTTGTTTTGCACCGTTTTCTATTAAGGCGCAACCTTTGCTGGTTTTGGAAGAAGCTCTGATTTAGGAGAGCAACTGGGCAAGCAAGGCAGCTTGTTTGTCATTCTGCATTTTGTAAAGTAAGCTGGTGCTTGCACTTTTTAAATTTTTTTTTTTTAAGAACTCAACCCTTTGAATGTACAAAATGAAATTCACAGTTGAAACACAACAGAAACGATATAAAGTCAGAGGTTTTGTGCTGAGGCTCTATTGTTACACATGTAAATAATGAAAATACTGTTCTATATCACCAGATCTTTTTAATGAATTTGATCATTGTGTTCTTTTGCAGCACAAGTGTCTTGTGCTTCATAAACTGCCCATTTGTTCCCTCCATTTCAGTCTGTCCCCCTCCTCCCTTTCTAACCCAAAGGAAAGTGACAGAGTTCTGTTTCATCAGCCTGGCTAGTTTCAAACTAGGCCCGTTGGTAGTTTACAGTAGACTTGAGCCATTATCCAAGCCTTGATCACCTCATCTGCCCAGTCATCTTCCCCTGACAATTCTGTCCAATAAATAATTCAAGGTGTATTTCAAAATATAAGTCACTTTACTGTTATTGCTCTGCATTTTCCCCCTTAGTATTAGCCAGGGATTATTTCTCTTTATAGAAAGAAAGAAAGAAAGAAAGAAAGAAAGAAAGAAAGAAAGAAAGAAAGAAAGAAAGAAAGAAAGAAAGAAAGAAAGAAAGAAAGAAAGAAAGAAAGAAAGAAAGAAAGAAAGAAAGAAAGAAAGAATTGTTCATTATTGATCTTAGAGATTCCCTCTGCTTCCCCGTGGCCTCCAGTGTTTGCTCATTACCATGCTCATGATCTGTTTTGTATGAATGGTTTTCAGCATTCAGAGAATAATTGGTTCTTATATCAAATGCAGAATATACTCTTCATAGTTTTATCAATGAGTGTAATATTTTAAATAATTTTAACAATTAAATTTGCTTTTTAAATTATATATTTGTAAAGTATTTATCCTGTTGGAAGCAACAATATATTGTTGTATTTATTCGTTTATTTTTGTAATAAATGATCAACGTCTTCAAGCTAAATCCAAAATGACACTTTTATATATCTATACAAAATGCATTTAAAGAGATGGGCATATTTACACCAATTTGTATGTAAATAGAGTAAGAGCCATCAATAACTTGTAGCTTAGATGGAAGGAAGAAACATTCTCTTCACATGGAGTTTAGTTTGCCCAACTTCCAGGGTAATTAATCAACTCTAAAATAAACCCAACAGGCATTGGCACTAGATACGGGTTTGAAATTAGTTATTTAGGATGTAGGATGTGGGCCTGCTTCCCCCCACCCCTTAAAATGGAAAGATATTACAGAACATTATTCTTTTCCCGAAGTGCACGAAGCTGGCTATACGGATCAGAAGCTGTCTCTGGGCGACAACCCCCAACACCTGGCTGTGCTTGTATTTCTGAAGAGTAGAGGCAGGAAGCTGAGAGTTGAGTCTTTCAGTGATCCAGAGCAGGTGACAGAGTGAAAAAGCGCTAGGTTAGCCACCACCACCACCAAAATGTTTAGAGCCTTTTAAAACGACCGAGGGTGGAACCCCCCTTCTCCCGCCCCGCTACAGAGGACAGAAGTAATCAGTTCAGGTGTTGTTGTTAGCAGTGGTGCATGAGAGAGTTGGGGGCCCTTTGCTCCTCTGGACTAGCCAGAGCTCTTTGCTTTCGGTTGCTTTGCTTGGATGGCTATTTCAATTCCTAGGGGTTCCTAGTCCCAGGGCCTGAAGGTCACCCATGTGACCTCCTGGCTGCGGGAGCCCCAGGATAGGCTTGATCTTGATTTCAATAAGGAAATCAGAGGGCTCTGTGTTTACCTCCTGAACTTTCCAGCCTAGGAAAGGAAATAGCCAGGAGTCTGGAAGAGCAGGGGGTGGGGGAGGCGGAGATAGCAAGAGGGGTACTTGTGTAATCAGATTCTTTGATTTTGTTAGCCTGGCTCATGGCTTATTAATTAGATTACTCTCTCTTTCATTCTTGATTTCACATCCGTGTTTGTTCCTGTATCCTAAAATGTGGGCGCGAACTTGGCGAGCAGGAGCCCATGATGTCACTGCCGGCCAGCGGCGGCCGCCTGGCCTTCTGGTGGGCTGTGGTCTGCGTTCTTGATGAGCCCGCTTTTCCTCGAGGAAGAGTGGGCTATGGAAGTGACCTCAGAGGGGTCTGGGAAAGGGGCAACAGGCATTCTCCTGGCTACTGCTTCTCTCTCTCTCTCTCTCTCTCTCTCTCTCTCTCTCTCTCTCTCTCTCTCTCTCTCTCTCTCTCTCTCTCTCTCTCTGTGTGTGTGTGTGTGTGTGTGTGTGTGTGTGTGTGTGTGTGTGTGTGTGTGTGTGTGTGTGTGTACACGCGCCCAAAGGGAATGGAGGGGAAGATTCATAGTTCAGGTCAAGCCCTGGGGACCCTGGCGACTTAGCCAGGTGAAGGCTTGCCTCAGGTGAAAGCCAGTGAGCTCCGGAGGCGAGCGGGAGGGGCCGAGGCAGCTGGCAGCCAAAAGCCGGCTTCACTCCCTAAGGGAGGGTAACGCTGGGAGCCTAGATGGGGTGGTGGCAGTGGCCGCCCGCTGGGGGCAGCCCGGTCCCGGCTGGGCCCAGCAAGGCCCGGATAGTCGAATAGTGGCAGCTGCTGCGGGTCCCACAAGTTGTTTTCCTCGTGGAGACCATTCAGCAAAACGCAGGATCCTTTCTCAAAGATTTAAATTTCGCGGATGAATTACCATACACCGGTTGCTTAGCAACTAAATTCAAGCCGGGCTAAGAATATGCAAGCTTTTTGTATTCTCATTAATAAAAATGCCACTCTGACACAGCAACCCGACTTTGGATCACTGCAACTTCTGTAAAAGCCGTAGGAGAATACAAACCGATCCTGCCATTTAATTACAGATCAAAATGGCTTGAAACGTGATGTTTTGTTCATCTATCTTCCTAAAAGCGATGTTAAAAAAAAAAAAAAAACTGCTTTCAAGAACAGTAGTAAATTTTCTTTTTTAAAAAAAAAAAAATAGAGTTGTCTGTCGATGTTACTGATAAGTGTCAACTGAAACCTTTTGAAATGTCCCCTTTTCTCGCCATTTCTATTCTTTTAACTCAGTCCTATTATTGCTATTGTGGAGCTCCTTGGGCCCTGGCCATCTTCGAGACTGTGGCAGTTGAGGAAATAATACATAAGCCCACTAGTTAGAGGAAGCCTGAGAAAAAGAGAATGCAGACAGGAAAAGTTCTAGAAGTTTTCTTGAAAGGTAGGAGGGGTTGAAAACTGAGTTTGGAAGTCTAGCTATCACTTTCTGTCCGGCAATGTTGGGGATAGAATAGAAACGCCTGTTGTTCTTGGATTTTCTCTTCTGGGGTCGCGAGTCTGCGTTCTTCTGTTCTTCTCGCTTGATGGAGGGTTGAATTCAGGGCCTCGCTGACCCGGACTTTCCCAGAAATTCTCCTCCCTGCTGCTCAGGAGCCCTGGAGCCTGGGGCCCAGGACAAAGCAAAGACTCCTGACCCCTGGGTCTTCAAAGACTGTGGCCCAGGCCTCGGACTAGAGCCTGAGATTTATTGTACTCAAGGGACAAACCTCGAGCGCCTCTCCCAAAGGATGTGGCGCATGAAGAGTGATGCCTTGCTTCAGAACCGAGTTCGACTTCTTTTGCAACATTCTAAAAGAAGATGGTGACCTTGTGCAGGCAGGTCTTGTTGTTTAGAAGTGTTTGAAAGTCTTGGCTGCTGGGACTGTGGACCAGCGGGATCAGGGCTGAATGTTTTGTGGAAGTTTTGGGCCAAGCCTTTGGAATACATTCAGGCCTTTCTCAGCGTGGAGTTCTTGAGTAGCCCTAGACACTTGGACCAGGCCTTGGCTTCTCTTGGGCCACAAGGACACCGAGGTGGCCAGCCTGTTGCTGGATCCTGTGTGATTGATCCCTTGAAATGCCAGGTCTCAGCTTGGACTAACCAGGCCAACCTAACCCTATGTCTTCTGTGGACTCATGCACTTGACAGAATACCAATCAACTTCCGTGTGTACCCAGAGTCCCACCAGAAAAACTCGCTGACGACTTTGCTTCTATTAGGCTCATAAAATGTGAAGGGACTCAACTTTAGATTTTTTTTTAATGGTGGTAAATGTCACACACACACACACACACACACACACACACACACACACACACACACACACACACACACACACACACACACACACACAGGCTCTGGTAATAGACCCAGAGAGAACTAGCCACCTGAAGCCCTTAAAATTTTGCAAACTGGAAACTTGAGAAGTGGCATGTCCCCAGCCAGATCATGACACAAACAGAAATAGGGAACCTCACAACTGACTAGCTGCAGTTAGACTTAAGGGAACCAAGAGAAAAGTGAGTTACCCAATCTTCCAGGATGTGTTAACAAGGCAATATAGCTAACTTTTCCCCCTTTGAATTAAAAAAGGACATAATAAGCAGTGAGCTGTTTATTTACAAATACAGTTTCCCCAGGCAAGCCATATTTTGTAAGCCACTAGTGGACCATCCTGATTTTCCTTCTGCTTTGGAAATATTGTTAGCTTTTCGGAAAAAAGGGGCAGTTTACCTGTTTCTGGAATACAAGTAGCGAGTACCAGGACAGTTTCTATCTGTAGACTCATTGAACACTATGAAATAACCTTCTAAAATATAAAAGAGGCTCATTTTCTCTTTGAGTCTTCTGTTCGTGTGTTGGACATAAGTGGAGTAGCCCAGTGGGAAATGTGAAGTAACAGTGATTCTCTGTGTGTGTATGTGTGTGTGTGGTGTGTGTGTGGTGTTTTGCATGGGAACACAATGAAAATTTAAATAACTAGAATTGGCTAAGAATACAAGGGTTAAAGATCTTTGTAAAGTTCAGATTCCAGAGTTAGGGGGACTGTCTATGGGATGCTCTGCTCAGACCCCTTCCTCCTTACAGGGATCAGAAAACTGGTATAGCTGTGTCACTTACTTGGGGCACGTGGCTGATCTTTTAAATTTGAACTTTCCTCCAAGTGTTCTTGTGACAACAGTCCAGCGGAAGGCAGAACCAAGTATAAATTCTCTGCGTGACTCAGTGGCTAGGAAGTTAAGCAAAGAACACATCCGAATTGGGACTGAGGTTTGGTATGTTCCTAACACTAGACAACTTACAAGGAATACGTGAAGAAACGGACACTGCATGAGGGAAGCATAGACATCTTTTAATTCCTGTTTTGTTTTTTTGTTTTTGTTTTTTTTTAAAAAAAAAAAAAAAAACATGAACAAGAGATATTTTTGCTGAAGCACTTCCAAGAGCTCAGGAATGAGTTGTGCCCTCCAGGGCTGGCTCTCAGCAGAAGGTGGACCCGGCAGCATCATCGTTGCCTTGAACTTTGCGCACTGAAACAAAATAGATACTAGTTTCCAAAGGCTCCCACATCAGCACTGAAGGGAAAGTTCAAATCTCCCCATTCTACCTAGGTCAGACCAGTGGCCACCTCTGTCAGTAATAGCCACCTGCCCTAAGGGCTCCTACAATGGGCTGGCAGGGGAGGTTTGGTTAGCTTCTCATTTACATTTTTAAGTCTGAGAATCCACCTGCACAGCTCAAGAAAAAAGCAGTAGACCTCATCAGAAAATGAGCCAGCACCCCAAAACTAGCATGAGGAAAATAAAAAGTCTTAGTGACTTGGCCTCAAGACTCTCCTGACTTACAAAGTTAAGAAGGCCAGTCGGCAAACAAAATAAAACCATTTTCAATGAACATGTTTAGGGAGAGAGGTCTTTCAAATTTTAAAATCGAACCAGTAATTCTAATTTCTATGTGGTATCCCCTGAAGATTTCCCCCAAAGGGGCTTTTAAAAATTCTCAACCCTAAGAGAAAGACCTTTAACCTCTTCCAAACGCTACTTAAAAGCTGTCCCATGTGCCTTTTGTTTTGTGCGGTGATGCAGGGTCTTGCTAATAGTAGGTAAGCACTGGAAGATGGAGCCAGCTTCAAGGTCTCTGTGTGTGTGGGCGGGGGGGGGGGGGTCCCCATTAATCTTTTACCTCTGAGATAATCAGCAGCCCTTATTCTGGATGTTTTAACAGGAGAGGTATGTAACTGTTAGCCTCTACAACGGGACTATGCGATCTTCTTGGGGGAATAGAAGTGGTAGGCACCCAAAGGCACTGAGCAGCTAACATCTAAAAGGGGCTTTCTGCTTCTCAAAGAGGAGGGGCTGGCAAAGTCAGCGGTAGTTACACGTGGACCTGCCCCCTCCCCAGGCTCTCCTGGCGGTCTCAAAGAGGAAGCCTGTAGAGGAGCATAGAAGTGAGAGGCCAGGAGACCAAAAGAGAAATCACTTACCTAAAGCTTTTGTTCTGCAGTGTGAACTAGGGCATGAGAAGGGAACAAAAGCCCCCAGAGAATGAGGCCTTCACTTCATTTGTATCTCCCCGACCCTTGCCAGAAAACTAAACGGGTTGACTAGGGGGCAAAAAAATAAATAAACTGTAACCTTTGGGATCTCAATGTGAGTGTCTTACCTTACAGATTCACCATCTGCAGGGAGAGAGGTACATACACTTGATTTTCTTCGAGTGACTGTGTGTGCTGGTAGAAAGGTCTGCAAGAGAAATAGGAAGATAAACAAAGTGGGAAGGCTTAGGGTAGAGTGTAGCTATCAAGAACATTGTGCATGCAAGCGGGTGTATATGGAAACAGTCATATTTGTACCCTCTGTGTGTGAGCGCACCCTTTGGGGATTCTGCTCAAAGCTGTACCTTGGCTAAGGAGGTTTTATACTCATGGCAACTGAGTGGAAAGCAATTGTACCCACAAACCCTGAAACCTGGCTGCTGTTTGGCAAGTGCAATCCAGGTAATATAAAGCTTGGCATCGTTAATCAGCTCTTCCTGTCCTGATCCTTACCAAGGGATGTCAGGTGTCTTCTTCTCTTTTGAACCTTGTGAGTGTGAATCTCAGCTGACCCTGCTGTGCTGGGAGTGCTTACTTGACCAAGCTGCTGGACCATAATGTGCAGTGGCATCTGGAGGTCATTTTCAGAATGTGTACTTTTAGAGATGGGGGTGGAAAGCCTGGACCCACAGGCCAAACAAACCACGTTTATCTGCCCAGATGTGGAGGAGAAATTTTTAAGTAAGGAGCAAGCATTTAGTAGGACAGTATCTGTAGCAGGCAGTGGACCTCAGGCAGATTCTTGTCTGCAAGGGTAGGAAAAGGATAGTGAGGGCTCTGTAAGAACTGCTGAAGGATTTCTCTAACAAAGCTGTAACAAAGGCTTCCTGCAAACCTACTATCAAGGATCTTTCAAAAACCACACACCTAGCAGGCATGTCTCCAGCTCCCAGGATATAGAACAGATTGATTATTCTGAGAGGGGAAAGATGTCAATGGTGTGTGGCTGGCTGCCCAGGGCCTCGGCTTAAGAGCCCTGTTATCTAGGGGCTTGGGTTCATGACTGTGCCTGGGCCTTTAGAGACTTATTTCTAGTTGGTCTTCCAGACAGCTCAGCAAGGCCAAGGCCCAAGTCCCACTGAGAAACATGACTTGCTTTTAGTTGTCTTGGTAAGGTTGAGGGTTGCCTTCTGACTTGGAGAAGCAAGCCTCCCTGCTGAGTAAGCAGGCTCCTTAGGTTAGGAGGTGTCTGAGTCAGTATGGCCTTTGCAAAAAAACACCTAGGCTGCTATGGAAAAGATGTCATCTCTGCTCTGGACCCTGCCCCCACCCCCACATGATGAGGTGGACCCACAGAGATTAGGTAAGCATCTTCAAACTGTTAAACCCCGTTGCTTGGCCATTGCCTTAGCACTGAGAGACTGTCAGGATTGAAATCTACAAAGGGGCAGGCAAGAGAAAATAAACAATCACAACAAACCATCTTAAAGACCTTAGCTTTACACCCCCAGCTGTAAAGGTAACCACCAGGTTCTGGTTCCTACTCCCCTCCAAGTCAGGGGCAGCAGCATCCCTTTAGGAACCATAGAGTGAAGCTCAGTGCACAACAAACAGATAATGAGAAGTTCAGAGCTGGAGTTTAAGACCAGGAGCAGGTACCAAAGCTCCAGAGATGTTACCCCCCACATGACAAGGTAGGTGTAAGGATATAACTTTAGTAAAAGGTTGGACAAGAGTGTCTGAAATATAGTCTGAGACTGTCCCTCTCCCTTTTAGAAAAGGTGTCACCTTCCCTAATTTAATCCAAACAAAAGCCCAGAGAGATTTCCACAGACTTCCTGTCCAGCCGAGCCTCCTCCCAGTTCCCCTGATGTGCAAAGAGGAACTCCATTCCCAAAGCTAACCCTCCAGATTACTCACTCCCAAAGGCTGCTCTGGACCACCCAAGGAACAACCTCAGCAGGATTTTCGAGAAATTTCTCCCAGTGAGAAAGTCTTGGTGAGATTTCAGGAGGCAGTCACTGAGACTGCACTTTACCCTTGGCTATATTTAAATACAAATGAGATGCATTTTGGTTGCTCAGTCCAATGTAATTCATGAAATGTAATGTGTTTATGTCTTGTCAAATTGTATAGTCAAAATGAATAGAAGAAAAAAATGTAAAGATTTTACATGTGGAGTTTCCATACAAGGAACCAGGTGAGGACAGAGATGGGAACGAGCTGCAAAGAGCATCAAATGAGCCTTCCTAAAATGCAATCTCATGCCACAAAGAAGGAAAAGAGGTGAAGCTGGCTTTGGTTGCCTGCAAAAGTCCCCGATAAAAGTATATGGATTCTAAGTAGGGAAAATCTTTAAAGCTGTAAATTTTTTTTCTTAAAAAAAAATTTTCATATACTTGGGTTGCTAGGAATGGGGCAACCTCCCCTTAGCTTACCTGACATTCTGAACAACTTATAAGTGCCACCTATGAAGATGCTAAGGATGCCATAGTAAAGGATAGATTTTCCAATCCTAAAAAGACCGATCAGAAAGAAGGAGGTCCTCCACTTTTCCTGACTATTTCCAAAGCTTACACATTAGAGAAACCCCAGGTTCTCTCACCAGGTGTCCTGAGAGGCTGGTCTTTTCAGACCCTAGTGCTTTGGACCTCTTTGGAAAGGGAAGAGGGGCAGTGTAAGGACCAGTTTTTCTGGTCACTTTGGGAGAGCTCTGTTCTATCAACCTACTATAAAATCCTAGAACTATCTGAACAAGTGAATTAGACTACAGGGCCTTCAGTCCTAGGGCCAACATCACTTGCTCCCCTATCCTCAGGGATATTCCTGATCTCCAATTTATTTCTAATTTAAGCTACCCTATAAAAGAGAGCAACTGACTGGGTTTTTAAAATTTGTTTGTTTGTTTGTTTGTTTGTTTGTTTGTTTGTTTGTTTTTTCTGTTCCCAAGCCCTGCCCCATACCACCATGGACTTGGTAGGGAAGCTCTAAAGTCCTGTCTCTTTCTTGGCATCAGCAGGGAATTTGTTCTCACTTAGGAACAGAGGGCATTTGCTGCTGACCAGTATGCTCTCTCCTTAAGCTGTGCCACTGGGTGGGCTGCCCATGGAAAGTAACACTAGTTTTAGGACCCTCACTCACGGTGCCAGCAGCCTAAGCTAGGTAAAAAAGGGTCGTCCCTGGGAACCACTGAAGATTAAATGCCAAGCATTCAAAGGAAGTCTTGGATTCAAGACCCTCTGGATATCAAAGAGAAAATTACATGCCATCCTCTTACCTGTTGAGGACACTGTCCTTTCCTGCAGTATTTCTTGGCCATCCCACCATGAGTGACACCCCACTGCCAGGCAATTAACTCTGACATAACAGAAGTGAGGAGGAGGTCCAAGGGCTTCACATAAGGGAAGAGGCCACCCAGTGCTCCGAAATAATCAAAAGCTTTAATGCTGCTGAGCAGAGGACCTGCTAATCCCAAGTAGGTCAAGTGTGGGCCACACAGCCTGGACATCTATGTCCACACCATACCACCCTGGCAGGTATGTCAGAACCGGATGCATGCTGGTGCTATGGGCTTCCACCCAGGAGCTAAGGCGCTTGCTGGGCAGGTGTCTTAAGCAAGACAGACTTCAGTCTTGTTGCCCTGAACACTCCCAAATGCCCTAGAAAGCCAGGATGAGGACACTGTGAGCAGAGGTAGCATACAAGACAAACTGTCTTCCTCCAGCCCTTCAATTACTCAGCCTGCCTGCTTTCTGGAGGTACAAGGACCTTTGTAAGTTGCTCCCCCTTTTCTTACTGTGGACTTGAAAAACAATTTAATTCCCTCCTTTGCTCCATGCCTCCCTCACACATAACCGAGCATGGATTTCCACTTGGGGATAACAAGAAGCTGGCAAAGAGACAGAGAGAAGTGGCAGATGGCCTCCTGGAAGAAACAGGCCCAGCCGCTCAGTAGCCTTGAAACTGATAAACTCCTCTGATACTTTCCCCTCTTCAGACAGCCAGGCTATGCCTCACATATGACTCACCAAAAGCCACTTCAGCCCACAAGCAAAACGAACACTAAAAACACAGGACCAATTCTTAATTTTTTGCTGTTTACTTTCAGCATCTTTAACTCTCTTGCTCTCCCCACCCCCACCCTGGCAGGCATCACCCCATCAGAGGTAGAAGTTAAACCAGCTTGTCCTTTTAAAAGACCCCCAGTTCTTCATCATCACCAGAATACTGGAAGAGAGTGTACCCTCACCTTGCCCCAATTCCACTTCCAAACCAAGTCGACTGTGACCACCATCATCAATTACACTCTGCATAACTTGACAGAATCCGAAGTCAAGATTTCTATTATTTACCAAAAGTAGCAACAAACTTTACTGTAAGAAACGAATTCACTATTGACCACAAATACACACAAGCTCCTTCAAACATCATCTCTAGTCTTCTAACTTCCTAGGGGTGTAGAGAAGGGCTGTTGTACAAATCTTAGGCAGCTGATTTTAAAAATTGCTTGATTATATTGACCGATTTTGAAGTTCTCAACTGTAATCCTAAGTAATAAAGTTGTTAATAGGCATAATTGGTATTTCGTTGATCCATGTAGCCGGTACTTTATTAGCGACCTAACTTAGTTTTGTGGCAAAAATACGGGTGGTTCAGACTCCGTAAAAGGAAGCTAGTCATTTTCAGGCAGGCAACTTTCTCCAGCAGAAGGCAAAGTGCAGACAGACATCTGTCTCACACATTCTCTCCTCTGCTTTTTTGTACACTAAGAATAAACTCTACAGATCTAGGTTTTGATGAGGCTATAAAACACTCTGAGTGTGTGTGTGTGTGTGTGTCTGTGTGTGTCTGTGTGTGTCTGTGTGTGTGTGTGGTTGAGCTGAAGATTCGTGGCTATCGTGCACGCTTAAAAGCAGCGGAGAAACAGAGAACCGCCTCGCTGGTGAGATCAAGTGTCTGACCAAGTTCACTTTCCCCCCTTCGCAGGAAGAGGGTCACCCGCCGAAAGCGAAAGCTCTGGGGATTTGAAGGGGCACCTGGTAGGCATCCTGGCTTCTGGGGCTTTCTCCCAGCACTGCTTCCCACACCTGGCTTAGTCTTTCTGGGGTGCCCAGTACCGGCTAGCTTCCGGGCTTCGGTGCTGGCTCCTCAGCGCTCTGGACTCACCCTGCACGGTTGCTCCACTCTCTCCAGACTGGGAACCGGTCTCGAGTCGGGCCACTCTGGAAGCCACATCTCAACAACACCGACTCACACGCGGCGCTTACCGGAGTCCTGCAGCCAGCGGTGTTGGGGGCAGGGAGGCCGGGGAGAGCTGGAGCCTCGTAGCTTCCAGCTGGGTTGAGGCTTTCTTATGGAAATGACCCGCGCAGGCCTGCAGGACCCCAGCGGGTCCCCTGATCCCCTGGTTCCCAGTCCGCTCACTCTAAAGCTTTTTCTCCCGCAAACCCTGGTCCTCTGCATCTTACCCTGGCAGGACCGGTGGGGATGGGCTAGCTGCACGTCCGGCCGCACAGAGCGGGCCGGGTCTCCTTCTTGGCCCGGTCGGCTTCAGCTCCGCAATAAATATTCATAGCAATTGCTACTTTCTTAAAGGGGAACCCACAGCGCGGGAAAGTTCCCAGTCCAGGGAACTCACAAAGGAAGGTGTCCACTCCCTCTAGTCTCGGGGGTGGCCGGGTGCACAGCTTCTAGAGCTCCGACAGAGAAGTGAAGGACCGGAGTATCCGCTCGCCTACTGTCTAGACATTTCTTGTATAGTGTAGGGGAAGAGGTGAACTTGGGAAGCTGATCACTTCTTACAGAATTATTTGGAAATGAGTGGTCACACCTATCGCTTTGGGGCTTCTAGACCTCTTACTTTCTTTCATGTTTTTAAAAGGAAGGTGGTTCGACTTCACTGTCATTGGGCCCCGGGAGCCAGAAAGTTTGCCCTGATTGTTGGAATCAGGCACTCAGCAAACTTAGAAAACCTCACACTGAGAAACCACTTCATTGGAAAGCACCTGCCCCAAGCTCTGAAAGAATCTGGGCTGTTTTGTAGAGCTTGGTTTGACACCTCAGAATCTGTGTGGGGTGCTCGTGGGGAGGATTGGTCTGAACCCCAGCTCCACCACTCAATTCCCAGCCTCTTTTTTTTCTTTCTTTCTCTCTCTTTCTTTCTCTCTCTCTCTCTTTCTTTCTCTCTCTCTCTCTTTCTTTCTCTCTTTCTTTCTTTCTTTCTCTCTTCCTTCCTTCCTTCCTTCCTTCCTTCCTTCCTTCCTTCCTTCCTTCCTTCCTTCCTTCCTTCCTTCCTTCCTTCCTCTCTCTCTCTCTCTCTCTCTCTCTCTTTAATGGAGCTCAGAGGGCCTGCGTGGTGTGCAGTCTCCGCACTTCCCGAGGCCGAAACCCACATGCCTGACTCCTTAACTGGGCCCAGAAGAAAACCGACGTGGGACACGGAGAAGGAAGCAGCGAAAGTTCTGGGCCCACTGCTGAGGTCCTGCCTGGGATGACCCCCGCCCGGGGCCAGCTGACCCGTGACTGCTCCTCATGGTGCCAGGCGACGCCCGCGCCTTGTGACCCCCCCCCCCCCGCCAACCCCCTCCACTCCCCCCTCCTCCCGCGCACGCCCACTCCACACACTCACTCTCAACGGCTCTTTTTGTTCCGGGCCAGGAGCACTTTCACAAATGGTTAGAAAGTCTTGAGCGCCATCTAATGGGAGCAGCAAAAACTTGAAAGTGGGTGGAGGTTAAGACCCCAGGCTGGTGTGGGAGAATCCCCTCCCCAACCCTCCTGGTAACTCTCCTGAGATCCTTCCTCTTACTCCTATTACGTAATTGCGTAACACTATCGGACTCTGGAACTCCAGACTTGCCCTCCCCCATCCCCAGGGCCTTCACTTTCCCAGTGCCTTGCTTGGGGCCTTCTCCACTCCAGGTTGAACTGCCTGCCTTGGACCCCTCTACCTGAATCAGTCTTAGGAGTTTCCATTTTGTCCAGGGATAGAAGGTCCCATGAATTCGGGTAATGTGCACCAGTTTTCTAAGCCCGAAGCTTCCGAAGACAGAAGAAGCAGAATAAAGTGAATAGCAGCCAGTAGAAAGAAAGTGTGCAATTGAGAGATTTAGCCCAGCTGAAGCCTCCAGGGAGAAAGGTGGATACTAAAGAGCTACCCTGGGATTTGAGAGGGGCCAGTCTGGTAGCATCTCATAAGTGATGCAACTCAGGAAGGACCTTTGAGTATCCTGGGCAAGGGACATTGCCCCAGCCAAGAGATGTACCTGAGGTTGTATTGTGTGATAGGCTTTTCCTGGGGAGATGAAAACATATCTACTCACCCCAGAAAAGGAGCCCAGACAGAGCAAAGTAATGATTGCCCCATGCCCGATTTGGTTAGTGTTTCTTTTTTAAATTTAGGTTATTAATGGAGTTACTAAAATGAGTGAGAGGTTAGTTATAAGGAGCACAGGAGAGGGGTAACTAAAGGCGGTGGCATCACAGGAACCCAACCCCCAACGTGAGGCAAGACACCTGAACACTTACAGCTCTCTCTGTAGCTTGCAGGCATCTCCACAGTGGGAACATCTCTTCCAAAGTTTGGCTGGTCAGAGCCCTCCCCCCTCCTCCCCGCCCTCATGCCCCAAGAATTGTTTAACTCCTTTTTATTGTTGGTAGGGGGGACCTCAAGAATCCTCCAAGTTTTTCTGTCTCCCTTACCATGTGACCTTTTGCTCACCTACTGATGCTTGTGAGCCTTGACTTCTGAAGCAAAAGTTGCAATTTAGAAGGAACATGCACTACAACACGGCACCCACGTATCCCTCCACCCCCAACTCCAACCCTCAGAATTCCTAGCCAGTGTGAGAGTTGATACTCAAGGGAGGTTCAAAATGGGGTCCCCTAGTCAGAGCAAAATACACTAGATGGTATCCTGAAGAACGTGTAGGTGTGCTGTGGGACTATGTTGTTATACACTGTAAATATTCGTCACTGCAAATGTCGGGTTTAATAAAATGCTGATTAGTCAGAAGCTAGGCAGACAGGAAATATAGGCAGGGGACCAGACAAGGAGAATCCTCGGAAGAGCAGAACAGACATCAGCAAAGGAAGGAAGATGAGATCGCTGCTCTGATAAAAAGGTACCAAGCCACATGGCTAAGTATGGATAAGAATCATGGGTTAACTTAAGAGTAAGAGTTAGCAAATAATAAGCCTAAGCTACTGGCCAGACAGTTTACAATTAATATAAGCCTTTGTGTAATTATTTGAGACTAGATGGCTTAGGAACTGGCTGGGCAAGACAGAGAAACTTCTGACTACATGGATGGGTAGAAGAAAGGCTTGACCATCCGAGAACCAGGAAGAAAAGGAGGAGACCACCAGGCCCAAATTATTCGCCAATCACAATAGCTGCTGTGATCCATGAGGCTTAACAGGAACCTTCTCCACACCTCAAGCCTCAAGCCAAACAAATAAACAAACAAACAAACAAAGCCCTGCAGAGATTGGCAGTGCTGCAGAAGTTCTCTGGCCACCTTCTGGAGTCTACAATGGTCATTAGAAAACTTGTTTCTTCCAGCCTGGTCTACAGGGTAAGTTCCAGGATAGCCAGCACTGTTTCTTAGAGAAACCCTGTCTCAAAAAACAACAAAGAAAACCTGTTTCTCCTCCTTGGTAGGTGTTAGAAAGGTGGTAAATGTTATGCTGATAAAAGATAGTAGTCTAAACTTTTGCTACCTCGACTCTTTTAAACGTATGCGTGGCAGCCCAGTTGGGGTCATATTGCTGAACGTTACCAATACTTATTTCCAGGAGTTCTCACCTTGCCAGTATGAAAGTCTATATCCATTACATTGTTAATATTTATATCCATCCCCTTCACCCAGCCCATGGTGAGGTCTACACATTTGGCTTCATTAATAGACCCAAACAACATTCTTCTTTTTCTCTGATTTATTTGACTTTGTGTAAAGTTAGGCTTTTAGCCACGTTATACCAGTCCCAATATTTTCTTCCCCTCTAAAGACCACATTTATTTATACATTTATTGAGGGACTCTTTGTTTCCCTCTCACTTTTTGTGAACAGTGATACTATATGCACAGGTATGCAGAAATCTCAAGATCCTGCTTTCAACTCTTGGGTCTACATCCAGAAAAAGAATTGCTAGGTACTATGATAATGATCTTCAGAACCCTCATCATTTTACATACTCATCCACAATCCACAAAGGTTCTGGTTTCTTCACAGCCTCCCCAACACTTACCATGTTCTGGTCTTGTCAAATAGTAGCCATTGTAACTGCTATAAAGTAACAGATCAAGCGGTTATAAAACATTCCCCCCCATCTTTTGAGATAAACCGACTTCCAAGTTTTCATTTCTCCTGTTTTTATCTCCAGAGGACTTGGATGCCCATCTTGAACCATTTTAAATGTAAATAGAAAAGCATAAGTGATACTGGGCATGGTGGCAAATGCCTGCTCTCTGGAAGCTGAGACAGGAAATTCACTATAACTCCAAGGCCAGCCAGCATTCATAGACACCCTGCATCAAAGAAACAAAATCAAACTAAACAAATCCCCAAAGAAACCGGAAACAAAATGAGTTGACACCACCAAGGCAGTTGATAAAATTACCTGTCTATCATCAACCTATCTATCAATCGATATAGACACACACACACACACACACACACACACACACACACACACACCCTAGCACTAGAGAATGAGCACAAGACCTCATTGCCCTGGCTGGCCTTGGACCGTCACTTTGAAGTTCAAGCTGGCCTGAAATTCACAGCCTCTCCAGTGTTTGGAATTACAGGTCTGTACCAAAAGCCTGTCAAACAATGCAAAATATCCACAAGTTATACAGATGAAAGTATCTCAATAATGATAAGCATCTCCAATCTCTGGCCTTTGGAATTCCCATCTAGAAACAGGAAGAAGAGAGGAAAATTAAGATAGAGGAGCAGACAGAATGAACATTTTTTGATGGTCACATTTTGATCCATCCTTCCAATCAGAAGCCGGTAAATTGTGGGGCATATTATTATTAAGTCTTACTCATTTCTTTGTTCCTAGAAGGAGACCTTTCTGAGGTAGAGAGGATGGGGACATTACTTGTCTTCCTAGATTCTTTGATGTATTAAAATTTGAAAATGAGACAGGTCGTGGTCCAGACTTTGGCTATATAGGTGCCTTGTGGAAATCTTTGAAGCCCCCTTTCCTAGAAAAGAGCCAAGAAATGGCAAGATGGCAGCTATATATACAGGAGACTCGACACTCTGTGGCAGGATCCCCTGTGCATTCCCCACCACAGTCCTCAGGACTGTGCTTATGGTAACCTCATGGCAGCCTTGTTTAGTATTTGTGTGAGGTATACCAACAAAGTGCCCTATTATTCTTTTATTTTTCCCTTTTTTATCTTAGTCGTTTCTTTTTACAGCCTTGGGGAACAGGTTAGTGTTTTTATTTCCCACATGTAAGGGAAAGCATCAGGAGAAAGTACTCAAATAAAAAATGGAAACAGCTGTGATGACAGGGTCATGGCTGAGGTTCCTTGCCTGGGCTGCAGCTTGGCCTACTGAACTACACTGTTCTTTTACCTCACAGGGTGGTTGGCACAGGGCAGAGATGAAAGAAACCAGAGCAGCAAGCCTTGGCAGTGACCTCCACTTCCTCTCTGCCACTAGGCTGACAGCACCACTAGCAGGGTGGTTGAGGACTCTGTGGCAGGGTGAAGGAAGCTCCAAGGGGGTTGGGAGCCCCCTTGGGGCAGGAGGTAGTGGAAGCAGTTCCTAGTACCTCAGTTCTGAGCTTTTGTCTGGCCCTCCCCTTTAATTGCTGTGTCTGCTCTCCAGAGAGGATGATGCTTCGCCTCAGGAGCTCTGTAACTTAAAACAAAAGAGGAAGCCTTGGCTGTGGCAGCTCACAGGAGTCATTTCCTCTCCGTCATTAAAGCTTCTTCCAGGAGAAAGAGAAGCTTCTGGAGGCCCTGGGACCCAGAGACCTCTCAGCATCCTAAAATCCCCGCTGCAGTTCTTGGATCCAAGCCATTTGCTTCTAGAGAGAATCATGTCGGGCGGGAGCTCACTTTTTCCATTTGCAATGGCTTATTAAGTACAAGCATCTCTCTTCTCTCTGTTTACTGAGTGATTAGGTCTCCCTCCAACTGACCCTGCCAGAGGAGATAGCCAAAGTAGCTTCTTAACACACAGTTACCCTGCAAAATGTCCTTCTCATAAACCCAAGGACCTCAGCCAGGACTGTGCACTTCCTTTTGGTATCTTGTTTGCATGGCCAGCAATGAAAATGTGCACTGACAGTAAATGGGATAAATGCCGCCCGTGTTTACAGGCTCCACACTAGCTACAGTACAGAGGCAAGTGAGGTTTGTGCCCTCTAATGAGCCCGGCTGGAAGGCCTCAGCCTCTGGGCCCCATCCCTGTCACTGAACCTTTTCTAAGTTGGACGGTTTCTCTGCCCACAGAAGATTGACCTTTCTGTCTCAGAGAGACAGAAGAAAAGTGGAAATTGACAGTGCTCTGTCCCCACCTGCCATGCAGTGAAAAACATCTAGCAACCGGGAAACAGGAAAGAATCAACAAGTACTGGCTACTTCATCATTGGTCCTCTGGCTGGGCTGGCTAGTGAGTAGGACAGTTGATATAAAGACAGCCAGCCAAATTAGCAGACCTACCCTCCATCAGCCAGACTCAAAGGTCACAATGGAAACAAAATTATGCAATTTACCTAAATTTCAGAGGTTGAACTCAATTGTAGGGCTTGGTCTGGAAATGAGGGTGAATTATTTCCAACTAAATGGATTCTTTTTCCTCACTGACAATTTCTTAACTGTGACTCGGGGAACACCTAAGGTATAGGAATGATGTTGCTAGCTAAGTGTCCATCTGCATATATCATACCCTGAACGCCATGACTCGATCAGTTCCCACCTTATGCACATTCTCAGTGGGAGCTTAGTGCTCTGACTCTGCCTTGTGTTTTCATGATAAACCTGCATTGTGACTCTCAGACACTTCGAAGTCCTGTTTACTATCTGAGTCTACTATTATCTTAGCCTTGGTAGAATATAGGGTTGGGAGAGACCCTGTTTATAGACATTATGAGCTTGCCAAAGAGCAATAAGCTAATGGATTTTCTGAACCATCTCAAGATCCATTATACTATATCCTGAGATTTGTGTGAGTGTACACACATACCATACACACAAATACTACATACTATATGCATATAACACAACATATGCCATATACTCAAACAGCACAAACATAGCATATAATACATAGAGACTAAAAGCACATAGCATAAAATATACTCACATGACATATCACACACCGGCTTATACATAACATATACAACACATCCCCAACAATGCAGGCACACAATAACATATATAACATATGTTACATATATAACACATGATATATATCCAACATACAAGTAATACATGAAGCATGAAGCACACATATAGCACACAGTCCACTCAGCACAGTTCACAATACATAGAAAACACACAGACACACAGACACACAGACGCACACACACACTCAGAGGAGAGGCAGGGATGTGAAAAATGTCCTATGCTTTGGATACCCTGGGCTCTGACCAGAGTTTCCTCCCCTTTAGGTATCCAAAAGATCAGAGCTGATGAGAGACATGGCTGCCAACACCACCAGTCTTAAGGTCAGGTATGGTGACCTCCGTTGAGAGTTGTGGAAGAAGCCAGAAAATTAGTTTTTCATATTTCTTGTCCTTAGAGTTCTATTTGTTCTCTCTTTATTTTTCTTTGACTATTATTGTTGGTGTTTGGTTGGTCCTTTTGTTTTGCTTTGTGTTTTGTTTTTGCTTTTTCAAAATAGGGTTTCTCTGTGTAGCCCTGACTATCCTGGAACTCACATTGTAGACCAGGCTGGCCTCCAACTCAGAGATCTGCCTGCCTCTGCCTCTGATTCCTGGGTCCTGGGATTAAAGGCACATGCCACTGCACCATGCTTGGCTCTTTATTTTCCCTTTCTAATAATTACAAATATATCTATGTATACCTGTCTCAGTGAGGCTAAGAGAAATCACCGGAAGCCAGCTTGACCCACGTTTAAGGCAGAAATGTTATATTAAAAGCAGTGATCAGCTGCTTCATCTTCTGCAAGTAGAATTGTGAGCGGTCATTGTGAGAACACATGAGGCACACAGGACACAAAGCAGATCCCATTCTCCTTCCCCACAAGAGGATGAGGTGCAAGGCTGTGTCCAGATCCCACCTGTAAGACACAGTGAGAGAGGTCAGGCAGGAAGAGACGAGGAAACAGTTTCACAGGCAAGTCAGTACATCTTCCCAGAGCATCATCCCCTTCCGGATTTCCTGGGGAAGAAGGTAAGCAACTCAGCTGAGAATGTCAAGCTCTGCATTTACATAGAAACAATTACAGGTCTATTATACAATAGAATACAAGATCATCATACAATTGGAGGGGAAAAAAAAAAAAAAAAACAGGTTCTGAATGTGAATGTGCTTCGTGACTGTTCAGAGTGGCTCAGGGCCAATACCTGTCCCTTCTCATCCAAACACATGCAGTTTCTTCTCACATTAGTGATATTTCCGTGGAGAATTTTGGGAATGCTACCTTATAGCTTATTCCTCCTTTCTGTGGTTAAGATTTACGTTTCAGGACATTATATTTTCAGATTCATCCTCCATCCCCTCCCCACACAGACAGATTTAGGGCCACCTGTTCTCTTCGGAGCCAGAAGAATTGAAAAGATACCTCATGCCAGACCCCCCCTCTCTCCTGCCATCATCACAGCGCTCTCTCCAACGTTGCAGGAGAAGGTTCCCTTGGGCTTCCTGACCAGGCTCTGTGCTCTGTTAGAAGGCTATTGTACAAAGATTCACTTGGCCATGCTGGATGGAATGGGAACCACAAGAGATCCAGTGTATAATCCTTGAGGCTCCAGACTGTCCAAATTTTGTGCCCAGTATTCCACCTGCCTATTTCCACCAGGCAGATAGGGTGTGACACTTGTGACTATTGCTGGGGACTATGTTCCTGGAAGCATTCCCTGAGTGTAGTCTTATTGTTTTTAGGCTGTGCCATCAAAACTATTCTGATCTGTTTGCCTCTCCATACCTAGAATAAGGGCCATAGCAAAGAAGAGAGAAACGGTTCTATTCTGTTCTCTGCATTGCCCTTAAAGAAACTCTGTGCTCTTGGCCTGGTTCTGGGAGAATGTCTGGGCTGCATTCCCCTAACAATGCCTCTCAGTACCTGTCACCTCTTCTGGGATTGACAGCTAGGGTTAAAATGTGTCTAATCCAGGGAGGGTTTGGGTAAAATCCTACTAGATAAACTCACACACAACTACTTTTTCCCCTGAGACAGTGGTCTCTGAATTAGACTCAGTTTTTCACTGACTCTAAAGAGCCAAAGAGGCAAAGATGTGGGTATTATTTCATTAATAGAGCAGAAATATGATTTCTCATAGATTTTAGATTGATTCCAAATGAAGGAAACTAGCTTATTTCACATATAACATTCCTTTAACCAGACTGCGTCTTCTCATGTTACACATACATGCACTTACACACTTTTTCAAACTGGCATTTTAGTTGGTTGCCTTGCCTTTCTTCAGATGTAGCCTTACATGTGTCCACAAAAAAAAAAAAAAAAAGCAAGAAGTAAAAGAATAAACAAAGCAAATAAACAAAAAGCCCAATCGTTTTCCTTGAACTCAGTAAAATAATCTGGAATACTTTAAACCTGGTGATCTGTTGAGACAGTTGTAGGTGGCACCCAGGAGTCTCTGTATTTTCCTGCCATTCTTAATTTGCCCCATATCACTTGGGAGGACAACTCCATACCCAGGGTACCTGTCCCTACTGTCCATCATCCCCCACTGTCCTTCCTCCTTTGAAAACTGGAGAGGAAGAAAAGTCCACACACAGTAGGACAACAGTGGACAAGCTGAGCTCCCGTTATGAGAGTTACAAACTAAAAGATTATCAGAACACAGAAAATCTACTGTGAAAAAAAAAAAAGAATATTTCCAAGAAATCTGCTGTTTCCAAATGAAAGGTTGTTTATCTGCATGACGTCCAAGTCTGATGTGAGTTTAACATCGCGAACACTGACCTGACTTAGTCAGTCCATTCACTGTCATTCCTGATTAGACATCCTCAGGATGCTATCTTTCTTCTATTTCCATGTGTTTTCTTGTTCTTTCCTTCAGTCTTACACTGTCTAACCATAAAGTGCATATTGGAACAAACTGCAGTTAATCCTTTTAATAATTACCCCAGACACTGGCGGTTGAAGCAATACCATGAATTCAGTCATTTTTGTCTGATGCCACATGACCAAAATGCTTGAAATCCCAGTTCAGAAGTCCTCTTGTCCTCTGCTTCTAGAGCAGTGTGCCCACTCCTATGTGACCCTCTTCCGCTTCTTTGATTTTGATGGAACTTTCTCAAGGGGAAAAAAATGACACAGAATAAACTGGACACTTTGCTGATCATATAAGAATATCAGAAGAGCAGGAGAAAAATGACAGGGAAGTTGTACAAATGCTGCTGGAGGGTAATAGCCCAACTGAGAGTAATTGTGTACCTAAGCCCTAGGAGAAGGTGGTTCTCACATCAGGGGCAAAGCAAGCTCTTGGCAGGAAAGAAGGCTGAGAGCTTAGCTTCGCAGGTGAAAACAGGTCTTTCCCGGGGAGAATTGCAGGCTTTCGTCCTGAAATAAATTAAGGAGGTATGCTAGAGGAAAGGACTCTGCATTTTCAAATCTGGGCTCAGTGAGCAGCCCTCCCAAAGTGCTCAGGACCATTAGAAGAGGAGAATGGCTTGAAGAGAATGGCTTCACCAGAAACACAGCAGCACCCCCACCCCCAGTCTGGCAGCTCCCCTCCCCAAGCCTGTGGATGCCTTGGAGGTTTTTGAAACAGTTTAAGATTTTTGGATTAGTTTTGGTAACAGAAGCTGCACACTGATGGTCGTTTTGTTTTTGTTTTTTTTTCCTCTTCGTCAAATTGGGCAGCATTACACACTGGTCTATCATTAGGCCCGCTGAAGCCAGCGGACCTCCCCTCTATGGGAGCTGTGTATATGATGTGCTGTTTCGTGCAGAGGTTCCAGTAAAGCAGGGTCAGAGAGATTATACGCCAGAGTTGGGATCCGTCCAGCTCACTAACTTCGGTCCATTTCTCTGCTTTTGGCATCTGGAGACTCTAACAAATGTAATCCCCTCCTCCCCATCTGGGGATGGTGTGTTTCCAGGACCTTCTCGGCAAGTCAGCAGGCTGTGTCTCCAAGTTACAAACATGCAGGAATGAATCTAACCACTGTGCTGACTATTTGGAGGACAGGAGGGGCAGGAGAGGAGGGTTTGTTTCAGGAAGTTCCTCTGGTAGAAGTCAGCATATATAGTTGGCCCTCTATACCTCTGAGTTCTCCATCTGCAGATTTAACCAACTGTTGAATATATCTGAAAATGTTATGCCTGCGCTGGGTATTCAGAGTAGTTTTCTCCTGTAATTCCCTAAATAATTGATAACACGTTCCCATTGTGTTATCTACTATAAGTAGTTTAGAAAAAAATTGAAAATATGGAGGTTCACGTGCCCAGGTTCCTTTCAAACACTATACCATTTTATACAAGGGACTTGAGCACTTCTGGGTGTTAGAATCAGCAGTCTTGGAGACTATCCCTTTGGTGGTTGTCCTCAGTGAATTGGGTAGCCTGCTACTAGGCATAGGCCTTTTCAGAATATCTCAGCTTACAGAAAAAGCTGGGAAAGGACCAGAAAAGGAAGAGGTAGAAAGAACATTCTCTGCAGCCTCCCCTCATCCCAGGTAGTTCTGAAATTGCTACAGATGACAAGGAATTGCTTTTAGCTATAGGGACTAATGGGAACAGAGGTCACACTCATTAGGGAACAGATGATGATAATCTAGCCGAGCTGTCAGGGGAGAACAGGACAGGCTTGCGTAAGTCTACTGGATCGAATACTGAAAGCAGAAACATAATAGAAGAAAGGTGAAAAGCCAAGCCCAGTGAGTACTTGGTATTATAGAAAGAAATCCACTGGGGTCCAACACAGGATGATGGCGAAAGGACCCTTTCAATGGCAGAAGTGTCTAGTGAGGAGGGCATGAGAACCTTCAGAATTCCTTTGAAACTTTGGACCTACCTGAGGAGGAGACCCTTTTGGTTCTTTTCTCGAAGGTGGTAGGGATGATATTTCATCCCAGGAAACCACTTGCATCCTCATATATGCAGCTAAGGACAGTACATCAACTCAAGAAAAGCCACACTCAGCCTCCAACCCATGCAGGAGGTGTGTGCTGGGAGCCAGTTTTCTCAGGAAGCCACCACACAAACCACTCAGGCATGGTGGCACATGCACCCTAGCACTCAAGAGAGGTTGATCTCTCTGAGTTAAAGGCCAGTTTTGTCTACAAATAGAGTTCTAGGACAGCTAGGGCTATGCAGAAAGACCATGTCTTGAGGTGGGAAAAAAGACCCATCTGCATTTCACTACAGCTGAAAGAGGACCACTGGGTCTGGGGAGGTCAGAAGAACTGCCATGAGGAAGTACAGATGATTTCCTTCCTATAGAGGTGTTCCGATCTTAGCCGAGGAGAAAGGCTGAGTGGATGCTTAGAGGGGAAAAGAGTCAGTAGACAGGTCCCATTGAAACTTGAATTGCCAGGTGGAAGCAGTGGCATAGATTACCACACATAGAAGACACATCCCAGGTTGGTCCAAGAAAAGCAGATTCTCCTTAATTAGAACAGGGAAGGAAAAGTTGACTCAAAGCCCAAGGGACTCACCTTAAACTCCGTTACAGAGAAGGGCCTGTCCAATGACCCGCATGGCAACATATTATCAGCTGTACAATAAAGCCAGATATTTAAAAAATATTTTATTGTGTGAACACTGCTGTGGATTTGACTTAAGAAAGCTCTTCATGTTTCTTTCCTGAGGTTTGGGCCAGAAAAATCTCATTTGTTCACAACCCAAACAGAGCTTCACAGCTTGCCAGCATGTACTGGGTCCCTGCTAAGTACACAGAAGTTGAACAACATGATTGGGGTGTCCCAGAGTGCAGCCTTGCAGGCTGCATGAAGCACCAGCCTCCCTCACCAAGGAGGGATGCCCCATAAGTTTACAGCAAGCCATTCACATGCAAACGTGTTTTATTTTCAGGCTTTAAATGGAGATACTAAAACAGGGTTCAAAGGAGGTTTCCAGGAACACTTAAGTTCAGCCTCTATTCTGAATAGCAATTAGGAACAGCTAGGTATTTAAAAACATCTACAAATTTTTCTTTTGTAAATTTGCTGCAAATAGAGTACAGCAGACACTTTCAGAAGGGCGGAGAGGAGGTTAGGGCATCTCCAAAAAGCTATCACTCTTTGTCTTTCTAAAGTGCACCCATTCTAGATATAACCCGCCCTTGGTGACAATGCTGCACTTAACAAAGACATTATCTGAAAAGGCATAAGCTTAGCTCTTCCTACACACAGCCTTGGTGCTTGAAAAACTGGCCAATTTTTAAAAATAGATTTCTAGGAGGCAAATAATAAGTACATAGGTGGCCCCAAAGGCTCCACAATTGTGATGAAAACATTCTACCTCTGAGCCACACCTGTAAGCCTGAACTACTTTGGAAAGAGTTAAGATTATTTACAAAGGTCCAGTAGACTGGTTTCTGTGGTAGAAGAAATCCAGATGCTAGTATGTACTTCATCAGTGAAGTTGGCTGTGAGACTGGTAACTGCCATGATTGGGGCATCTGGGACACCTAACTGGTGACCAGCTCCACTGTCCCCTTACACTTCCTTCTGTTGTGATTTGGAAGACAGTGTCTTCAGAGCCAGAACACGTTGTTGATCAAGGATGTCTGCATCCTGGAAGGTACTGGCCTGGATTACGGGGAAAGAAAAAAACAAAAAGATTTTTCAGGCTTGGTTTTGACATCTGGCCTAAAGAAAACACACACGGATCCCACCCTCAGGAGAAGGAAGGAATTTTGAGGGAGTAACTGCTAAGATGCGTCATCTGAAGTCTCGAGTTTCCAGCTTGATTTTACCAGCTCTTAGCCCACCATCCACCCACCCATCCATTCCCTTCCCAATCTCAAGAGAGAGGCAGTGGCCAATTTTTGGTTTATATTTAACTTCTGCAAATCTTGGCGAAGAGAGCTCCATTTGATTCTCCTCCACCATGCCACCCTCCTTGTCACCATCTAAACACATTGAATCAGTGCTTCTAAATCATACACCGGAAAGAAGGGACCTCTCATGGCGACCACAAAGCCCTAACATTTTCACCTTCAGGTCTCTCATTGGTCCACCTCCAATCAAATTGGGTTGGGCTTTATAATGTAAGCTGAATCCAGCTTCTCACAAACAGCCAGCAGCCCTGCTTCACTTGATGAGTGTGGAACATGGCATAAGACAGTCTCATGGCAAGGACTAGAGGGATGGCTCAGAGGTTATGGGCACTACTGTTCTTCCAGACAACTGGGATTCCATTTTTAGCACCTACATGGTGGCTCACAACAATCTGTAACTCCTGTTCCAGGGAACCTCACACACACTCTCTAGACTTCAAGGACACCAGGTAGATATGTGATATACACACAAACATGCTGGTGAAAACCCATACCCATAAAATGAGAGAGAGAAAGAGAGAGATTCTCTCTCAATTAGAATCTCAATCAGGTTATTCCAATTAGAAATTCTCTCTCTCTCTCTCTCTCTCTCTCTCTCTCTCTCTCTCTCTCTCTCTCTCTCTCTCTCTCTCTCTCTCTCTCTATAAGAGAGTCTTACCTTCACCATGGTAGCAACAGGGCAGAACTGGACAGGAGAGACAACTTTTCATGGGTCTTGAAGTCCAGGACACAGGTGACTGTGTCTAATAATAAGTAAAGAGAATTTTAATCATAAATATGCCATTTGCCGTGATTTGACCATGATTGCACACATGTGTTGAAACACAATTAAAAAAAAATTTAAATAGAAAGGATATCCTTTGGAAAGCAGAGACTATGCTCCTGAATATTTTCTATGTTCTGATTTGATCCTTGCAAATAGTTAACATTATAAGTACTATAAGTGAGAATATTTCAGGCTGGAGAAATCACAGCCCTTGGCCAATGTCCTATAGCCAGTCTGGAGTGGGGTGGGGTGGGGGAACACTTCCCCTATGTAAACTCTTCCCTTTGACAAGGGCCATGATTTTCGGACAGTATAGAATTCTCAACCTGGAAAGGGCACTGCTGTAGTGAGTTGTCCACTGGCTAAGCCATCCTAGCACGACCTACTGCTTGGCTCTGTGCAGAAAGGTTCCTGGCAAACGCAGTGACACAGAACAAATTTTATGACTGTTGCAGACATTGCTGAATTGGGTAGAAAGAACAGGTTTGACACATGTTGAATATATAGCAAGCACACTAGTAACAGTCTTTTCTTGTGTGTGTTTTTATTTCTGTTCACTAGTTTGTCTGAATCCAAGGGGCAAGTAACCTTGGGATAACTTGGTGGTCTTTCCCAGTATGAGAAGGACAGCTAAGCTGGGTGCCTCTCCTCCTACAATTTTGGCTATCTGCCCTGTTGTATGAAGGGTTCCTTTTGAATGAATTATACTGACTGACCCTAGAAGGCTCTCTCAAGTTACATTTACCTTCTTTTCTTTCCATCAATGGCCTCAGTAAAATACCCAAGACTGTCGACCCTATGAGCCCAGTTGTCTGAGGGATAGCAGTTGAGAGAGGAAAGTACCCCCCCCCCCCCAGCACGTAGCTGACATTTGCTGACCTCTGGATGCTGCTGAATTCATATGTGCTGAATGCTGGCATCCCCTTGGTTTCTTTCTCTCCTGCTGTCCTGGGACCCCTGAACCCCAGTTCAGTGTTTTTTTAGCAGGCATTTTAGGGCCAATGACTGTGCTTGCATAGGGGGAAAAGCTACTGCCCTTTAAATGAGTGTTAATGGAAGCTTCCAGATTCTTACTGTCTTTGGGCTCGCTTGTCTGTTTCAAATAAAGCTGCACCACTTCCCTGGCCCAGCGAAACTTACAAGGAACCAGTAACCAGCTGAAATCGCTGACTTGCTCTTTTGAAGTGACCTAGAATACACTTTTGCTATTTTGACATTAAATTCTCTACCTAATGCTACTCCAGTTATGTTTTTTGACCATGTGACGGATGGGCTCAAAATGAGCATGCGTAGTCCTTCCCGACTGAGTGAAAGCTTTCTGCTTGCTGTAAGGGGAGGCACTGCTTTGAGAATCATCTTCCTCTGCATGCTGCTTGCCTACAGCAAGCAAGCCTTCCTTCATTTATTCCTTTCTTGCTGGGGCTTGGGCTTTGCACTTAACAGGGGAGGGTGGAGGTGACCTTTGCATTACATGGAGGAGAAGAAGACAGACAGTCAATTCTATATCCCTCCGCAACCAAGTCATGAAGGTACAGATGCACTCACCCATCTATTCACCTGTGCCTTACATGAGTACACCTTCATCATGAATAGAGCTTCACTTTTTTCTCCCCCAACCATGTTGGTCTTGAAGTAGAATTTTCGAAGCAGGTAGAAATGCTTTGAGGAGACTCATGAGAGAGAGATAGCTCAAGGGAGTAGGAGCTGTAGCAGAATGGCTCTTAAAACAAAACTAGCCCAGGTTAACTTTCAGGCTCTCTGGCTACTACTTATGCACTCTGAGGGGAGTCCCTTCACCTCCCAGAGCTTTAATTGTCCCCATCTACAAACTGTAGAACGTGTGAGACCTTATATATGGTTTCTAGTTCTGTTCTTAACATCTCCAACAAAGTGAATAAATACTGGTTCCTTTCCATTCAGGGTTTCATAAAACAGAGCTGTTTCTCCTAGCCACATGTGTTACCATGAGCATTCAGTTCAGTTAATATACTTTATATTAGCAATTATATATTAATTTATATCAACATTTACTACTACATAACAGTAATGAAGTGTTAATATTTCAGTATGTTAAACATTAATGACTATTTAATATTGATTGAATATCTATATACCTGATGAATATGCAGCAGGTGTCTACTACGTACAGAACTTGAAGCTCATTGGCCCATTTTGGGTTTTGGTTTTGGTTTTTGTTTTGGTTTGTTTTTTGCATCTCAGAGGCTTAAAGAGGGTGATCAAATATTTAGCCTTGTTTATTTGAAAATATACCTAACAGCAAATCACAAACCAGACAGAGGGGTGTAGAGAAAACCACAAGCTGAGCTCTGAAGTTCCGATGGGCAAATTTATGAGTGAGGACAGTGGCCAGGACTTTGGATATTGTTGTGGAGGAAATAGGAATTTTCTTTTCAGCCACCACATTTCTATTCACAGCCATTTCATGAAATATAAAATAGCTGTGGGAAGAAAAACTTTTATATAAATCTTTTCTTTCCTCAGAGGACTCTGACAGTGTGGTCTTCCTAACATCAAACATTCCCATGAAAAATTAAAAATCCAGTCAATCAACCAGCTGTTTCTAAATATACAAAAATATGGTACAAACCATCTGAGTTTTCAATCTCTGGTTGAAGAAATACATCATTTAGACAGAGCCTAAAGCACATCTTGTTCATCACTCACTGAAAAAAAAAAAGCATTTCTTTGGTACTCAGAAAAAAAATAGTAACTGCAAAATTCTTCTGTTAGACAACTCAATGGTACACCTGTGCTTAAACCAAACCCTCTGATACTGTGAGCCTGATCCAGAATCTGGATAGAGAGCTGGGTGTGAAGCTCTACCCAGCCGGGGGAGGGCAGGGTGGGGGGTGGCTTCACTATACTCTGGGGCATAGACTCAACACTTGTCATGTGATGAAGTAATGCATCCTATTTTCTAGAATAGAAACTGTCCAAAACTGGAGGTAAGGGGAAACTTGGGAAAACCTGACTTCTGAACACAAAACAAAAAATTTCAACTGTGTCATGATTCAAGGTGACTTCTGGGGCTTACTCATTTACTTAGTGGTCGAATTAGTGAGGAGCTGTGGCTCCTGAGTTATTCGGTTCATTTTAATGATCTCAGTTGTAAAACCTTTCCACTTCAGAGATTTATGCTTCAGGTTATGTGTTCATCAGCTTTCTGTCACTGTGACAAAATATTTGAGACAGGCAAGCTAACATAGGAAAGATTTATATCGCTCATGGCTGCTTACAGTCAGTCCATGGTTGCCTTGGGCCTGTCCTGAGACAGAAGACTGTGGCAGAGAGCACATGGCAGAGCCAAGCTGCTTATATCAGGGAGGCCAAATGGATGGAGAGAGGAGACTCTTCTAAGTCCTGGAGAGCTAGTTTTTTAAACTTGACACAAACCTAGACATACCTAGAAGGAGGTTATCTCAACTCGGGAATTGCTGTTATCAGATTGGCCTATAGGTATGACTGTGGGTTGTTTTTCTTGATTAATAATTGATGCTGGAGGGCCCAATCCAATGTGAGCTGTGCCATCTCTGAACAGATGGGCCTGGACAATATAACACAGGTAGCTGAGCAAGTCAGGGGAAGTAAGTCAGTAAGCAGCAATTCTCTGTAGTCTCTCTCAAGGTTTTTTTTTTTTTTTTTTTTTTGTCAATCTCTCTCTCTCTCTCTCTCTCTCTCTCTCTCTCTCTCTCTCTCTCTCTCTCTCTCCAACAGAAAACACACCAGTATAGGTCCCAACAGTCCCTTTAAGATCACATTCCAATGATTTAGCTTTCCTTTCACATGGGTATACCTCTCAAAGGTTCCACTATCTCCCAGCACCACCACAAACTGGCAGGCAAGTTGAGATCCAGACTTTAGCACATGAGGCTTTGGGGGACAGTTGAGATCCAGACTTTACCAAGTTGAGAAGATGGAAATGAGTGATAGAGATTGGAAATACAGCTTTCTTTGAAAGGTTTATTTGCCCTGAAGACTATACAATTGAAATCTGGATATTAGTCATATCATTAATCTCATTTCTTAAATCCATGTAGCACAGATTATCAAATCAGCTAAGGTGCCCACCAACAGCTGAATGACTAATGACAGTGTGGAAAACACTCCAGAAAGTTTTGTTCAGTCATAGAGAAGAATGAAATAAGGCCCACTCAGGAGGCAGAGGCAGGCAGATCTCTGTGAGTTCAAGGTCAGCCAGGCCTATATAGGTTCAGGACAGCCATATCACATAGAGAAACCCTGTCTCAAAAGAAGAGAAGGAGGAAGAGGAGGAGGAGGAGAAACTTCATAGGCCAAGAGGAGGTGGTCACTATTCCAGCTGCTCTGGGAACCCCAGGGGAACTGGTATCTTGAAGATTCATGTAGATTTCTATAAAACCTTGCTAATGTCCATACTCAAGTCCCAGAGCTCCCAAGAAACCATCCTCTGTTCAAAGGCACCTTCTCTACCCTCCTCCCCACTAGGGACATTGACGTGCGTGACTGACAGCCAGTCCAGGTCCAACACTGCCATGCCATGACTGACCAGAGTCTGACTGTAGAAGCTCTGGAGTTTCCGGCCACATACAGGGCAAAGCAGCTTCGAGGTACCATTTTGAGGACATTGGCGGGCTGCAGGGGGCTAGGACTTTGCATGCAATATCTGTGCAGCCTCTCTGTTTGGATAACTTATCCCTGAGGTGCTGGCTGTCAAGATGTCTGGTTCCTTTCTGGCAAGCAGCAGGTAGCTAAAGAAAACCAGCAGGTAGGTAGGAAAAAATGTCACATTGCATCCAGGCTGGATTCGGCTGCCCCAGGACCAGGCTGATAGCTTGCTCATCTCCAGTCTACCCTCTTCTGACAGCAGGTCTCTTGGTGAAAATCTGTCATGTCCACCTTGGAGCTTGGGTAACTTGGAACAACTGGTGACTAGTTTGACCCTTGACCCTTCATCAGTCCCCCACATCTTTGGTCCCCAGTAAAAGCTGTGAAACAACATTCTGCTGCGAAGGACTCAGGGACCCGGTTCTGAGAGGTGGAGTTTCTTTCTATTTCTTCCCTTGACATAAACATAAGACACCTCCTCCACAGAAATAAACTGGCTTTATAAACAACATAAAAAAATGAAATTATGTTATCTGTATAAAAATGCATGGAACTAGATAAATTATAAATATTTCATTTCTTCCCACATGAAGAATTTAAAATATATATTCATATATGAATATATCTGTGTGTTTATATCTATGGCATAAAAATAGGAGCATAAAGCTTAGTTTCAGGTTCTTCGGTCAATCAATGGAGGTATTTAAGGCCTTACATCCTGTTTAAGAAAGAAAAATGAACACGGTATGCATTGGTGAGATGGAGGTACTCCTACAGTTATGAAGAGCCCCAGCCATGCCCCCATCCTTAGCAAATCCCTTCTGTTGATCACCTTGGAGCTTGATTTTATTTTAAAAACCTTTGTATCATGGTACCAAGGAGATAGCTGTTCCTATTAGCCCTTTGAAAGGCAGAGAATAGACCCATGCTTTATGTGATGCAACCATATAACGGAAAGGGGGAAGTCTCTGAGTCCTCTGCAAAGTGAAAGGATTGGTCTTCTACTTGAGGAAAAGAAATATCTGGGATGATAACCATCCACATAGACCTGGAGTGTTACACAGACATAATAGAGATGGGTGAAGATTAAGACACAGTGTGTGCAAAAGAATTTATACCCGGCAGGGACTTAAATGATAATAACTACTGAGGCACAGCTATGTATTCATTAAACTGGGTGAAATTCTAGAGATATCGGTATTACTACATTAATTATGGTAAATGTTTGCTGTATCTGACGGCAGGCTAGTTGCCACCATTTGGTTAGGCCAGTAGGGACCTTGGATTTGTCTATTAGCTATATAGCCTTCTGCCACTCTGTGCCTCAGTGTTCTTATATAACCAGACAGAAAAAAAACAGTAAGATCAAAGCAAAACTCCAAATTGAACAGTGTAAATCAGATCCTATTGCTCAGTGGTCAATGTCCAGGACACATTCATGAATTTCTGGGTCCCAAAAGGCTCCAATTTTACCATGGCCAGCATACATACATAGCTTATCTTGTAGGCTCAGACAGGTTCCAGTTTACACTTTCTGCTAACCTTGGTGGATGTTCCATATTTTTGACATCTGCAACAATATTCTGGGTTATCTAAAAGAAACTTGGAGAACAAAAAAGTTTACACTTACAGGTCACAGTCCATCACCAAGGGAAATCAGGATAGTGACCTAGAGGCAGGAATGAAAGCAGAGACCATGGAGGAACTATGATTAGCTAGTCTTTTTATATAGGCAAAGCCAATCTGCCAAGGGATGATGTCATCCACAGTGGGTTGGGCTCCCCAGCATTAACCATCAGCCAATACAATATCTCACAGACATGGCCACAGACCAGCCTTACAGGAGGCAATTCTCCAATTGAGGGTGCCTCTTCCTAGGTGATTAGCTTGTGTCAATTCAACGCTAAAAATGAATTAGGACAGAGAGAAAGACAGACAGAGATAGAGACATGACAGAAGTTAGCATTGGGAATCTACTAAGCACGAAGTAGAACTTGACCAGAGCCTCTCATCTAAGAGGAAGGTCAAAACAAGTAATAGGATGCTATGCGAGGACTTCCTCCTCATCCCGAGGCAGCCACTCAAAATTTTCCATCTCATGTTTCTCATCCTCCTGACTCTTACAAACTCTTACTGATTAGATCCAACTTGTGTTTGTTCTGCTACCTTCAACCCCTTGTCTGGCGGGGATGATAGTCTTAGCTGTGTGCTCACATCCGAAGCCTGTCACAGTACAAAGACTATGGAAGCAACAACTCCACCAAACACAGAAGATTTGGAGATCCCATACAAAATAATGCCCTAGTAATAATAAGAGGTTTCTAGCCTGTCCAGCATGTGGTCCAGACCCACAGACCCACAGTCCTGCAGTCCCACAGGCCCACAGAATCACACAGGTGCTTATATTAATTACACTTTGCTTGCTGATTGACCTGGGGCCCAGGCATATAACCTGCTAACTCTTAAACTAACCCATGATTCTTATCTTGTGTGGCTTAGTATCTTTTCTTAGAGCAGGATTTCAACTTCCTCTGCATCTGCTGGCATCTCTCTGGCATCTCTGCTCTGCTCTTCCTGTTCCCAGAGTTTTCTTAGTTTGGTAGCTCCACCCACACTTCCTGTCTGCCTCTGGCCAATCAGCTTTTTTATTAATCCAGTAGGAGGGACAAATATTTACAGTATACCAGAATATACTCTCACAGCTTGCTCTATGTATCAGAAACCAGTATAGGATGAACATGCATTAAATTCACTCTGTTTCTCATAATTTAATCACCTCATTCATCCATGGTGCACCAAACACCCTTTAGAAAATTTGAGACTTCATCATCAAATTACCTGTCTCAGAGACTGAATAACAGGTCCAGACTAACCCTCTTTTTACATATTCGTGGTACCCTGTCCCCTGCTGCTCCCCATATCACTCCTTGAACCTGAATGAAGCCTCATGTTAGGCTCTGTGTCCACCATCTCTAGAATGGCCCAATATAACACGGGATTCTGTAGAATATAACTTTTCTATGTCTGATTGAAGGCATTGGCTTTGCCTATGGGATCTGGATGCTTAGTCAGGCTGTGGATGTAGACACAGCACAAATTGGCTCTCTGAGCATCAAGGACCTTGGGTTTTGACTCTTGTGTACCCTTCTGCAGAACCACCTTCACACATTACATAGCAGTTTTGAGCCTCTGTCTTTATGGTTAATATTGATTGCCGTCTTGGTGGGACCCAGAATCACGTTTAAGACAAGTCTCTAGGCATGCATGTTAGGGAATATGTAGATGAGATTAACTGAGGTGGGGAGAACCACAGCGTCCATCTGACTCTGCTTCCATAATGACATGACTAGCTGCCTCAAGTGTCTACCACAATGACTTCCCTGCCATGAAGGACTGCACTCTGGTACTATAAGTCAAATTGACCCCCTCATTTTTTAAAAAAGTTAATTTTGTCACTGCAAAAAGTGCCTAGTACACTACCCTAAATAACTCTGTTTATTTCTTTCTTCATAAACATTTGCTATTAAAACCCAAGTGTGGGGCCAAGGAGGTGGCTCAATAGTAAAAGCATTTATGTGTGATACAAGCCCTACAAACTGAATTTGGATCCCCAGACCCATGAAAAATCTACATGCAGTTGCCTATATGTCTGTAATCCTTGTACTCCCATGAAGAGATGGGAGACAGAAACAGAAGGATATTCAGATGCTCAGAGGGTCAGCTACCATGGTTTCCATTCATCAGTGAACAAGAGTCCCTGTCTCAAATAAGGAAAGATACCCAACGTTGCCTTCTGATCTCCACAGGTACAGCATGGTGTTCTTTCTCCCTCTCTCTCACACACCCAAAAGTGCACCTCTGTGTGGATAATATCCAACAATCCTGCAACAGAAGTAAACCAGAATGTGGGGCATAGTGAACGTGAAACATCCTTAATGGAGCCAGTGTTGGAAAGTCAGCTTCCCAAGGTTATATGCTAGTCATGGTTGGAAACAAAACCCACAAACAATTCACAAGCTCATGCTAAGTCTTTGTTTTTAGAGAATCTTCTAGAAGTTCTTCCACCAAGGGTTTGGGGCCTCTGTATCCCAAACCTGGCAGGCATATAGGAACTGTGCATCTTAAGAAAGTCATACAGGGAAAGGAGTAACAAGCTTTCCTTTACTCCCCATTTTCCATCCCCTCTTGGACCAGGGAAAAGAACTAGAAATGGAACACTAGTACACAGCCACACAATTCCCAGAATCATTGCCTCCCAGCTCACTGAGGCTCTTAAGTCCCCAGAAGAGCACAGGTCTGACCCAGAGCCAGGCAGGGCTGACCTTGTCCACAAAGTAACGCAGGTATGGTAGGTGTCCTCCAGGCTCATGCAACGGAATCATTGGGCTGAAAAGAAATGGAGCATCATGAAATAATGACCCCCAAGTCAGTTGTTGAGTCTGAATGTTGCTGAAACATTTAGATAACAAGAGTGACGTAGCTCCAAATGAGACATTTTCGAGGTACTCCCACCAAGTTGAGATATTTGGAAACTTGCACTGACGTCTCAGCATCTTTTCAGAGACCACAATGTGGAAGCCGATAAAGGCTTCCTTTCTGAGGCCTTATGAAGACAGAAGAGATGAACTTGGCTAAATTTAAAACTACCCCATATGTGGCTTCCAAAACAGCTGAGAAAAAAAAATGTCCTAAATGTTGTAGACTGTGCTCCCCCCCACCCCATTCATATGTTGGAATCTAAAGCCATGTATGACAAGTTTTAGAGGTGTGGTTTGGGGGAGATGGTTAGTGTCAAGGTGGAGCCTTCAGGGATAGGATTAATGTTGTCCTTAGAGGTCAAAGAAATAGGAAGAATCTTACTGGATCAAATGAGATACAGTCAAAAGGAGGTCTGCCGCCCTGCAAATGGCATTCCCTGGAGCTCAACCACATCAACACTCTGAGCTCGGATTTCTAACCTCTAGAACTTATGAGTGGTAAATTCCCTTTACACAGAGGCTTCCTGGTCCTGTGGTCCTTTGCAGCAGTTGCTCAAGGAGACTAACACTGTTATTGTTTAAATAGAAATATCTGCACTGGGCTCATGTTTCCCACACCTGTCTGCCAGCCTGTGCAGCTGTTCCTGGACCCTATGGAGCCTCTAGGGGAGCAGCCTGTCCGTAGGAAGTGTGTCACTGGGGACAGGAGTTGGAAGGTTTTCCTCTACTTGGTCATCTTTCTGTCTTCTGCCTTCTTGCTCACCATGACACGATCAAGCTGCCTTCCCTGCTTCCATAAATTAAAACCCTCTGTAACCGTGAGCCAAACAGAAGTATCTCTTCCCTCAGTTACAATGATGAAAGGTAACAAATACAAACTTGAATAAAGTCATCTTTTCCTATTCTGATTAGAGACATACAAATATGACTATAGGATCAAATAAAATGTCTTCAAGCCAATGATGATTTCCATCATCAAGAATGTTTTTTATTGTTTCTGAGACAGAGGATAAAATGTAGTTCAGGCTGGCCTTAAATTTCAGTTCTCCTGCCTCACGCTTCTGGGTGCTGGGGTTATGTTTACCTTCTATGCCATCAATTTAAAGGGCAATGACTAGCAAGTAAAATTACAACGTATAACAGAAACGTTAGTATAAAAAATGTAAAATATTTGGTGCTAGGATTTCTATACTATACAGTGTGCTATATGTCTTCTGCATATGCTGTGACTGGGAAGTAAAATATACCATGGTGTCCCTTCTAAATCTTATGAACAAAATCTATGGAGAAAAATGTTTTGATGGGACTGGAGAGACAGACAAATGCTTTGGTGGTCAGAAGCACTTCTTCTCACAGAGGACCCAGGTTCTCATCCCTGCTCCTTCATGCTGGCTCACAGCCTTCTGCAACTCCAGTTCCAGGGAAATTTGACACCCTCTTTGCAGGCACCACACATGCACATGATGCACAGACATGCATACAGGCAAAATACATGTTCACATAAAATAAGAATTTTAAATATATATTTTAAAACTTTTTTTCCAAACCATACATTGTAAATTTACATTGTAAAAACATTTTTTATTTAACCGAATGGTTAAGAGTACTTACTGCTCTATCATATGGCCCAAGTTCAGTTCCTGTCAACCATGTCAAGTGGCTCATAACTGTCTGTAACTCCAGCTTCAGGGGATCTGATGCCCTCTCTGACCTCAACAGGTACCTCCACACTCATGTATATAGCTACATATGTGCACACACAAATAATACAAATAAATGTTTTTGTTTGGTGTGGGTTTTGATTTTTGATACAGGGTATCCCTATGTAGCCCTGGCTGTCCTGGAACTCATTCAGACTAGCCTTGAACTCAGAGATCTGCCTGAATCTTCCTCCCAAGTGCTGGGGATTAAATGCATGAGCTATCACTGCCCAGCCACAAGTAAATCTTTAGAAAATGTTTATGGATTATATTTACTCTTTTTATTTTATGTATGTTTTGCCTGTATGTGTACTGTATCATGTGGGCTTGGCACCTGTGAGGGTCAGAACAGGGTACTGAATTCCCCCAAACTGGAGCTATAGGAGGTTATGAATCACCACATGGGTGCTGGAAATCCAAACTAGGTCCTCTACAAGAGCAGGAAGTGCTCTTAACTGCTGAGCAATCTTTCCAGCCCTTACAAATAAATCTTAGAAAAAAAAAATAAGGAACTCTGCATTTTGTTTAGTTTTGTTTTTAAATGTTTTCCTCAGATGCTGAATTTGGAGTAAGACATTTCCTAGTCCAGTACCTTTCTTTGCCTGAATTAAAATGTTTACTGAAAGATAAGCATTTTGAAGATTAATAGGCACAGAATAGGAAATAATGTATTCTATCTGTCCACTTGGGGGAATCCTTACATTTTTTCCCACTGTTAAATTGATCATGGAATGTCTGATAATAATATGACTAGCAGGACCAGAAGACACTAGATAGAGAAAGCTAGTTGACTAGTGATTGGAGAGAGGAGGCACAGGTGTGTTCTGTGAACTGTACCTTGGAAACAAACTCTTGGGACAGAGAGAGATGCACTGGGACCAGGTGAAGAGGTCTGGAGGTATAGCATGAGGGACGATGAGTGTGTGATGCTCATGAGACACTCAAAAGGAGAAGAAAACTGTCAGGAGCAGCACACTGTGGATCTGTAATTTGCTTGTGAGGACTCTCTGTGTTTTTATCACACATCTGCTACATTACAGAATGAGGGCCGAGCACAGCCTTGGGTCAGCTTGAGTCTGAAGAAGGCTACCTTGAGAACCAGACGATTTTCCAACAATGAAGAACACTTCTGCTTCCTCTCCCTATACACTCTTTACACTTCTGGGATCATTGAGAGTAGTGCAAATTTGTATCCAGAACTTTCTTTCCTTCTCTGCCATTCAGGATTAGCATGGTGTCCCTTCACTCATGGTGTGGGTGGTGGCAATACTTCCTCCAGGCAGTCCCACCTCCTAAAAGCACTGGCGATATAAACTCTAGCTGGAGTCTCAAAAAAAAAAAAAAAAAAAAAAAAAGCAGCCATTTCATTCAGCCTGTGGGAAACAAGGACCTCTTGCAGTACAATAAGAAGGGGAGGAGCAGATGTTGCAGAGGCTGTAGGTGTGGGTGAAGAAAGGATGGCCTTTTCTACCAGTAAAGGGAACAACTGGAAAGCATTCCCCGTCTTCCCTCTGCACATGTGCATGTAGTATGTAGGCAAAACAGGAAGAGACAGATCCTTATGACGTGCAGCTCTCTAGAGACTATTTACGTGGGCATGGTAAAGATTATTGGCAGTTTGTATGGGACTTGGTCAGATGTTCCACAGCAAGATTTCATTCAGCATAAGGAAATAATGCCAACCCACTGAAGACTTCTCGAAAAAGAATGTTCCCAAAGGGAGAAGACCTGCGACCAAACAAAAGAAGAGCAGATTGGGAAATGCCTTTTGCCATTTGGGACTATGATTTAACTCAAGTGGGGTATTTGTGATTTCCGAGTTCCAGAACAGAAGAGGGCTAGCTGGGTCACAGGGACTGAACAGGGGATGATGGTGCCATTCATAGCCAAGGTACTGATAGTAAGCATGGATCATAACCTGAGCTAGACAGTGAGGCCTTACCACAAGGTGCACATATTCAAAGACTGATGTGTGTGTGTGTGTGTGTGTGTGTGTGTGTGTGTGTGTGTGTGCATGCGCACATGCACACATATGCACACACAGGAGTATGTATAGAAGTACAGAAACACAGATAGCCAGGAGCCTAATTAATTCATTTTTAGTGTTGGACCAAAGAATCACAGAAAAAAAGAAAAAAAAAGCCACCATTCCATACTTAAGGAGAAGTGATGTTAGATTGAAAGCCTAGGATGTGAGTGAGTCAGGAAGACAGCCTGGACTCAACTTAGAAGTAATTAAAACCACAAAATGTTTAGGAGTGTTTCTGTAGTACAGGGCTGGGTGACTTTCCAATCCTTTTCAACATTGTAGATCTGGAGCAGAGAAAAGTACTGTGGACCGAGCAGACCTCAGGCAAGGGCCACATAATATGTACGCTGCAAATGCTTAGATTATGCATCATCTGACAACCTCACATCAGAAAGATGGTGTCCTCACTCTGCATAGCATGGAAGAAAAATATTCAACAGTAAAGAAATAGGTGTGCACGGGACCATTTCATCTCATTCCTTATATGTACAAACATGAATAATTTGACATGATGTTTAGACAGTTTCCCCTTAACTTAAGTCTTTTAATTAAAATGAAAGGCAGAAAATATGCTTTAAATATGAATGCAAGAGGTGTGAGTTGGCATCCCCCAGCTAGCCTCCTCCCCTCTCTCTCTCTCTCCGTTGTTAGCGAGCACAATAAAATTTCATTTCTTCTGCCGTCCTTTCATAATGTTTACGGTTGTTTTAGGTAACACATAAACCATGCTGAATGTGATATTCCCCTTATTACATGTCAGGGGCACATATTAAACTGGGGCCTGTCCCTTTTCCTGCTATTTACTTTTGGGGCAAATCAGTCAATGTATTTTCCTCGATTCAACCAGGCAATATTGCAGGGTTGCCTGCGGCCCTGAAGGTAAATGCTAACTTAGAGCTTGTGCCAAGCGGCACACCCTGGGCTCACCACCCGGTGAATGAGAGCAGTATATTCTGGGCTGAAAAAAATGGGCTCGGATGTTGCCCCTAATAAATTACGTGATTATTAAATTGCTGTTCAGTTCCAACCCACGTTATTTTATTTTACTTCTCGCCAGCTCCCCTGTTGCCTTCTCTACTTTGCCCCCGTTTTCTGTGTGCTTAACTTGTAAAATGCTAAACAAGTTTTGATATTTACCTGTTTATGATTAAATTGCAAAATGATCTGCTTAGTTCTGTTCTAAATTAAGGTCTGCATTAAATGCCATAGCATTTATCTTTCATAAAATGAGACAGCAAGGACACTAATTTCCTAGGTATTCAATCACTGCCCTGTGCCACTGGAGAGACAGTCAAGGAACAAGCCTGCCCACAGTTCACAGCTCACTGACAGCCCTGAGATGGAATCATAAAAGTCAATTAATCATTAAAAGCTGTTACAAGCACATATCGAACCAGTCTGGCACAAAATGTTAATCAGTCCAATATCAATATAATAAATTCCTGCAAATTGGAGCAATCGATACGTTTAGGGCCTAATGAATCAATTTGAGGGCACTGGGCTGTTCCTTGGGGTCCCCATGACATGGCAGCCGGGTGAGTGCTACATCTCTAGGCTCACTGCCAACAGAGGTCACCTATCCTAACAGGCTGTTCACTTCAGCCGCAGTTACCACGGTGACAGCATGTCACCATTGCCCTAGTGTCCTTCTAGGTAAGGTGGAAGCCAATGCATCACTGCCCTTGATGGATTTGTCAATAATACTTAGCAGGGGAGGGGGGCTGCTCACATAACACATGGAGGCCTCCTGTCCCCTAGCAGTTTGGTGTGATTTAATTGTCTGAAGAGGTGTGTGCGTCTGCATATATGCAGGAACTAAGCAGTGGTTACAGACAGAGGGAGTTGGCAATGGAGCTGATTGCCTTTGGAAGGCTAGGGAAATAATACAGAAAGGAACAGGCAGTCAGAGCAATGATCAGGGTGTTACATTAACTAAGTCTCTGTGTGAGTAAGAAATCACCTAGAGCTTCTAAGATTAACAATTTATTACCTACAACATTTTAATACATCACTTATGAGTGGAAATGCAGTTGGGTATTATTACCTGAAGGCCCGGACTCACAGTGCATTTTAGATACCTGCATACAGCTCTGTATGTCCACCAAGGCAAGTCCATCAGGGTAAACCTGGGTGAGCAGAAATGATTGATGGGTTTGTTTGCCTCCTTTCCCCCCCACCCCCATCGCCTGCAGTCTACCCTTGCCCAAACAACCATGGCTCTGGAAGCTTGAATAAGACTGGGCATGCCAAAATGGGATTTGGAACAATCTTCCTCGTCATCTGTTTTATAAAAAGCAGAATTTTCATGTTTCAACACATTTTATCTTTTGCTACGCCTATTAAAACTGACCAGCGAAGGGAAGCAAGAGCAGTTTCAGTATTGCAGAATGGAATAAAACCTCTTTAGAGATAAAAGAAATCTCAGCTACCAAGACTCTGGGGAATCGCCATGTTCCAGAACCTTCACTGTCATTTAACATAAAACATAAAGGTTAATACTGAATAAAATAATACCCTGGGTGGTTATTTTAATAGTCTCAAAGTATAACTTTCCCCCTGGATTGCTCTTCCACAGGGCATGGACTCCACAGACACAGTTGTTCTGTGTGTCCCTGCTTTACCAATAGGATTATTTGGGTCTGTTGAAGCCCCAGGAGTTACCATGTGCATTTTCCTCGCCATCATTTATTCTCTTCTAGAAAAAAAAAAAAGTGGAATCTATGCCAATTGAAAGAGATGTTAATTTCTACTGCCTAGTTATTTTTTTTAAAAAAAAGATTTTTTTCTTACCTGAAAAAAAATCAGTTTTTTATAATAGTTGTCTGAATTATAGGAAACATCAAAATAAATTACAAATTCTCTGCTAAAGAAATAACTATTCAACACATTGAGACAGGGTGATGTTACCGGTGTTCAGACAAAGGTAATGCAGTGCCTCGGCTTAATTGCCCTGACATCATGCTCAACCACTCCAGAAACACTCTTTGAGAAAAAAAAAAGAAAAAACCTCTCATTGTTATTAATTGTATTCCTTTTAGAATGTAATGTCATATCGCTGCAGGCTGAGCTAATGAAACATACCCATATAACCAAAATAGACATATTTCTTTTTGTTCAACACATTCTATCAAAACTGTCTCCTAAAGACATTGTGTTACATCTTTTCATAGAGCCATATAAAGAACATCTCAACTACTTCAACGTTTCTATTATCCGATTACTAAAATGCCCAGGAGGACTAAACAATATAGTGTGAATTTAGTTATCCTATAAGACTTCAGAAATATTGCTAATTCCTGCCTTGGATTTATGTTAATATTAATGCTAGATTACATGCTATAGCTTCCGAATACCTTCTGCATACCAATTCTCACAAAGGCAGGATGCTCCCATGCACTGGAGCTATATGCCTCTATGATAATGAGAATCTGAATTATTTATCTCTATTTATCCTACAGGAGTTCACTCGACCCCAGTCCTATTTTCTTTCTCCGCTGCACATCAATGCATGTAAACACGACTTCAGAGCTGTTGCCCACTTCCCATGTTCTTCTTCTCTCTCTCTCTCTCTCTCTTTTTTTCAGCATAGCAATAGGCAGTAGATGAGAATGTTACACCACTAGGAGAATCCGTTTAAGCGTGTATTTGAGGTAAACCCTCCTAATTAAGTCAACTTTAACACAGACACGCAAATGGCACCATGCATATGTGTCTGGCGCCTAATATCGTCTGCTGAGCCCAAAGGAAGTCGGGCAGCAGCGGGGCCAAGGAGACAGTTAATACATTCAGCCTCTCCTTCCTTTAACCTTTCTGCTAGAAAACTGTTTGTGGGGTGGGGGTGGGCAGCTTCCCATTCCAGCTGGTGCCTAAATCAGAGACATTCAAAAGCAGACGTTCTGACTTTGCTCTAGTGCTCACAGTCTATCTGGGTCCATCTTGCCCAAGGAAAGAATGTGATGAGTTTGAGCCAAAGGAAGGAGTCCATTTTCAAGCTGGCTAAAGTCTCAGCTTTCTGCAACTGGGAACATACCAGAGAGCTTCAGGAACATTCCAGAAGGCTTTATTATATATGGAATAGGAATTGGTGGCACACTGTGGGGAGGGGAACTTTTATAATGCCTTTGCAAAGCTGGTATTTTCATGAGACTAAGTTGCTAGCAATTGGAACTATCAATGTTTTGGGTGGCCCCAAGGGGTACATAAAAGGGAAAGCCTTCCCCTGCAACTGCTAAAGGATCAGTTACTTGGGGTTAAGTATCTAAGAATGAACTGGAAAAGTCCTGTTAGGTGATCTAGTTTAACATCATTTGTTCATCCAGACCTATAGGGCATAGCAATCAGACATCTTATGAAGACCACTGGAGACCCATGTGTAGAGTGAGATTGAAGAAGGTAAATGAGAAGTTTCTAGAAGCCATGGTCTCGTTTTACATACCAGTGGTTGCTCCCTATCCATAGGACACACTTTCTAAGACCCTAATGGATATCTGAACCCACAGATAACACTGAACCCTATATGTGCATAGGACACACTTTCTAAGACCCTAATGGATATCTGAACCCACAGATAACACTGAACCCTATATGTGCTCTAGTTTTCTATATAAACATACCTGTGAGGAAACTAACTACAAACTAGGCACAGAAAGGGACTAATAACATTATAAAAACATGCATATCAACATGTTGTAATATAATTTATGAGGCACTCCTCCCTCTATATTTTGACACATTTCCCAAAGAGACTGTTTCTATTTATCTCATCCAGAAAGGACAATGAAAGACAAAGAAAATAATTCCATTTAAAGGCAGTTTACTGAAATAGTGAGTTTATTGGAATCACTTACGGAGCAAAGCTGACCAATGCCGTGGGACTATGATTTTGTACACTGTAAATATTGGTTTAATAAAATGCTGTTTGTCCAGAAGACAGGCAGTAAGTATCGGTTGGGCTACCAGAAGAGGAGAACCCTGGGAAGAGGAAGAGCAGAGCAGACACCAGCCAGACACAGAGGAAGTAAGAGGAGGATGCTAGACTGAAGTAAAGGTATCAAGCCATGTGGCTAAGCATAGATACGAGTAATAGGCTAGCTTAAAGTGTTAGAGTTAACAAGTAACGAGCCCGAGCAATATCCAAACAGTTTATAATCAATATATGTCTTTTTGTGATTATTTTCAGACTAAATAGCTGTGGGACCAGCTGAGTGAGACAGAGAAACTTTTGACTGCAAACCAAGAAGCCCCATTATCAAAAAGCCATTCCAGGATGGGTGATACTTATGAAGCTTCATCTCTGGAGTCTGCAGTACAAATTTTCAGGCAGCTACACCACTGAATAGTCTTATCTCCTTCCATAATTGTCTACTGCTTATGTAACCTCAGGGAGAGATCTTGTGAGCCTTTTAAGTTTTGTGAGCTTCCTAACTCTGACAAATTCCTTCCTTAGAAGTTTCTCTGTCTCTCAATACGAAATATTTCAACCCGAAGAAAATAGTGACACAGTACTTTATGCTTAATATCTCATCACAGCAAATTCGTCTTCCTTGTCTTTCTTCTGGTGATGATGACGTAATAGGATACAATACCTAGGTGATGAGATGCAGCAAGATCGGATGGACGTTGTGAAATAGCCTTCTGCAGGTGACATAGTATGGTCCCTGGAATACCAACACTGTAGAATCTCAGCATCTGATTTGATAACCCAGATAGATGCTGAGTGACTGTATAGTAAGTAGCATGTGTAGAATAGGTACACTGCCCAGAAGGATGATTCATGGCCGGGTGAGATGGAGACAGCACAAGATTTTATTACACCACTCTTCAGATCAGCACACAAGTAAAAACTTAAGAATCATTTCTGTAATTTGCCATCTATTACATTCAGACAATAGCAATTAAAGCCACAGACAGTGAGAACTACTACCCCAAAACTGACCAAAAAATATAAAATAGTAAAACATTAATGTGTATATAAGATAAATGGTAATACATTGGAACTCCTTCAGTTGATAACCAATTGATCTGCATAGTCTTTCTAAAACAAGAACATACAGATACTGAAAATGTGGGACTAAGACTTTGAATCATGTGGCACCCAACAACAGTTTGTATCCTCTTATGATCAACACCAGGTCATGGTGTGATATGTAATATGTCATTAGCAAGCCTAGTAGAAAGGCAGACTAGAGTGTACACTGATCAAACTTATTAGCGCCTGTCCTTCACACATCCCATGTTCTTGTAAGAGAGAAACTAGAGCTTCTGAGACTAAGATGCTGTGGGTCTGAGAAGGGGTCCAGAAGGGACTGGAAGTCAGACTGTCAGATTTTGATGAATCTTCCCAATTGAGCCCATGACATGGGTGTTAACTAGCTGAAAAACACCAAGAATGGAGCCATTATCCTAGGATCCTATAAAGACATTGCAGATTTGAACAACAGTGTTGCTTTATAGATACTAGATTTCTACTTTTTGATATTTTTGGTCAGTTTTTGTATTGAGGTTTCCACTTTTCATAGTTTTGATTATTATTCAAAAGTATTAAATGGTAAATTCTAGAAGTAAACAATCCATGAGTTTTAAATTGTGTATTGATCTGAGGAATTAATGTAATGTCGATGGTTACTTTTGGTTATCAGCCTAACTACATTTGAAATCAACTAAAAGAAAAACATCTGGGCATACCTGTGAAGGAATTTCTTGACTAGATCACTTGATGTGGTATAATCCACTCTATCCTATGTCACTTGAGGTCAGAAGAAACACTCTAAATCTGGGTCACATCTTATAGGGGCATCCCCCAGAAAGGGACATGGAAAGAAGCTTTTGCTTTTTGCCTGCTTGCCCCACTATTGATGTCAAGTTCGCATATCCTGCTGCTGAATCGTTAGTTTTCTGGTGTTAGAATCTACTTCTCTGCGATTCCAATGTAGACTGAATCAACTGAGACATCCAGCCTTGTGAACTGAACAACTATCAGATTCCTGACCTTTCCAAGGGGAGAGAGAGATTGTTGGACTAGCCGGACCCCAGCCTGTAAGTTACTTTAATTAATACCCTTTTAATATGTATATTGATCTTATCACTTCTGTTCCTCTCAAAAAAAAAAAACACTGGAAGAGGCATTTTCTTATAATAAAATTCATTGTGCCTATTGACATCAGTATACATGGTTCCTTTTGTGTTCTGGAGGACAGATGTCCGAAATCAAGGTACTGGTAGAATCATCCCTTTGAATCCTAAGGAAAAATTCATTCCTCAACTCTCTGAACTATTTCTGGGACTTTCAATAATTGGTGGTGTTACTTGTGTCTTCACTGCTCTGGTTTCTTTTTACATGGTCTTCTCCCTTCCATGTAGCGTGTGTGGGGTGCGTGCATGCATGCGTGTGTCTGTGTGTATGTGTATGTGTGTGTGTGTGTGTGTGTGTGTGTGTGTGTGTGTTGTCCCCATGTGCACAAATGTTTCTCTTATAAGGACACTCACTGGTATATTTGTGCCCAACCCAATCCAGTATGGCTGAATCTCAACTTGATTACATCGTTGAAGACCCTCTTCCATATATGGTCACATTTTCAGGGGATGCGGGTGGGATATAAACAATGCTTCTAAAAGAACACACTCCAACCACTCAGATATTTGGCTGCAGTTATCCTTGGGAAACTTTGAACAAATAGATGGGATTTAAACCCCTAGAATTTGATGAATTCAGTTAAATTTTAACTTTGAGGTTTTTGTTTGCTTGCTTGGTTCTTGGCATATACACAGGTTTCTATATTTACATAGTTTGAGTTTGCATGAGAGTTTCTCACATGGTTTTTGATTTTTATATTATGCATAGAAAGTACTTCCTTACTCTAAGATTATAAAGTTATTCATTTACTTTTGTCTTTGATATAACTGAACTTATTCTAAATTAAAGCAGTGATGCTGTATTATGCATTTTATTATTACTTTTTAAAAGACTTATTTTATTTTTATTTGTGTGTGTGTGTGTGTGTGTGTGTGTGTGTGTGTGTGTGTTACACTTGTGTACAGCAGAGTCCAAAAAAGGGAGCCAGATCCCTGGATTACAGGAGGCTGAGAGCAGCTTGACAGTGCTGCTGGGAATTGACCTAAGGTTCTTTGGAAGGGCAGCAAACACTTAACGGATGAGCCATTTCTCTAGCCCATGTTATGTGTTTCAAGGACCAGTCAAGCCACACAGCATGGTATTAGCAACACCAATTTTCTGCTTGGGTTTGTACTTCGGTCTGTCCCTGGACTGGCTGTTTGATCTGTTGACTCCGGTTGCTGTCCCTACTTAGTGATTTTCTCACCTTTCTTGATGGTGGCTTTGTTTGACATTTTAGTAGCTGATGGAGACTGTTTTCGACAGTTGCTCTCTTTATTTAGAATTATCCTACCTTAACCTCAAATAAATGAACCTTAGGAACCTTCTTTTCACTTCTAAGTTCTGTTGTAATTAAACCACAGAATTCGATTTCTCCAAATCATCTTTTATTGTAAGTACAAAGCTGTCTATTATACACACTCTTTTAAGTTGTATCTTTTCTTTTCCTTTAAACCCCACAGAAAATATTTTGAGTTTTTGTTACATAGATTTTGGGCATTTCCCGTGTGATTTCTCCTTAGACATTTTGTGGGTTTTGTTTGTTTTTATATTGTGAATGGAATCTTTGAGTTACCATTTCCACTCCTACTCATCCCTCACACCAATCTGTTAGCAAGTACTGTTGTTTCTTTGTGTATCTAAATGCGAGCAAACCTATGCCTGTTTTCCTAAAGTCACCCCGCTCTCCTTCACTCTGGACCACAGACTGGTTTCCATCCACTTCCAATGTCCATTGCCGCACATTTGCCAGAGGTAGCTTCCTTACAACCCATGACATCATACCAGAGTATCCTTCAAAGTCCTTCAGTAATGTTCTGAATATCAGAACCAAAATACGATCCAGTTTCTCAAAGACAAACTGTCTAGTCTCTAGCTCTTCTGGACACACTGGCTCTTTCACGTACACTCTCCTCCCCCCCCCCCGCCCCCCGTTCCCCCCCCTGCCTCCCCCCCACACACACACACACTTGCCTCCATCTGTACTTCCTGCCCTTGGCTTTTCCTTGACAGGCTTCATTTCAAGTCTTCACTAATTCTACCTCCTAAGGGAGGTCATACCAGGCCCCCTAGATCATGGAGAGTTCTTGCTACCACCTGCCCTGCCCTTTCTAATCCCTTTACCCCAGCACATCACTGCCCTGGGTTCCTTTGTAACATTTCTCACTGCCCGAAGCCTGGTCTATGTGTGTCACTTTTGTCTTCTTCTATTGCAAAGCAAGTTATTGGAAATGACTCCATACTGGTTCAACTCCATTCCCATTGCTCATCCCAGAGGAGCTTTCTGAAAACTATAGAGTAAGTGACTGGGCTGCGGCCTTTCCTTCTCTTCTGTCTGGTGTCTGTTGGGCAAAAAGCCATTGTCATTGAGTCACCACCGCAGTAGCTGGTCACTTACTTCTTCTGCTTTCTCTAAAGTTTTCTTTAATATTTTCTGTGCTCTTCCAACTATGCAATTCTCACATCAGCAGGTATTGAAAAGATTACCTGTGCCTTCCCACTACTGATGCCTGACAGTTTGTTATGTAAATATGTTTTAGCAAGTGTATTTCTGATGCAAGTTTGAATAGTATCAGTGATGAGAAGTCTTGGCATACTATTCATTTTAGTAGAAACACTTTTCATTAAGGTCTTACCGCAAAACATGTTATTATGATATAGACAGTGCAGTAGTGTGAATGTATGCTTGCGTGCATGTGTGCATGCGTGCGTGTGTGCGTGCGTGGTGTGTGTGTGTGTGTGTGTGTGTGTGTGTGTGTGTGTGTGTGTGTGTGTGTGTGTGATAGTTTTACCATGCTAAAGAAGTAAAGCTCTAGACCCATAATAGGTATTTATTTGTTTGGTTGGTTATGTATGTTGGTCAAGACAGGGTTTCCCTGTGTAGTCCTCACTGTCCTGGAACTAGCTCTATAAATGAGGCTGACCTCAAGCTCATAGATCCAACTGCCTCTTCCTCCCAAGTACCTGGATTAAAGGTGTGTACCACCACGCCAGTTATAGGTAGGTTTTCAAAAATCAGGATTAAAGAGTTTGAACAGGTGATTTAGGCGTTAAGAGCATTTGCAGCTCTTGAAGAAAGCTTGGATTCTCTTCCCAGCACCCACATGGTGACTCACAGCCACCTCTAAGGCCAGTTTCAGAGAATCTGACAGTCTCTTCTGGCCTCTAAGAACTCTAGTAATGCGCACAGTGCACATACATGACAAACACTCTTTCACACACACAAAATACATTAAAAAATAATTTTTAAGGAATTGAATATGATTGGCTATTTTTGTGGCAACTTGACACAAGCTAGAGTCACTTTGGAAGGAGGAAACCTTACTTGAGATAATGCTCCACCAGACTGACCTGTGAGCAAGCCCTTAAGCAGTACCCCTCCATGGTCTCTGCAACAGCTCCTGCCCTGCTTGGGTTTCTGCCCTGACTTCCCTCAGTGATGGAGTGTTACCTGGAAGTGTGAGGTGAAATAAACCCTCTCTTCCTCAAGTTAATTTCAGCCATGATGTTTTATCATAGCAATGGAAAACCTTCCCACGACAATTATCTTCTTAAACGCACATTTTGACATTTAAGCATATCAATACATTATTGATGGTTGATTTATGAAAGTGGTAGAGTATAGGAATAGATTTGTTTGTTGAGACAGTCTTGCTTTGTAACCCAAGATGGCCTGGAGCTAGTGAGCCTCCAGCTTCAACTTCCTAAATCCTGGGATTGCAGTGTATACAGTCATACCCACTGTAAGAGTTTTTAACTGTTCTTGATTGCTGCATTCTGGAGTGAAACCCATCTGGCCTTTCTGAAATACATTGTTAGATTTTGTTGTTTTGTTTTTCTATTTGCTAGTCTCTCCTTTGGATTAGATCTCTCTGAGTGTGTGTGGGTAGTAACCACATGGGTGGGTACCCATGTACTGCCCACTCTCTAGGCTGTCACTCTCATTTTAACAGAAGCACTGATAGAAGAGAAACTGAGGCAGGAAGAGTGAAGAAAACAGAATTTAGGACTCATCTGCGCACACAGGCTTACAACATAGTAACATTCTGATAACTTCGTGGAGTTGCCACTAATACGCTCTGTGGACGTGTGCTCACTTGGAAACTGACTCTGCAGGAGATGATGAATGAATTTGCTGAATGTCAGCAAACAAGCATATACCTGTGATGGAGGTCTGGAGTGGACTTCTATTTATTTTTAATTTTTTGTTTCATTTTTTTGGGGGGGTGTGTTTTTGTTTTCTTATGTTTTTAAGACAGACTGGATTTCACTATAAAGCCATGGCTGGCCCAGAACTCACTATGTAGCTGAGGCCTCGGACTCACAGAGATCTGCCTGCAGCTGATACCTAAGGACTTGAGGAAGGGCATGCACCGCCATCTGCAGTTAACTTTTGTTTGTAAAGAAGGAGTCTCGCTATGTAGCCTCAGCTGGCCGCAAACTAGAAATTCTCCCATTCCAGTCTCCAAAATGTTGGAATGGCAGACAAATGTCATCATGCCCAGAATGGGTTTCTTTTCTTTTGTTTTCCCTGGGACTGAGAATTAAATCTGGGGCCTGATGCATGCTCGTCAGGTACTCCAGCACTGACCTACATCCCCAATCCTTTTCTTTTTTTCATTTTGAGACAATGACTCAACAAATTGTCCAGTCCAGGATAGCCTTCAAGTCACTCTGTAGCCCATACTCACAAAGACAGTGGACATTTATTTCTCCTACCGTGCTACCTTGATGACGTTACAGGTCTGAGCCTTCAGGTCTGGCATGAATGTCTTCTTAAATGTTTGTGGCCCACATGTCCTAAGGATAAGTGAGCAGCTAAGGGATCTCCCACTAGCTCACCTGTGCCTTGGGATTATGGGGTCCCTGTGCCTGTGATTCCATGAGAGCTAATGATGGGACAGTATGAAGGAGGGAGGCCAAGATCAACTCTCATCAAGTACAAGATGGGTTGGCTATGCTCCAGCTGTGCTTTTGTACAGTTCACTAAAATCTAGCTTAAGTGCACATCACCAGAGTCTTCCTAGTGGGCTGTAGTGAAGAATGCAGGAATTTAAAAAATGATGCTTAGGTAATGATGGCCTGTGGATAATTCTAGAAAGTAGACATCAGTCTATACTTTAAAACAGTCTTTTAAAATGTTTTTTTTTTTCTTTTTAAAAGTTAGGCTTTTTCAAAGATTCCTAGAGAGCCATATGGGTGATGAAAAGTCTCAAAATACCAGGTTTCACGTGTGACACTAATATTGAGTGGAAAAAAAAAAGTGACACTAGAAATTATTTAGTTATTCTGAAATCTGTCACTTCTTGAAAACAGAGTCAGAATTAGAAAAGAATTAACAGTGTAACGTTGTGTTCTCACATTTTCATTGCAGCTAGTGAATCACGAAGTAAAAATTTCCTCAAAACTGTTGCCCCAGAGTCTTAGACTGAGCCCATCCTCCTACCTGAGACTTTCAAAATTGACTAGTGAAGGAAAAGCTATGGGTATGGACCCAACTGTCCCAACAGTCCCTTTGGAAATCTGGGCAGAAGCAGATTTGCTGGAGACCTTCTGATGACAGCTTGGAGACAAAGAAGCTTCCTTACACACAGGGGGACTGTCTATGGAAGAAGCAGTGTTCCAGGGGGAACTCTCAGGAGCTCCCGACCCTGCAGTCAGCTGAGTGCCCCCCCCCCCCCCGGTCCAGCTGGTTGTGGTCCTGGTCCCCCTCTTGCTACTGAACCTGGGCAGCAATTGGGTCAGCTGCAGCTGCCTGCACTCACTGCCCTGGCTACAGGCTCCTCAAGGTCAGGCTACTTCTCAGATGGGCTTCCACAGCCACAGTGAACTCCCATTTTGACATGAAGCCATTTAAATGGAAATTCAGTTTTACAAAGCTCAAGTGACTGGTAATGAAGATGTGAATGATGCTTATGAGATTTTTATTTAATTTTAAATCAATTGTGTATTCTAATTCATTAATACAGGGGGAAAGAAAGAATACAGGAATGCCTGATTTCGTTGTCATTATTCAAATGGAAGAGACTACTTCTTCATAGGAACTTCTTAGGGAAATTGTCAATTTCCCATTTTCCATGAAAATCTATCTTTATAGAACTCGGGTCCAATTTTTCTGCAAAAATTAGATTTGACTTTATTGAGCATTACATAAAGAATTTTAAGATGTCTAACCAAGTATTACACTGAATTTACCAGAATTCAGTCATTTTTGTTGTTGTGAATGGTCTAAAAATAATGTTACATGCAGCAAATAATTTGGATTTGCTCATAACGAAGTATCTTGGGAAACCACAACGGTTGATGATCCTTGTTCATCATCCTTGCTCTGAAAATGATCTATCCTAGAGACTTAGGAATTGGGATATGTGCCATGAGGTTATTCAGCCCCGGTCTTATCTGAAGTCTGCTGATAAACATGGGAGCCATAAGAAGGTCCAGTGTGGGCCAGCATGGCTGTCCTTGCTCTCATCAGCACCTCTAAGACTTAGAAGAGGAAAGTGTGTGCATGCAGTCCACCCCACCCTATGATGAAACAGGAAAGAAAGAAAAGGAAACCTCCCAAGTTCTCCTTTCTTTTCCTGCCTGCTCTCCCTGTGAGGTCACATGATGGTGGGCTTTCTTTCAAGGTCCTACATGGTAGCAGTGTGGAGGGAATTAAATGAGAGATTATTATCCACTGCCTGTGGCTTTCAAAGGCTCGGAAGTTCGCTAAAGACACAATAAGCACTTCAAAATTGCTAGCTGATTACACCTGAAGTTTGAGGCTGCGGTCCAAGTGGAAGGACTGGCATTGAGCTTGTTAAGAGTTAATGAATAGGTGACTTTGAGTTCATTTGTCCTATTGCTTTGTTGGAAAATGGGATCTACCTCATTTAAGAAAGAGTGATTGGTTTTTTTCTCCCCAAGATGGGGATCGAATGAGCAACATTCCTCCTAGTCTTAAATATTTGAACACTTGATCCCCGGTGGGTGATGCTATTTGTGGAGGTTTAGAAGGTGCTGGAGGAAATACATCACTGGGGCAGGCTTGTCAGCTCAAGGCCTCACCCCACTTGCAATTTGTGTCCTCTGCTTCCTGCTTGTGGTTCAAGATGTGATCTCTCAGCTTTCCGTGCAGGCTTTGATGTCTGGACCTTGTTGCCATGCCTCCCTGCCATTGTGGACTCTCATTACTGTGGAAACATAAGCCACAACTTTCTTCTATGAGTTGCCCTGGTCAATTGATATTATATCACAGCAATAGAAAAGAGGGATTCATGGATTCAACCCAAACTCTCACATGTCAGGCAGATGCTCTTCCGATGAGCTCCATACCACACCAACACTATATATATTTAAATGTGCTGTGTGACTACTCTCAAAGGCATAGGAATCAAAGGATGAAGGGCAAGGGGCTGTGATGTGGGCAGTCAATGCCCTGTCTACACAATAGTCAAGGGCATGGAGGAATGGCTGCAAAGAGGGCACAGCAACTGGAGCTATGGAACCCTGTCCTGCCATGAGAAGACATTTTCCAGAAAGCTTGAGGTCAGGTTTGATAATTTGGAGAAAGTGGAAGACTTGAGTTCATTATCCAGGGTTCCAGGCCTGCTTACCACAGAGATGAGGAGATTGGACAAAGAGAAAACCACTACAAAAGAAGAGCTATCCAAACCACACACACACACACACACACACACACACATACACACACATACACATACACACAAGAAATAGATTCAGGAAGCTCTCTTATCACAAACCAGCAGGCTGAGTCTCAGTCCTGAGATGGGAGATAGAATATTTTCTTCTATGCTTGTGAAAGATAGTGACAAAAGACAGAAAAGCAGGGGAAGGAGGGAAGGAGGGGACAGGTGGAGAAAGAGAAAAATAAATATTCAGGTAAAGCTATTTTATTACATTATAAAGCAAAGAGCTAACTTTTAGACATCTTCACCCTGCAACAACCAATACCAGTGCCTCTGAGGAACTCTGTTTCTGTGGATGTTTATGCTACCCAAAAGTCTCACAAGTTCCTCTTCTTTTCCCCCAGTGTCAGCCCCAGACACCCAGGGCTTGCTCTGTTCATGGAGAAGGGGTGAGAACAAAGCACCATGGATGTTCAACATATGCCTCTCGTGTGTGTGGCTGGAAAGCCTCTTTCTATAGTCCATTCACAGAGGTCACTGACTGCTCTACCCTCAGGAGAGGATGGCCCTACCCTCCTCCTCAAAGTCTTCTCACCCCTACCCCAAACTGATGAATGCCATTTAGAAGACTGCTTCAACAATAGTGTATGATGGCTGCAGGGGGAGGGAAAGAAAATTTTCTTCAGGGTCTGGACCTTCAGAGGCTCCTCAGGCTCCAGCAGATGGTCCCACATCTAGGCACACTCAGGCGTTGCTAAACGGACTCAGTAGGTTTGAAAAGGAACATATGAGATTGGGAAGGAAACATGGAAGTAAGGATAAGAGTAGGAATTGTAGGGGAGAGAGTGAGGGATGGGTTTGGTCAAGACATGCATGTATGAAATTCTCAAACAATTAAAAACAAAAACAAAGAAACAATATCTGGGATGGGCGGGTGGTCCCCACGGGGTTGCTACCAGATAAGTGCAGGGGACTAGCCCTGTTTATTTTTAGTACACGGTGACTTGGCCCCATTTTCCCTTTCACCATTCCAAGGGAACATTTCTCTCCTCACTCCTTAAAATTAGAAATGGGCGTTGGACATGCAAATTTAGTTAATTTTATTATTTTGTCTTCTCTTCTTTTGCTCTAACAGGACAGCAGCTTAGAATGCTGCCGCGGAGCTGGGATCCAATCTTTACACAACAGGACTAAGCGCCAACAGGAAGCCAGCCACCCAGTATGTCAGGGATAATGCTTAGCAGCCAGCATGGGACAAAGCTGCAGGGAGCCATCACCCTGCTGCCCAGAGAGGACAGAGACACAATGATGTCAGCTTATGATTCTGAGATGTGTGACATTTACAGCTCCAGTGCCAATGTCACCTTGCAAAGTAGTCTGGGCTGGTTTTGGACAGAAGGTTTTGGAACACGTTCAAGCATTACTCATCTCCAGACTGTAGTTTTCATACCATAAATTTTCACACTTGAATTATTACTTCATTTACCTGGATGGAAGAGGAAAAACGGTCACAGGGCTTACTGAGCAGGCTTCAAAAGCTTCAAACATCTCAAGAACTGGACCACCACCATAGGCCCCTAGGTAGCTATGCCCTCTGACCCACAGGCCAGATGTAAGCTTTGAGACTCTCGGTTAGCTGCTGAGAACAGAGTGCTACTTTTCCCCAGGATGTCTGAGCTCAGTGGACCAGCTGCAGCAGATTTGGGCCACAAGGTCAGACACAGATATAAGAAGGTTTAGAACTTGGGTTTAGCATTTTGTAAGAATGTATGTGAACAATGTTGGTTTCTCAGGTCCACTGGAGAACTGTAATCTTCCCAATGTTGAGAACTGTGATCTTCACCATTGCATTTAAGTAACCTCACTAATGCACAGGACACCCACAGGGAGTCTCTACAATATTGCCCCCACAAACATGCCCAGCACCCATATACTGGTGCCTTTTCTCATTCTTTCTCCTGTGTACCTCAAAAATAACAAGGAGGCTAAGCACATTTTTATGACCCACCTTTAAATGCACTTTATGACCCATCTTTGGACAAGTGTTTGCCAGGATGTGCACATAAGCTGTGTCTTTGAGCAGAGGCTTGCTCACTCAGACTGGTCAGGTTTTAGGCCAGGAAGCCATTGCACAGGATGGGAATAGCTGGTTCTGCTATCGTCCCTCACATTCTGCTTCTATTCCAACTCCTCTCAAAGCCACATTCTTATTTATCCTTCTGCATATGTTCCTGGGATATTTCTGTTTAGTGGGAAATCAATACCAGCGAGTGTCTCTGTTTTATTAACTTTGTCAAACAACAGAATATCTGGTCTGTTGGCCAGAATTTGTTAATCTGTTATCACGGCTCTGTCCCAATGTGTCTTGGAGAGGCTGTCTTCCAACACATTCTTGGGTTCATCCTTGTAAATGGTGTGAATCCACTTGTTAACAGGGGCCTGGCTAATTATTGATGTGAAGCCTTTCTGTGTGTGTTACAGTTCTGTGTACCTCCCCTACTCCTAGCTCTGCTGCTGGATTGATTTATTGCACGAACTAACCATTTCGTGCCAAGCTTCAAAAGTTAGAGTGGATGAAACTGAATAGAAAGATTTCTTTTTTTCTTAGGAAAAAGTATGGGTAAATTACCTTATTACTTATCACTCAGGGCCTTCCTGGACTGATGCTTTTAACTTAGAGGTACTTCTCAATGTATGATAAAGTTGAAAATATAGTAAGTTGGATATGCATTTAATATATATTGCCCATGAGATATCACAACTTTGCCTACTCTACCTTAAATAGCCCCAGAACAGCTGGGCAAGACCATTTAACACAAAGCCTTTTTATAAAGCATTTGAATGACTCATACTCACATAGTTTCTTGAACACCATACTACAGTTAAAGAACGGAATCATTGCACGTATATACATTTTATTCCCCAGTTAAGTTGAGAAATCACTATAAATGGAACAATTCTAAGTTCAGCACTGTCTGTATTGTAATGAAATCACATTGATTAAGTGGCAGCATTTCCAGGGGAGGCATCAGGTGTTGTCCATGCTGACAGCATGGGTGTATGCACGTCTCTGCCTGAGGATTGGCAGACAGGCTGAATTAGAATCAGGAAGATGTAGACTTGAGCCTTAGTCAAGGGATTAAAGAGAGCCCTGTTCTATGATAGCTCCTACAAAGGAAAAGAAAAGAGAAAAGGAAAGGAGACTTCTGTCAGTCAGGCCCTCTCCCTATTGAAGATGAGTTCTGATCTCTGATGGAGGTTTGTTATCAGAACAAGCTGTAGAGAGGATGAGAAGTCCTAAGAGGATGATGAGGGGGTGACAGAGGGTGCCGACCATCCCCCCAGAGTCCTATGGGTAAACAGAAGTTCCTGCACGGCCTATGCTGGCAATAGCCACAACATATGGGTGTGGTATGTGTGGTGGTTGTGAGTAGCAACAGAGTCACCCAGAGGTCAAGGTGTCTACAGTGTAGGTTGCAGGAGGCTGGGATCTCAGATGACTCAGAGTAAAGAGCTTGGGAATCTGAGCTATCTATAGCAAGCGATTTCTATTGTAACTCACCATTTGGAGAGAGCTAGAGATAGGCCAATCAAATGTTTGTTTAATAATGCATATCACTCTTTTTAAATTTTTACAGAATTCCTCATATCTGATAGAGTGTGTGCTCATGGTCTTACATGAAGTTCAAGCCAACCTATTGATTCTAGCTGTGAGGATTTGGTGCTTCCAAAATGTCAAGGTCTTTGAGTGAATCTGAGCCATGTCCAGTGGTTGAACTGGATCAAGACTATTTGTGTGTCCCCTGCCCCTTTGCTCTTTGTTTCATTGAAATCAAGTCTCTGGCCAAGATGAGCAGCAGAAACGTTTTAGTCTAATAAATGATGAAAAGACTCTCCAGACTGATTCAGACAAAGTTGAGGAAGCATCCACTCTTTGCTTTCAACTCTAAAGGAAAGGTTCCTTGTGTGGGTGACATGTGAGTGTCCACGGCAGCCAGCAGACCCAGATCCTCAGTGGTCACTATTTTGGGAGCACCAGGGTCAACCACAACACATCTTCAGAGACATGGGGAGAACCCCAAATTCCTCAAACTAGCTACAAATCATAAGTCTCATAAAAATTATTTCCAACATTCATTATACTAATTAGTAGCTCAGAGTTAGCTTTAGAGAACCATGCTAATGCTCTTGTTTCTGGAGTGTTGTGGGGTTCCTCTTTTCCTTGCACATAGTCACCTCTAAACTGTGACTTTTGATTGGGGTCTTTCAAATCCTGCATAGCTACTCCTTTGGTGTCCTTTACACATACACACCCATATCCAATCCCACACTACTAGTTTGGAGGACTCTCTATGTTTAAAATGTAACTTGTGAAATGTTCATTTGTTGTGTATTGAGCTTTCAAATTATTTTTTATGTACTTATGGTTTTTGTTTGGTTGGTTGGCTTGGTTTGATTTTGTTTGGATTTTTGAGACATGGCTTTTCTGTGCGGCCCTGGAACTCTCTGTAGACAAGGCTGACTTCAAACTCAGGGATCCACCTGTCTCTGCCTGCAGAGCGCTGAGATTAAAAATGTGTGCCACTGCATCGGGCTATTTATGTATTTTCTTAACACATACTGCTCGCCCATATTAATGGAATTCAATGTGATGTGCATTGGTCAAATCCCAAGTTCATTGCACTTTGAGAAGGAATCTCAAGGGAGCTAATACACAAAAGAATGGCAATGTACTTTCTGGATCTAATACACAAAAAGATTGTAATGTGCCTCTTCGATCATTTGGAAGAATGATGATGAAAGGGTCCCAGTGGTACTCATTCACCAACATTTTTAGGTTTCCTGTTCTCATGTCCCACTTCCTAACAATGCCACTTCAGAGACCTAACAGTGACTTAAGGATTGAAATGGTCATAGGCACTGCCAGGGCACAATCTAATTTCTCTTGCAATACACTTCCTTTAAAAGCTCCTTCACTCCTTTTGACTCAGGGCTTTGTGCAAGAAGCTTCAGTCAACTGCCATGAGTTTCAGGCCTGGAGCCTTTGGGATATTCAGTTTCTAGCCATGTGTTCTCTCCATATATTCTCTCAAGCTCATGACTGCAACTAGCAAGCAACCATAGCAAGAGACCTGGTAGGACACGTTTACCTATGTCCACTACTGCACTTCCATCTCCTCCCTTCCCCTCCCTCCTTCCTCCCCCCCTTCCTTTTCAACTCTTCTTTTTCCCCTACATCATTTCTCCTTCTCAGTTTGAAAAAAAGAAAAACAAGAAAAGAGCAACAAAATGCCCTGAGCAAACAAACAAACAAAAACCAGAATGCTTGAAAATGACTCTAGGTAGGACCTATATCACCTCTAATCCTAGCTTTACTTACAAAGGCAGAAAGAGCACTCTCAGCCCATCCAACGATGGTCTCTGACCTCGAGACCTATTCTTTTTCAGAAGAAACTGCTTCCTATCACCTCTTGTCAACTAACTGTCTCTTGTCTGAATCCAATTCTCTCCTTTTGGAGTCTTTGAAAAAAAAAAAAGGCACCAAAAACAGTGCATATCCATCAGGATTCTATTTCCTCTGAGACTGGGTCAGTGTATGATTTGACTGCCAGATTACTGCAGATGATGGACTCACCAAGCGATTTGCCAAGCCAAAGAAAGAATACAGTCCTTATAGCCTTTTCATATGTGAGTGCTAAACCTGGCTTTCACCATGATGCCCCAAATTCTGTTACATTTGGGGTTGATACACGATAGTTATCACTTGAAAGGAAGTCAAAGAGTGACTTAAGTCACACAGACACTTGATTTCACCCAACTGGGATGTGACCCAGGTACGGGTGTGGCTCTGAGCCACTGTCAGCCACCTCTCATCTCTGATCGATCCTTCTACATGGCCTTATCACAGCAGGATCAAGAGTGAGCAGGAGGAGGCTTGACCTCTTTTCTTTAAGGTGTTCATCCAGAGCTTGTGTTCAGGATTTCAGCTGCATCAGCTTGCTTAACTTAGTTTCCATGGTCACACCATGAGGGGGTTGGACATTCAACTGGGAGACAGTTCACAAACCCTGCTGGGCAGCTGGGCAGCAAGGACGGAGGTGAGGTGGCCAACCAGTGAAAGCTCTGTACTGGATTCCAGTGCAAATGAAGGACACTCTAAAGAGTCATGCTGTGTGAGGGAGAAAGGATTGTAGGAAGAAGGATGAAGGAAATCTGTGTCCCCCTAATAAGAACAGCATGGCAGTACGTCTGGTGTGACTATTTTGAATCTCAAGATCAATAACTTGCATGGTAATGGTTATACAAGAAAGACTACTGTAGTAAGAGGTTTCTGGCCCGGACTTGTGGGTCTAGCCTCAAGGTTTAGACAGACAGTCCCACAGAGACACACAGATACTTACACTAATTTTAGACTAAGGCCCAGGCATATAACTTGCTAACTCTTTACCCTTCATCTAACCCATGACTCTTATTCTGTTTAGCCATGCGGCTCGGTACCTTTTCTCAGAGCAGCATAGTTGTCCTCTGTTTCTTCTGGCTTCTCTCTGGCATTCTGCTCTGTTTCTTCCTGTTCCTAGAATCTCCTTCATCTGGTAGCCCCGCCCACACTTCCTGTCTGCCTTTGGCCAATCAGCGCTTTTTATTAAACTAATAGGAGGGGACAATTATTTACAATGGAACAACACAATCCCTACAGAGTACAGTTTTAATTTTTATGGGTTTCTGTTTATAACTGTTATCTGTCCCCCATTTCCCCTGAACCAGCCATGCACATGTCCCTAGGATACCTTACAGGCAGCTCTTAGAAACCATGTGGGTGTTGTGTGAATTTTCCTGGGAAGGTGGGAACAAGCAACTGTTGAAACCCAGATAGGGCACAGATGACAACCCCCCCTCCAAAAAAAAAATTCTACCAAGGTCAAGGTCTCCTTAAGTGAACCAGTGAGTTTATTGGGGGGTCGTTTACATAATATAGGACTGTGCCTGAATCAAAGGCAACTGAATCAAAATAAAAGCTCAGTATGGGTGAAGACTCAGAAAAGTTGAATCTCTGCAGTTCCCTGCACAATACATAGGCAGCTTGATAAGGCTCAGGAAACCAATGAAACTTAAGGGATCCATGTAACTCTCCCCACCCAGAGGTTATAGACTGTCTTAGCCAGTCTTTTATTTCTGTCATCGTGGCAGGAAGCATGGTGACATACAGGCAGATGTGGGACTAGAGGAGCTCAGAGTTCTGCATCTGGATCTGAAGTCAGCAAGAAGAAAGAAATTAGAGACTTCACTTGAGCATTTGAAACCCTAAAGCCCCCCTCAGTGACATGTTTCCTCCAAGGAGGCCACACCTCCTCCCACAAGGCCATGCTCCTAATCCCTCTCCCTAGAACCCAAGTATTCAAAGACATGAGCCTCTGGGGCCATTCATTCCTATTCTAACCACCACATGTATTAAATTTTCATTTATTTCCTGAGCTTTGCCAATCACATTCATTTCTTGGGTTTTGTTTCTTCCTTCAGAAAGGACTGTTTCATCATGGAGGAAATGGCTGTATGACAGTCCTCTGAAACAATCAGAGATCTGTGTTGGGACTTCTATAGCTTCGAACCTTGGAGGTACCAACAGAGAGGAGGTTAGACATTGCCACAATCCCAACCCCTTTCTCCACTTAAACAACTCTCAGGGAATTTTAAGACTTAGACCAAGGTCTACACTCTTCTCTGTTTTCTTCTTTTGCAGCATAAAACAGTTAAAGTCTAGAACAGCAGTTCTCAACCTATAGGTTGTGACCCCTTTGGGAGTCACAAATCAGATATTCAATACATCAGAAATTTACATGATGATTCATAGCACTAGCAAAATTACGGTTATGGAGCAGCAATGAAATAATTTTCTAATTGGGAGTCACCACAACATGAAGAAGTGTATTAAAAAGTCACAGCATTAGAAAAGTTGAGAACCACTGGCTTAGAACATTCAAAAACTGTTACATAATTGGGAATTTTGGAAAGTCACATCAAACACTGGGTAGAGGTCCAGGTCTGTATAGACTACTGAGAAGTACTGAAGTAATGCTTTGGACTAATCTCTATCACAGCAGACACAACCTTTCAGAATACAGAGGGACAGTAGAGATATCTTGGAGGTTGAGAATATGTACTGCCCTTGTAGAGGACTTATGTTCAGTTCCCAGCACCCATGCTGAGCAGCTCAAACTGTCTGTAACTCCAGCTTTACAGGATCTGACACATCTGGTCTCTGGAAGGATGCACACACACACACACTAAAAAAAAAGATCTAAAAACACAAAAATAAACTCAGTGCATTATCGTGAATGAGGACTTACAAAGTTATTGGGTTTAAAGAGTTATTGGATTCAAGTATCTAGTTCCAAAAAGCAATAGTAAAAACCATGACATACGAAGAAATAGGAAAGTATGGTTCACTTAAGGAAAAAATGATAACTATGTATATAGTTATTTATATATATCACATTGTAATACAATATACATGATGAAGTATTGCTCGTCCAGTAAAAAGAGAAAAATTCTGTAATTTTCAGGAAAATAAATGGAACTGGAGAACAGGATGTTAAGTGAAATAAGCCAGGCTCTGGAAACCAAATATCACTTATTTTTTCTCTATAGAGTCTAGTCTTTAAAAATCAGAGAAAGCCTTGGAGCTGAGAGGAGGGGATCATTTGGGGAAAAAGGGGGGGTCAGTAAGGGAAGGAAGGAGAGGGAGATGAAAAAGACCAAAGCAAATGACACACATGCATAAGCATGTGACGAGGAAGCCCATTGTCTTGTAGCACGAATCTGTCAATAAGATAATAGCAACTGACTTGAAACTATTCTAAGAATGAAAGAAACGTGGAAGGGAGTATAGAAAATGACGTGCAGGCAATGAAAACCTGGAGAAAGAGAGAGAGAGAGAGAACTTTGGGGGGGGGAAATTCTCGTTATTGTGAAAAGCACAGTAATAGACACGAGGGAATTCAGCTGTAGGAATTCAGATACAGAAGAAAACACTGAAGTTGAAGATGGAACAATTAAGATGATTCAAGCTGAGAAATACAGGAAGAAAGCAAATTGAAGGGAGATGACCAAAGAATGAGAATAGGTACTGAATAGAGCCTGGGTTCCTGAAGATGAGCTAGCTGGCAGGAAATAGGAAAAGTCCAACAGTTCCCAGGCTCTGGATCCTCTGAAATTGTGCCCTCAGGCTAATCTTTAAAAAGAAACAAAAGGAGATGGAGAGGCCTATTTAACAAGCCACACCCTCCATGGAAGATGCGGGACTGTGACCAGTGAGCCTCCTGCAACCCCATCTCTAACCTGGGGAAGTGCAGGACAGAAATGGTCCAGAAAGGAAGCAAAGTGAGTTGATTAGTGATCATTTACTATAGAATTCTGGGTAAGGAGAAAAGACTCTTTGTGGGTGGGATTCAAGCAAATCACTGGCCTCTGGGCCAGAGCAGATTTGGGGTTTACCTACGACCATTGAAACTGTTGCCTTAGGGTGTGGCTAGGAACAACTAAAAGATCAGGGTTATGACCACAGTGCTCTCTCTGCGTTCCCATCTCCTGGAAGGAAGATCTGTTCCATCTGTCTGGACAAGTGGATCATTCATTCTCTCCTTCAATTGTCATAAGTTGCTTTGAATAAATATTAAAATATCAATCCATTTCCCTGTGGTTATTATCCATCTACAACTCTTGATTTTCTTTTGCAATTAGAGAGGAAAATCCTTTCCCAAATCAGTGTGTACCTCATTCTGAAAAATTCAGAAGAGCTGACAAAGGGTGAGAGTCTGAGATAGAATTCCCTGATACTCGTTAATTTTAAATAACATTTTGTCCAGAGTCTTCGTGAGTTCAAATGGCTACGACAAGATACAGCAAAATGTGCAACTTCAACGATATTCATCATTCACAGCTCTGGAGGGAGGCTACAAGTCCAAGATAGTGGTGCCAAAAGTTAGTGTCCAGTTAGGACCCCTCCTGCCACATGGACGGTACCGTCCATGGGTTATCACGTGGCAAGGGACGAGAAGGTTCTTTAGGGCCCTTTCAACACACACACTAATCCTATTCTTAAAGTTGTACACTCATGACCTCATGACCTAATTACCTCCTCCAAACTGTCCTACCTAATTATTATCATTTTAGGGTTCGGTTTCAACATGTGAACAAATGCTTAGTTCTTAGTGGCTAATAGACTTCCGGTCAACATTAGCACAAAGACAAGAGAAAGGAAGGAAGAGAAAGAAGAAAAAGGAAAAGGGATCTAACTCTCTGTCAAATATTAGCACCTTCGCCTTTTTCTGGATAGATATGTCTGTGTAGTCCTGGCTGTCCTAGAATTCACTATGTAGAACTCACAGAGATCTGCCCTATTTATTTATTTGTTTACTTATTTGTTTATTTAAAAAGTATTTTTAACCATGTACCCCCTGCTCCCCCTCCCTTTCCTCTTTCAATCCCTCCCAGTCAGTCTTCAGCCTCCCCCTTCTGTATCCCCTCATCCCCTCCCTCAAAAGGGCAAGAAGTCCCAAGGTGGGTCAGCTCAGTCTGGCACATCCACTCCAGGCAAGTCCGATGTCCTCATCCCAATATCAGGACTGGGTGAGGTGTTTCTCTGCCAGAAATGGGTTCCAAGGTGCCAGCCCACACACAGGAACACAGTCTGAGCACTGGGCTGAGCTCCTGGTCCAGCTGAGAGCAGGGGAGGAGAGTCTGTATGAGCAAGGGGATTATGAGGAAAATTTCCACAGTAATGGCTGGATGGAGCTCTAGGGAGCTCACTGAATCAAGCACAGCCACTGGGGAACCATGGGGTAAAGGAGCTCGGCCCTTGAATGGTAGGCAACTGTCAAAAGACATGAGCAGTATCTGGAGCCTCGAGGGATGAGATCTGTCCTTTCTATCTTCCAAATGCTAAAATGAAACGTTAGCACTACTACATCCAATAGTGCTTCTTTTCTTTTGTTTTTTTTTACATAAGATTTTTTTTAATTGAAAAGGCTTTTTCTACAATACATTCTGATTACACTCTCCCCTCCCTCAATTTCTCCAACATTCTCTCCCAGCTCCCCCCATCCAAATCTATATCCTCTCTCTTTCTCTCTCTCAATCATTAGAATACAAACAGGATTCTTTTTTTTAAAAAAAAATGTATTAATTATGTATAGTGTTCTGCCTGCATGTACTGCAGTCCAGAAAAAGAGCACAAAATTGTATCATAGATGGTTGTGAGCCACCATGTGGTTGCTGGGAATCGAACTCAGGGCCTTTGAAAGAGCAACCACTGCTCTTAACCTCTGAGCCATCTAGGTTCTTAAAAATAAAAACAAACAAAGCAGAATCAGACAAAACAAACAATACCAGGAGAAAAGGAGCCAAAGAAAAGTTACAAGGAGTATGTACAGATACAGACACATATATGCACACAGACACACACACACAGACACGCACACATATATATACAGACACACACACACACTTGCAGAAATCCTATAAAATGCAACACCAGAAACTATAATATATACCCAAAAGAAAGAGAAAGTGGGAGAGGGAGGGAGAAGGGATGGGAGGGGAGGGAAGGGAAGGGGAGGAGACAGGGAATCTTCAAGAGTGCCATTGAGTTATTTTTGTCTTGGTAATCTACTGCTGGGCGTGGGGCCTGGCCTCAAAAGTGATTTGCATGCCCAGCGAAATTCTGTTGGGGAAAAGTTTTTCTTTTGTGAGTTATCAGGTGGAGGTGCTTCTGGGTTAGGGATAGGGGCTGGTGTCCATTTCCCTCTCAGCTTTAGTACTCTAGCCAGCTTAGACCTTGGCATGGACTGTGCATGCTGTGACAGTCTGTGAGTTCATATGTGTGTTGGCCCTGATGCATTCAGAAGGCCGTATTCCCTTGGTATTTCCCAACCCACCAGCTCTTACAAACTTAGAATCTCCTGAACTCTGAGGGTAGGACGAAGACATCCAATTTAGAAGTGACCATTTCAAGATACCTCACTCTTTCCACTTGATCCCATTGTGGATCTCTGTATTTGTTTCCAGCTACTGAAGGAGGAAGTTTCTCTGATGATTTGATCTATGAGTGTAGCAGAATATCATAATGAGTCATTTTTTCTGGCTACATTCTTTTAGCCGAACAGTACTATTTGAGTTTCCTCTAGGTCCCTGAGATATTTAGTCTCAGGTTCTTGGCCACTAAAATAGCATTGGGTGTGTGGGCTTCATCTCATGGAATGGGTCTTAAATCCAACCAAATATCATTGGTCACTCCCACAGGCTTTGTGCCACAATTGCACCAGCATATTTTAAGTAGGCCATTCTTGTAGATAGAAGGGTTTGTAGCTGGGTTGGTTTTTACCTTTCTCCTCTGGCAGTATCGTCTAGTAGTGTGAATACTAGTCAGTAGAGGTTACGGCTCTAGGTAGGTACCGGTTGGACGCCTCTGTGTTCAATTACTTGTATAGATACTGTTTTCAGCAATAGGACTTTATCATTAGGTTTTGGAGAGTAACCAATGGCCTTGGAAATAGCCTGGGCTATTTGGGGAATGTCCATAGAGTCCCTTTGGTCGACACCTTGACTAGATGTAATTCATTCCTTGAACCAGAGGTTTCATTTGGTGATGAGAGATGTCTAGTTGGGGCTCTGTCTCCTTTCCTATTTGGTTATTCCGTTTAGATTTCTTTCATATATGTGTATGTTTTAAGACATCTCTACTGCATTGGGTTTCCACACCATCCCTCAGTTGATCTTCAGTTTAAGATATCCCTCCATATACTCCCCCCTTACTTCCTCTGTCCATAAAGATCTACTCTATTTTCCCTTCCTGGGGAGATGAACATTTTTATTTTTAAATCCTTACAGGATAATTGAATAAGGAAGTCAGAGGGAGAAGAGCTAGGACTTACTGACACACACACACCATAGCTTATTGTAATAATGAGTATGCTATGATCTTTCTTTTAAAGAGCCTGGGTAACCTCCCTACCGCCCAGCATCAGTTCTCACTGAGCCAAGATCAATGGACCATAATCTTTTCTGTAGGGGCTCTATGCTCAGAGCTGTCATGGGACCCAGGACCACTTCTACACCCGGTATGTCTTCATGGCTCTCCTCAATGGGGTGGGGGCTTCTTTATAATTCCATCATGGCTCTCTCCTCACCTCTTGGAATCTAGTGATCTGCTGAGTCATTGTAAAAGTTTATTTCTATTTAGGTGTTAATGTGTAGTATTGCAGTGGGTGCATAGAAAGAATTCAAATGTTACAGACAAACACAAATGTAACGTTTACCTTCTTTCTTCTGACATACCCTATATACAGATAAAAACTGGTGAAGAGTTCTGTGTCTGTAGTTATAGAAAAGAATGTCCTGTGCATTCCGTACTCAGTGAGAACCTTCCCACCATAATGTCTCAACCTAAAGAAGTGATTGTTGGTATAAGCAAAAATTTGAGGCTTACTAATCATGATGAAAGACCTATTTGTATGCTTCTATATTTACAAATACAGTTAATGGCAATATATAAGGCTTGTTAACAATCATTTGGGGCTGGAATTGTAAAGTTTCTTTTTGAAAATATGTTTCTGTATTTACTTATTTAGTGTGTGTGTGTGTGTGTGTGTGTGTGTGTTTGTGTGCTAAAAGAATGTAGTCAGAAAAAAAATGACTCCTTATGATATTCTGCTACACTCATAGATCAAAGTCTTGCTTACCATCATCAGAGAAGCTTCCTCCTTCAGTAGCTGGGAGCAAATACAGAGCTCCACAATGGGACCAAGTGGAAAGAGTGAGATATCTTGAAATTGCTTCTAAATTGGATGTCTCCATCAAATCCCTACCCTCAGAGCTCAGGAGATGCTAAGATTGTAAGAGCTGGTGGGTTGGGAAACACCAAGGGAACACGGCCTTCTAAACACATCAGGATCAACACACATATGAACTCACAGAGACTGTGGCATATGTGTGGGCATGTGCTTGCCATTTCGTGCCTGCAGAGGTCAGAAAACAATGTGCAAGAATTGCTTCTCACCTTTCACAGTGTGGGTTCTGGGGGATCAATGTCAGTCAGGTTGCATGGTGTAGTATGAGGTTGCTAGCCCGGACCTTCTGGCCTAACCTCAAGGTCTAGGCCCACAGACCCGCAGTCCCGCAGTCCCGCAGTCCCACAGAGACACACAGATGCTTCCAATAGTTTTAGGCTGAATCGGTCAAAGGCTCAGGCATGTTACTTGCTAACTCTCTACCCTTAAGCTATCCCATGTCTCTTGTTCAGCCATGTGGCTCGGTACCTTTCTTTAAAGCTGCATGGTTGTCCTCTGCATCCTGCAGTTTCTCTCTGGTGGTCTCTCTGGTGTTCTTCTGGCACTCTGCTCTCAGAGATTTTTCTTAGTCTGGTAGCCCCGCCTACACTTCCTGCCTGCCTTTGGCCAATCAGCTCTTTTTATTAAACCAGTGGGTGGCACAATTATTTACCATGAGACAACACAATACTCCTACAGCATGGGATGGAAGCAAGTACTCTACTAGCCAAGCTGTCTCACTGATCCTAAAGTATCTTCACGCATGTCATTTAACGGCTGAGTCTTCTCTCCAGCTCTTATCCATGTTATCTTAATCTTCACAATTGCCTCATGCTAGATTTGCAGATAAGACCCATGGAGACTCGAGTGTAGAAAAATCATTTACCATCCTAGTGCTCAGAATGAAACCAGGAATGAAGGCTGGACATGTGACCTCCTGCCTTTCATTGTTAGTCTCAAAAGCAGACGGCCATCAACTGCAGGGATCCAACACAAACACACACACACAGACACACACCTTGGAGCCACAAAGAGAAGAAAAGTACCTTGGACTCCCCCCCCCCCCCTTCATGATCACATTTGTTTTGCTTTGTAGGGCTCTTTCCTAGATTGCAAGGTGATCACCAGTTGCCCAATCTGTGAATATATTCGCATAGAGACCTCCTCACCAGGAAAAGCATTCCACTGGAGTTAATTGTACGGTAAATAATGAACTCACCTAGATGCAAAAATATTCAGAACTTGGTTAGTAGTCAGGAGGAGGCAGGAACAAGTGCAGTGATTAGATGTGGCCTTTTTACACTACCAGTCCTCAACATGGTCAAGCAAGGAGAAGGAGGGTGTGAGTTCCCACTGCTGGTATCTGGGGGACCGCTGGATAGGACAACAGCTAGCGGACCCTGCCTTGCTTCTAAAAGGAATAGCGGACCCTGCCTTGCTTCTAAAAGGAATAGCACTTGGTGACTTAAATGTCAACCACCACAACTGTCTCCTGTAGGTGTTTTGGACCCCAAGGACTGCTGTGAGGCTCAGCAAATACAGATATGTTGGGTATTTACAAGGAAAACAATACTGGCTATTCCTGAGCAACATTTACTGTATTTACAAACAGTCATTGTTCTGTTTGGGATGATAGAATGAGAAATTGATTTACAACTGTGTAGCCAAGCCTTGTCATTTATTTTTATTAATTATAAGGAAGCAGGGATTTTAACACACTTCTTGTATTAGAATCTTCTTGAGGTTATTGTTATTTTTTATTTTTTGATAGGTTTAAGAAAAACCAGCAACAAAGTGCAAGTTGCAAATAGAAACCTTGAGAAGGCTGCTAAGCAATCTACCTCCTATCACTCCTGAATGTGGCCAGATATAAATAGCTGCTCAGGCATTTAAGAACTATTCACCATGGGGGAAAAAAAGTAATTAATTGGTGTTATACACAAAGGACTTCTCCCTCTCTTTTATTTTATTCATTTATTTATTTATTTTTTTGGTAACCAGCACAGCTTTAATTACATGCAATTGTCTCAAAATCAGCTGCTGGTAAGTTCTGCATTCTCCACAGTGATTATGCATCAATACACTAATCTATCATTTCCATTATTTTGGTCATTTGGGTGTGTAAATTTGTATTTAATTCAGACAACAAACCAGGCAATTCCTACCGTTACTTTCTAGCAAAGTGTGCCTCTTAAAGGCACAAGTTAGGTGCATTAATTTGATTTCACTTAGGAAAATAGTAACGATGAATATTTTTATTTAGATTATTGTTGTGTTTCTTCCCCCACCCCTTACTACTAGATAAATACAGCAGCATCAGATTTACATAAGCTGAGAATTGTTCTAAGTAAGAAATTTTACTATGTGTCTATGAACTGCATTGACTATTTCATTCCAAGGAGCAGAAGTTTGCACAACTTTGCTGTGGGAGACTTTTAGTAGAATAATAGTGCCCCATCCTGTACCTGTAACATCCACTCCACCCCCCACACCACCGCCCCCGTTATACACTTCAGCTGTTGCCTGGATGACTGAGTCAGGCATTCTGCTTACTCTCTTTTAAGCTTTCACAGAACTGCAAGAATTTCAAAAATCAAACCCAAAGTTTCTCTAGGATGCTGGGTGGGAATGTGTTACCATCATTTCATCTTCTAAATGACACTATTATTTTTTCTTCTGACCTCTTCTGCTTGCATACAGAGATTCTGTATTTTCTGAATAAGAGAAGTTTCCTCGATTGTAAAGCAAATGGTGTTGCCTCTGGCATCTTTTATAACTTGCATTTTTGGTATGAAGACCCTATTGCTAGACAAGAAAGTTTTACATACAAAAATTGAATTAAAATTCTATACAATTATGAACAAATAGAATTGCCAAGTGATATATTTGTTAATCATTTATGTGGCTGAATAACCTTCATAGAATACAGACACAGACACACACGCACACGCTCACATACAAACACACTTTTTCCAACTAAACTGGGTATTACATTATCTGATGACAAGTTATACAGCTTTCTATTCCCAACCTACTTAAAATTGGGACATTAAAAAACTTACATTAAAAATCATTCATTAGGAGTGAATGTGATCAGTGTGCATCATATATGGAAACGTAACAAATGCTAACAACAGCAAAGTACTAATTTTCTTCACTGTTTTAGATCATTATTATTATTAATATTATTAAGTATTCGCACCCAGAGTTGAACCAGCCTGGTGCTAGACTGTTTTAAGCACTTTCATCAATCTTCCCTTCCAGTTCAAAGTTTTACTGATCTTATAATAAGTTTGCCTAAAAACTATGTCAAGAAATTGACATTTTATTAAGGCTCCCATATGATAATCCAGTGAGGATAAGACTCCAATGAAACAAGAGGAGGAGACAGATACACTTCCGTCCTTCTAAACACTTACTGTCCACACAGTAACACATGCACATGTGTACACAAATGCTCATAGGCATGCACAAAGCTCTTGCGCCGTGTAAGAATATCAATATAAGGAACACAGAAAAACTGGGCATTTAAAACCTAAGAGGCTCTGGGGTTAATTGAGAGCACTTGCAGAGACAGCAAAATGCTTAGAAAAAGTAGTCCTGAGCTGGATTAAATACGCTTTTTTTTTCTTTGTTTTTGTTTTTCTAGTTAGGGTTTCTCTGTGTCACGCTGGCTATCCTGTAACTCATTTTGTGGACCTGGGCTCAGACTCACAGAGATTCTCCTGTCTCTTGCCCCCTGAGTGCTGGGATTAAAGGCTTGCAACACCACACCCAACTTTAATTTAAAAACTTTTATTTCACAAGATTTTTTGTTTTTGAGACATTGCCTCAGATATCTCAGACTGAACTTGAGCTCCCTCAGCAACTAATAATGACCTTGAACTTGTGACTCTCCTACAGAATACTGGGCTCACAGCCAAGTGTCACTGTGCTGGTTATAAGATGCTGGAGACTGAACCCAGGGCTTTGTGCATGCTTAGACAAGCACCCTACCAGATGAGCTATAGCTCTAGCGCTCACCAGAATTAAGTCGTGCTTCCCAGTACTTTATTACAATTATTATTTAAATGAAAATTTTAGAAAGTTGTCTCGGGAAGCAAAAATGAGACTCCAGAATGGCAGGACTCCAGTCATAATGAGCAAATCAGAAATGTGAGATAGACTACGGGTTTAGGCTCTGCCTATAGCTCTCAAAGCAGGACAATGTGGTAGAGAAGATGCCAGTATCAGATATTATGTGTGTATGTGAGAAGGGAGGAAACCACACTTCTCTATTTTCTAAATTTTCATTCTTCTATTAGCGGATGCAAGAGTGTTGTCCACTGGAGACGATCCTGCTTTCAAACATGAAGTCATGTAAATCATAAAGAAAATGGCACCTTGGGTATAACTGGGATGTGCTACCTGTTTCCAATTAGCAACATGAGTAAGAAAAGCTGAGCTGACCACATTCCCAGCTAACATGCTTAGCAGGGCTTTGCTATGTGGTTGACATATACTGGGTGCTTTGTAAGTGGGTTTTGAATTAAGGGAGTTAATATGCTCTTTACAATAAAATCTACCCAACCTGGACACAGATGGAACACCTAATGGAGTAGAAGGAACGATGGGTGAGGATGTGCCTTTCGCCTCAACTGAGTAAACACAGAGATGTCAGCTGTTCAGTGAGTCCCATAGTCAGCCCCTCATGAGCAAAAACACACCTCTATGTCGGATTGGATTCTATCCATTTAAAGAAGTTGTTTCCGGTGACTACACAAACTATAGTCAGTAAGAGGTGCCTACAGTATATAAACAAACAAAAAAATAAAGATTCGGAAATTGCTAGAATTTTGCAAATCTGATAAACAAGCGATAGCTTAAAATTTCAATGAGAAGACCTAGATAGATATCCATGTCTGTTTTTGTCATGGTTGGGTAAAATTTGGCACAGAAAGAGAGATCTACGAAGTCGGAAAATGTCATTGTTGGTGAAATTTACCCCGGGTTGCAAAGCAGGTCTGGGAAGAGGGTTATGAAACAGACTCTTGTCATTTAGGCAAAGACTAGACAGCAGAAGCAACTGTCAGACCAAAGTTTGATTAAATGAGGCACCCTGCAGGCCCAACTCCAAGCCATTTTAAATACTGGGTAGTGAGTGATGTCCTAGTGGAAACAGAAGGCAGCTTGGGATGAATGAGGTGCAGGTGGAAGCTCTGATGTCATTCATTTCACACTACACAAGGCTTCTTGGAGCAACACTTGGTAAGGGGTTTTGAAAACCAGGTTTAGGACCTTGAGTGTATCTGCACTATCACCATGCAAGCTCCCCATGCACCACATGCAGGCTTGTCTGATTGTCACATTCGTCTTTAAGATAACCACCCAACAATACTCCACAGGTTACTGGATGGTCTGAAGATCCTCTCTCTCTCTTTCTCTCTCTTATAAATAGACCATAAACCCATTTTATAACTAGTCAGTTGTTTCTCCAGTGAGGAAAAAAATACATGCTCATTTCTCTAGGAAACCCAAGAGAAGATTTCTTTAAACCAGGTGGCTGGGCACTTTATGCAGATCGTGTCACATCAAGGAGGGCATTATGGGAGGCAGTGCCTGGGGAAGGGCAGATCAAGGATTACCTTTGGGACAAAAGAATCCTGCTGGTGGGTGACACAGCCTGTGGACAGTGGACAGTCACTAGTCAGGCTTCTGCACAGCCTGGCAAGATGTACAAGCCATTGACCCTGTTACCCCACTCACTGAAGTCACCATCTGCCCAGTAACTCCTGGAAACAAGTGAGGCAGGCCAAGATCAATATTTTCCAAGTTTTCATTTTTCTACATAATTTCAACCTTCCCTTTAAAACAAAACTACAGACTTCAAAGATCTCCTTGGTCTGCCTTGACCGTCTGTTTATTGGGGCAGAGAACCATGTGCAGTATTAGTATTATTATTATTTTAATCTTCCGCCTCTATCTTCCCAACAGCATCTGGTCCATCTTTCAGTTCTTGTCTGGTGATAATGAAATCATTAAGAACCCACACCAGAACACTTTTTGCTTTATCTCTGTACCATTTGGAGCATCTGTGAATAAACTGAGCACCACTCACTCATCACCAGTGTTCTCTCTTCTCTCGTTTTAAAAGCCCTGCTTATTTGAAGTCAGTCACTGTTCAAGAGTATCAGAGTGAAAGAGGATCCCGGGAACTCCCATCCCCCTCTAGGTCCTCACCTCAAGAGCAAGCCACGATTTATCAGGCACATTTTTGTTGTTTCAACAAACTAAAGGCTAGGACTTTTCTTTAGGCTCCAAGCTGAATTTCCAGTAAGCAGAGACACTCCAGTTAAAGCATCTACCTCACAGATCATTCACGGAAGAGCATGGAGAGCAGGGAACTGCGCCCTGAAATGTCTTAGAGTGCTCAGCACAGATCAAAGATACCTTTGCCTTCCTTTGGAAGCCACATTACCAGCCTTTTCCAGCTCAGCGAAGAGAAGCAAGAGAAGATGCAGAGGCAGCTCTTCCCAGGAGTGGCTCCCTGGAGGAAGGGAAAAGATTTTTCCAGAAGGGAGCTTGCTCCAAAGCATGAAAGTTCAGCCTTTAGCCTATTATTCAAAAAAGTTTTTTAAGGCTTTTATACGGAAACAATTTAAACGCAGCTGCCTTATTGATCAGCAGTTTGATTTTGCTTTGTTCGGAGGGATTTGTAATCTGCTTTAAAAATGCTGTTTTGTTCCTGGGCTCCTTGATAGCAAGTTCTGCCTGAGGCAGCTTCTCCAAAAAAAAAAAAAAAAAAAAAAAAAAACCTGTCACTGGAGGTTTTGAGTCTATGTGAACAGCTAATTTTTAACACAATAAATCCCCTTCTGCTTCATTTCTATACATAGAAGGAAATATTAAAGGTTTATTCAAAATTTTCACCAAATTCTACCTAAGTTGAAATCTGTGAAAAGGAATCATTTGTCTTTAAGAGGGGAAAAAAATGATGCATGGTATCGGAATGGCTCCGTGTGTGCATATAAATGAGCAGATTCTATTTACAAAGTCAGAGGGCTGCTTAGACCTTAACTTCCCTGGTGCTTTCGGTCTCAAAGTGTACTGCTTCTAAGGCTGAGTCTCTCCTAGAATCTGCTGCAACTACAAAACTAAAAATCCACAAATCGTGAGCTCCGAAATGCTTCTAACAGGTTTTAAGGACATTCTTTTTATTTATGGCTATTAAGGGTCAGAATTGTGCCTTTCCTGGCGTTGGGAACAGTTAACCTTATGTCCTCTTAAAGTCCAGAGCGAAAAATAAGAACTGTGCTCTTCGCTGAACTAACAATTCCTGCCGATGCTCCTTGCGCTGAAACCTAGTGCACCCAAGAGACAACAGTTGATTTCCTTAATGAAACACACACGTGTTTTCTTTTTTACTAATGTAAGTGTATGCCTACACATGTATGATCTTTATGAGTTTATTTAGCAAGAAACCAAATATGTGAGGGAAACCCCACTTTCTGAGCGGTGCTTTAATTGTCGGTCATGCGTGTTCTACAGATCGTTACTAAATGTTTACAAGGTCTTGGGAGAAATGACTTTCCACCCCAGAAGAGGGTAACATATCTTCATTGTTTATAAAAATGACAGTTCCTAATGGACCATATTAGCTTTAACACAAACGATTAAATCCCCTTCATTAAGGCTTTCTGTGTTCTGTTCCAACATCTCCCAAGCCCTGGGAAATAGGTGCAAAGTTGTAAGGAAAGCCGGGCACACACTGAGGCGATTAGAGCTCATGCTTATTAGATAAGACTCTGGAGGATGTTTTCCTTGGGCTGCTCACAAACATTTTGAAAGAGTCGTGTTCCAGGTTTGAGGTCCGATGTTTCTTCCTCCCAAACTATGAGCAGCTGTAGCACATGACCTACTTCTGTAGGGCCCTGTAATGATTTCCTTCCTTCGGAGGCATCAGGAGCCCTCCTCCTGCCCTGTGAAAAAAAAGGGGGGGGGACACAAA